>CAKNYM010051753.1:22743-49303 GCA_932195095.1 Andricus curvator | reverse complement strand
AACCAAGAGAGATTAATTTTTAAACCAAAGAGACAAATTAGCAACTAAGAAAGATTTTTCAGTCAAGAAATAAAAAAGATTTCAACGAAGTTATGGAATATTTAAACAAAAAAGAAACGAATTTTCTATAAAACAGTTGAATTTTCAACAAGAAAGATAATTTACAATAAAATAGTTTAATTTTCAACCAAAGAGATGAATCTTCAACCAAAAAATGAATTATTAACAAACAGAATCTTCAACCAAATATATGAATTTTCAATCCAAAGAGACAAATTATCAACTAAGAAAGATTTTTCAGTCATGAAAGAAAAGATTTCAACAAAATTGTGGAATTTTCAAACCAGAAAGGCGAATTTTCTATACAAAACAGTTGAATTTTCAACAAAAAAGATAATTTTCAATAAATAAGTTCAATTTTTAACCAAAGAAATGAATCTTCAACCGAAAAAATGAATTATTAACAAAGTAGGATTTTTAGCCAAAAGAGATGAATTTTCAAACCAAAGAGAATAATTAGCAACTGAGAAAAATTTTTCAGTCACGAAAGAAAAAAAATGTCAACGAAATTATGGAATTTTCAAACCAAAAAACGAATTTTCTATAAAACAGTTGAATTTTCAACAAAAACTATCATTTTCAATAAAATAATTTAATTTTCAATCAAAGAGATGAATCTTCAACCGAAAAAATGAATGATTAACAAAGTAGCATTTTTAACCAAGAGAGATGAATTTTCAAACCAAAGAGACAAATTAGCAACTAAGAAAGATTTTTCAGACAAGAAAGAACAAAAATTCAACGAAATTGTGGAATTTTCAAACCAAAAAATCGGAATTTTGTACAAAACAGTTGAATTTTCAACAAAAACTATCATTTTTAATAAAATAGTTTAATTTTTAACCAAAGAAATCTTTAAGCAAAAAAATGAATTATCAACAAAGCAGAATTTTCAACAAAGAGAGATGAATTCTCAAACCAAAGAGAAAAATTAGAAACTGAGAAAGATTTTTCAGTCAAGAAAGAAAATATTTCAACGAAATTGTGGAATTCTCAACCAAAGAGGCGAATTTTCTACAATACAGTTAAATTTTCAGAAAAAAAATACATAATTTTAAATTTATTGAAAATTTAATTTTTTGTGTTTATAAACGAAAAATGGAATGGTTAAATTTTCAGTTTAAAAAATTAATTTTCAATCAAAAAAGCTAACAATGGAAAAAAAACTAATTTCTAAACAAAAAACTGAAATTTCAACCAAAAACGTTAATTTTCTACCAAATCAGAATACCTTCTAACAAAAGCATGAATTTTCTTACCAAGTATTTTAATTTTTAGTGGAATTTTTAACCTAATTGTTGAATTTTCAAGCAAAACGTTAATTTTCTAAGAAAAAAAAACAATCAAATTTTCAACAAATATAGATGAATTTTTAACTAAAATCGATGAATTTTCAACTAAAAAAGATCAATTGTCAACAAAAAATAGAATAGCCGATTTTCAGCTAGAGCAATAAGTTTTTAAGCAAATAAAATAATTTTTTAACGAAATAGTAAAATTTTCAACCATGCAAATGAATTTTCTACCAAAAACATTAAATATGTATAAAAAGAAAATTTTAATCAAAACTTTAGTTGAATTTTCAGTTTAAAAAAATAATTCTCAATAAGAAAACTAATTTCCAACCAGAGAAGTGAATTTTCAACCAAAAAGATTAATTTTCTACCAAAATGGAATAATTTTCAACACAATGCATGAATTTTCAACACAATATTTTAATTTTTAATGAAATTTTTAACCGAATGGTTGAATTTTCAACTAAAGAAGATAAATTTTAAACCAAACATGGAATAATTCGATTTTTAATTTGAAAAATAATTTAAAAAAAAAATGTTTTTTCAACTAAAATGATGTATCATCATCAACAAAAAAATGAATTTTTAACAATGTAGTTCCACTTTCAACTAAATAATTGAATTTTGAACGAAAAAAAAGTTTTTGAGTCGCTATTCACGATGAGTTAAAACCAGAAAAAAATCATGGGATCGAAGTCAAAATTACAGGATGATTTTGAGCAAGAACTGGTTTAAATACCATGTAAATTCCAGATTTTTTCGTTCTTCTTACTAGCAAAAATGAATCATTTGTGCTAAATTTCACCAGGAACATAAATTTAATATTTTTCTTACTCTTGAACTTTCAAAATAAAATTTTGATATAAAAACAAGATAATTTAATACATTTATGTGACAAATATGTCCAGAAAACGCGGTAAATGGAGTTATAGAAAATTTGAATCAAATTCAAATAGTCCAATTTAATTCTACCTTGATGAGTAGTTCATCTTGAAGTACCTTGAAAATGTGTTTTTTATGTTTTTAAAATTTCTTCAAAATATTAAGAGTACGGTTCTAGATTATTACCCACCCGAAAGCCATATTTTGTCAATGAAAGAAATAATCTGCCAGCTTTTAAGAATTGAAAGTATAAGTAGAAAAGATTTTTTGCAAAATCTATAAAAAAATATTGGAAAATGAACCAAGTTTTTTTCTAAGAACTAAATGCAGCAAACAGAAAACACTTGTCGATTACTCTTATTAATTAGGGATTTATAAGAAGAATGAAAATGTCTTCTTTACGCCTGGGAAAATTTATAATTTACAAATTCAGGATAGAATTTAATAAAAACATCTCTCAGACTAATAGTTGAAATTTATTATCCAGTCCTTTACAGTAGAAACAGCCTCAGGGCCAAAGTTTTGAAGAATGTTCCGTAGAAACATATTTAAAAATTGACAAAATGACAAAAAAGACGCAATATTAGTCAATGCGTGTAAATTCAATTTATAAGAAGAATAGAAATTTTTTTTTTATCAGGTTCTATCCTAAATTTCTAAATTATAAATTTTCCCAAACGTAAATATGTTTCTACGGAAGATGTCGTTTTTATTAGGTTCTATCCTAAATTTCTGAATTATTAATTAGAAAAAAATATCTATAGAATCCATCAGTATCCACTTGTCTCTTAAAGATTCTGCACAAATTTTAAACATTTTTCACTTGTTCAACTCTAAACCTATTTTATTTAACCAGAATTTATTTGCTGTTCTCTAATGATGTTTATATTTGACAAATGATAGTAATTTTTTTAAAAACTATAATGCATATTTGATTATCTACATCGAGGGGAAAGATAAAGGCAACAAATAAAATTGTCCTCGTCCCGACTGTGGAATTTCTTTGCGCTCAATAGAGATGTCATTTGTATGAATCTTACCTATAAATCTCTTCACTGTCGCGGATTTCCTTATGCAAAATTTTTCGAGGGTCTGTACTGTAATAGAGCCTACTCAGTACTTGTACCATAAGCTTTGAAAGATAGGAATTATGGTCTAAGGAATGAAATACTGTATATGTTTAACGTGGATAATGGCTCTCGAGAGCACGTGGCGTTTTCTCTGACATTATTGAGGTAAGAGACGTTTCTACTTCTAAGCCCGACGTGCCGCACTACAGAGACCATTACGGCTAATTGTTCGTTTAAGCACCTCGAGATAAACGTCTTAGCTACTGTTTAAAAGATTTTTCCTCCGTAAATTTTAAAACATCAACAACAGAGATTGATATGCCATTTTCACTTTGGCCCAGTTTCTTTGATGAGAGAAAATATAGTTGGGCTAAAGAGATCGAAAATAATTCTCAAGTGTATATTATAAAATTGATATCTTAATAATTAAGTAATAATAATAAAAGAATAATATATAATATATGATAAATAAATATATATAATAAATAATAATATAATAATAATTCACGATCTCATTTCTTTGTGGTTGATTCTAGTCCAATCTATCTAGAGTATTACATTCTTCAAGTAGGAAAAGAAACCATCCAAAATGTGTTTATACATTTCTAAAATCGCTACTATTTCATTCATTTCTTTTACAAAAATTTAAATAAAAAAATTTCTTTCAAGAAATTAAAGTAATAAACCGAGCGTGACTTGCTCGGTTGGAAAATAATAGTGTGTAGATGGGTATATATAAGGTAGATAGGTATATTGGTTTGATTTCTCATATTTAATTTTATATCATGATATAAGTAATTTTTTTTAAATTTACGATGTCATTTTTTTTGTGGTTGATTCTGGTCACTCAGAGAAAAAGTTATTTTGAAACAAAAGCATCGTCCTCTTGCCTGTTTTGTTTTGAACGACGTGAATATATTTTTGACACAAATATAATTATTTGGCTGTAAGATTAGTAGCTTAAGGAAAATTTTTACCAAGAAAGGATTAATGTTGAGACAAATGAAAATCCTCTCAACCTTAAATTTAAGAGGAGATTCCATTTACGTCAAAAAACATCCTTTTGCCACAAGAGAACATTTCTCTGAGTGGTCCAATCTATTTAAATTATTACATTCTTCAAATAGGAAAAGAAACAATCCAAAATTTGTTTATACATTTCTAAAATTGCTGATATTTCAAACATTCTTTTTACAAAAATGTAAATAAAAAGATTTCTTTGAAAAAATTTAAGTAAAATATATTTGGTCTCAATTAAAAGAACTCGTAAAATATTCATCAGCAAACCCTGCAGATTGAGCAAAATGAGCATGGAAAAGATTCACAATTGAAAATTAGATTTCCAAACTACCTCACTTTTCGGCTCGTTAGAGTTAAATTAAATAAAATATGAAAAAAGAGGGAGAAAAAGGATAAAGTCAATCAGCAAAACCCAACTCTTATTTTTTCCTTCTTCTCTATTTTTTTATATACTATTCGGAAACCAACATGTTTCGAGGCCAATTTAGACCTCCTGATCAGGGATTATTTATAGGAAAACTACAAGATGCTTATGCTAGTTGAAACTCAACATAATAATATATAAATATTATATATGTTTATTTTCTTTGAAAATGTTACTTTATCTAATTTTGCATTCATTGGTGAAAAAATGATAAACATATAAACATTATTTTTTATAATAAGAAAAATGTAAGAATTTTAGCCAAATTTTTTTTTGCTGCTCCCAATATTTAGTTCTGTTAATCAAATAAATACACTGATATTTTCAACAGGTCCTCCAATAATATTAGTTATATTTCCCCATTTCAATCAATTTCTTCGAAAATCATCATTTTCAAAATTCGATCTATTTAAATAATTGTTCAGAATTAAAAAATTGTAAAGGTCAACTTCCTGTGTGTTAATGTATATATATTATAACCCAACATTTTTTCACACAGTTACGACACTAATTAAATTCCTATTAAAAGTCGCTATCACAGTCTCAAAAATTAAAAAAGTTTTATTCGAATCGCTGATATATATATATTTATTTATTTAAATGTTTGAACAATTTAAAAATATAATTTTCCGTACAAAAATTTTTTAAAAATTATGTTTTTATTAAATATACACCGATGAAGAAATAGCTTTTTAAATAATTCTACAATTAAATTTTTTGGGCAATTTAGTAATTTTTCTATAGTATTAATTATTACTTGGCTGTGTTTTTGCATATGTGAAGATTGATTTTTTACCAAAATATATCACAATACAATGTTCGAAGAATATTTTTAGTTTGAAGAATACTTGAAAAATTATTTCCAACTACAATATTTTGGATAATTTCTAATGCAATTTGATTTGAAACAAAACATTTCATTTTTGCAGACACAATTTCTAATTAAAACAAGGAATTCAGTACATTTTAATTTGAAATTAGATACGTAAAAACAAAAATAAAATTGTACTATATTGTAAATTTTTTTATCAAGTTTTCTTCGATGGGAAAGAAATTAATTTTTGTAGAATATTAAAATAATTATTTAACTGAAAAATGTGTTCGACAATCTCAGATTTTTACACATTATCACGAATTCTTTAGGTACAATTTTCTTTTAAAGCATAATCTAATAATTATTCAACTACAATGTTTTTTTTTTAAATTTATTTTTCTCTACACTGTGATTGTTGAAATTATTCTACGATCACAGAAATAATTTTCAGTGGTAACAAAAAACTCAGTAGATTTTAAATTCAAAAAATTAGGATTACAATTTTTTTTTTTAAATTGAAATTGAATTGTTTGCAGAAACAATAAACTTTTTTAAAGAAAACGTTGTATACAAGAAATCAAGGAAAAAAATGGTTCCAATGAATGATGGTTTAAATGAAATTTTTCTTGACTATTGGTATTCTTACTACTGAGTTAAAACTTTTCAATCACTTTTTCGCCAATAAAGAAAAGAAAATTAGTTTACAGAATATTTGAATAATTCAAGTACAATAATTCAACTACAAGACTTTTTCACAATTTTGTATTGATACTACAGTGAGATTTTCAAGGGAACAAAATTTCACTTTCGCAGACATAATTCCTCATGATAACAGACAAATTTATTATTTAACATTATTTCCCTCGTACACAAAATATTGTTTTTAGGGTTTTTTATAGAAACAGTTCGTTTTCAAAAGAACAAAAAATCAAATTGAATAAAAAATTTTCAATTAAATATACTTCACTGAAAAATAATTTTGAAAGAGTTTTTCGATTGCAATGTTTTCTGACAAATTAAAAAAAAATTGGCTTAAAAGTTTGTGAAATTTTTTTTTTCTACTACATTGTCATTGTTTTTTTCATCAATTGTACTTCGTTAAAATAAAATAATTTTACAAGAATAAATTAAGAATAATCAATAGTTATTATTACAATTTAATAAAATCAATATTTTAAATTTGATAATTTTTATAATTTCACAACTGAGCCATTAACCAAAGAATAACACTATCAATTGTAAAAATGCGTTCCTACAAGACATTATGTACTTTTCACAGATTTAATAAAACTGATCCTAAATCAAAAATATAATTTTAGTTTGATAATACAGATATTTCCAGTGTCATTTTTTCCAATTTTTTCCGAATAAAAAATATCATAATGATATATCAAATATAGTTAGGAATCGTCCATAAACCACGTTATCAATTTGATGGGGGACGGGGTCACGCCAAAAACTATAGTTGGTTTCAAGACATTTCACAAACCTAAGGAAAAATCCCAAGCACGAGAATTCTTTCGAAAAATCATTATCAATTATTTAGAAATAAATACAAAAACAAGATGTAAAAAGTTATCTGGAAATGAAATGATAAAAGTGAGAAATTAGAAAAATTCAGCATAAAAGATAAAAATATTACAAAAGTACTCAATAGTACATAACAAAATTATGTACATATTTTATATATGGCACCTTCATCAGAATGCCTGTTTTTGTATAGGTAACGAGGGTGTCATTTTTTTAAATCCAGTTTTTGCACAACAAAATTACAAACTCATTTTTGATAAGTATCCAGTTGAAATTTTAATTAAATCATTTATAAATTTGTGAATTATGTAACATCCCGTCGGCAACCTTATTTTTTTTGATAAGTATCAGGATGACATTTTGAAAAAATAACATTTTGACAAAAACTCATTTTTGTTAAATTTTAGGCCCTGAAATAAAAGAATGATTAAAAAACTTAAAAATTAGACAAATTCATTATAAAATTTCTAATGGATAAAATATTACGAAAGTATTCAATAGTACATAACAAAATTATGTACATGTTTTATGTATGGCACCTTGATCAGAATGCCCGTTTTTGTATAGGTAACGAGGGTGTCATTTTTTAAACTCCAGTTTTTGTACAACCAAATTACAAACTTATTTTTGATAAGTATTCCAGTATTGGAAATACTCCAGTATATATATGGCCAACGGCCATACGACGCTGGAAACACCAGTTCCCGTTAGATCACTGAAGTTAAGCAGTGTTGGGCGCGGTTAGTACTTGGCTGGGTGACCGTCTGATACTACTGCGTTGCTGTTGGCGGTGGTGGGTGTGGTGAGCCCACACTTGTAGTTATTTACTACAAGAAACTATCCACCTAGAAACACTACCCGAATCGGGTAGTGTTACGCTTACCCCTTGAGGCTCGCCGAAAGGGAAATGGCTTAATGGTATATATATATATATATTCAGTTGTCATTTTAATTAAACCATTTATAAATTTGTAAATTATGTAACATCCCGTTGGCAACCTAATTTTTTTGATAAGTACCAGGATGACATTTTGAAAAAATAACATTTTGACAAACTCATTTTTGTTAAATGTTAGGTCCTGAAGTAAAAGAATGATTAAAAAACTGAAAAATTAGAAAAATTCATTATAGAATTTCTAATGGATAAAATATTACAAAAGTACTCAATAGTACATAACAAAATTATGTACATATTTTATATATGGCATCTTTATCAGAATGCCCGTTTTTGTATAGGTAACGAGGGTGTAATTTTTTTTTAATACAGTTTTTGTACAAGCTAGTTACAAACTTAGTTTTGATAAGTATCCAGTTGAAATTTTAATTAAATAATTCATAAATTTGTAAATTATGTAACATCCCGTTGGCAACCTTTTTTTTTATAAGTACCAGGATGACATTTTAAAAAAATAACATTTTGACAAACTCATTTTTGTTAAATGTTAGGCCCTGAAATAAAAGAATGATTAAAAAACTGAAAAATTCGAAAAATTCATTCTAAAATTTCTAATAGATGAAATATTACAAAAGTACTCAATATTACATAACAAAATAATGTACATATTTTATATATGGCATCTTTTTCAGAATACCTTTTTTGTATAGGTAACGAGGATGACATTTTTTATAACCCAGTTTATGTGTAACCTTATGACACACTAATTTTTCATAAGTATCTTTTGTTTTTCTTGAATATTTTACTATTTGCTTGAAAATTTAATTATTATTTTGTTAAAAATTCAACAACTTGGTTGAAAGTTGAACTGTTTTGTGAAAATGTTATCTTTTTGGTTGAGGATACATCTCTTTGGTTCAAAATTCAACTATTTTGTTGAAAATTTGTAATTTTTGATTGCATTTAATTGTTTTTGATTAAAATTAAAATCTTTTTTTTTGTTTGTTAAAGTATCATCAATTACACTTTTCGTTGAGAATTCATGTATTTTGTTTGAAAATGAAACCTGGTTGAAAACTGAACTACTTTGTTAGAAATCAATTTTTATGAAAAGATTCATAATTTTAGTTAAAAATTCATCTTTAGAGTGGAAAATTTAACCAGTTTTTTCAACTAAAAATATAATTATTTTATTTTTGGTTAAAAATTCATATTCTGAATTGAAAATTGATCTTTTCTATTTGAAAATTCAACTATTGGGTTGAAAAAGAGTGCGTTTCGTTAAGGATTCAACTGCTGTTGCTGAAAATTCGTATTCTTTGGATTATTCAACTATATTTTAATCAAAATTAAAATAGTTTTTGGTTGAAACATCAAGTTTTACAGATTTCCTTGAGGATTTATCTTGTCGGTTTGAGATTTCAACTGCTTTTGTAGAAAAGACATATATTTTGTTTGAAAATTCAAGTATTATTATTATTATTATTATTATAGATTAGCAGTTCGAACTCGAAAGTTCATTGCCTCATCTACCCGAGACCGCCACACATCTCTGTCTTGTGCATTCTCCATCCAGTTTAAGTAATCATGTCCTAGTTCTTTTAGATCATCCCTTACATTTTTCTCCCATCTGTTTCTCGGTCTGCCTAGGGGTCTCTTACCAGTCGGTCTCCCTCTTAAAACTTGCGCGACTGTTCTTTCATTGCCCATTCTTGCTACATGCCCCGCCCATCTTAATTTACGCGCTTTCATTACTCTATTAATATTTGCTGACCCGTAGAGAGCGTGCAGCTCATCATTATGCAGTTTTCTCCACTCGCCGGTCTCTTCGTCCCTTTTTGGACCATAGATTTTTCTAAGTACTTTATTCTCGAAAACTCTAAACCTATTCTCTTCTCCTTTCGTCAGCGCCCACGTTTCACACCCGTACATGACGACCGGCATTATTATCGTTTTGTAAATTCTTACTTTGATGTTTCTAGATAGCGATCGCGATTTTAGTAGCGTGTTTGCTGCATAATAGCACCCATTGCCAGCGTGTAGCCGCGCATTGATTTCCGTTTTAATCTTATTTTCGCTAGTTATAATAGACCCGAGGTATTTAAACTCGTTAACCCTTTCGAATTTCATATTTCCGGCCATTAGATCCCCGTCTTGATTACTTTGTCCGGACCTGACGACGGTCATATATTTTGTCTTCGATTCGCTAACTTCCAAGCCAATCTCTTTGGCTTTTGCGATCAAGATTTCTGCATTTTTAGCTACCGTTTCTTTATCATCCCCTAGTACGTCGAGATCATCCGCATATCCAAGAATTTGTATTACCCCATTGAGGGTAGCACCGGTCGGATTCGCCTGCACTTGCCTAACCATGTATTCTAAAACTAAGTTAAAAAGGACGCACGAAAGTGCATCGCCCTGTTTCAGGCCATCGCGGATCGAAAACTCTTCAGATAAACTACCGTTTACGCGTATTCTACCCTTACTGCCGCTTAAGCAAATTTCGATAAGTCTAACCAATTTTCTTGGCACACCCAAGAACTCTAGGATCCAGTACATTCGCGCGCGTATAATAGAGTCGTAAGCTTTTTTAAAATCAATAAATAGCTGATGTACTGCTTCTTTAAATTCCCATTTCTTTTCTAACAGTTGTCTAATTGTAAACATTTGATCGCTTGTAGATCGGTTTCGGCGGAATCCACACTGGTAATCCCCAATGATTTCCTCGGCAAAAGGAGTTAGTCTACTTAGGATAACATTCGACAGGATCTTGTAGCACGAAGGCACAAGTGAAATTCCCCGATAGTTGTTACAGTTAGTTTTATCGCCTTTTTTAAAGATGGGAATAATGATAGAGGTATTCCATTCTTCCGGCATGCGTTCTGTTTTCCAAACTGCGCGTATCAATTTACAAATTTGCCTTGTGAGGCAAGGGCCTCAATTTTTTATCATTTCTGACGGTAGGTCATCGATGCCCGCGGCTTTGTTATTTTTCAACTTCTTTATGGCCATTTCTATTTCTATATCAGTAGGATCGTTAATTAGTAGATCAGCAGTGTGGATTTCGCCGAGATTACCTTCAACGGGGGCTTCGCGTACATTTAATAGTTTATCGAAATAATCTTTCCATAAATTCAGTCTCTCTGTCGCATCGGCTACTAGATTGCCATTTTCGTCCCTCATTACTTCCGTTCTACTTTGAAAGCCTTTCCTTATAAAATTGATTCCCCTGTACATCTCACGCGGGTTATTTTGTTTATTATGCGCTTCTATTGCTAGTATTTTATTCTTTTCCCACTCCCTTTTCTTGGATCTATAGAGCCTATTTGTACTTTTGCTAATCTCGAGATATTTCTTATGTGTTTGATCGCACTTATTTTGTAAACTACTTAGTCTAGCCTTCCGACGTTTCTCAAACCAGAGTTTGCACTCTTCGTCAAACCATGGTTTGCTTTTGGTTACTTTCTTAAAACCTATCGTAAGTTTCGCGGCTGCCTTTATCGCCTTTTTCGTATTGCTCCACAGGGTTTCCGGGTCCTCCTCGTGATTATTGTTATCGTCTCTCTGTTCTTGGAGAGCGTCGAAGCTATTAGAAATCTCAACTTGGTAATTTAATGTTTCTGTTGCTGTTTTGAACTTATCTATATTGAAACGAACTGTTGACTCTGTGCGGCTTGTTTTCTTACTTAACGCTAGCCTAGATCTTAGTTTTACTATCACGAGAAAATGGTCTGAATTTAAATCCGCTCCCCTATACGATCTTATATCGAGAATGTTTGTATGACGTCTTCTGTCAATTAGAACGTGATCAATCTGATTGTGAGTATTACCATCTGGCGATGTCCAGGTGGCCTTATGTATATTTTTATGCTTGAAATATGTGCTTTTGACAACGAGGTTCTTTGAAGCTGCAAAGTTTATTACTCTGGTTCCGTTATCATTACTGACGTCATGCAAACTTTCTGATCCTATTGTAGGCCTATACATTGGTTCTTTTCCAATTTTCGCGTTGAAATCCCCCAATACTATTTTTGCGTCAAACGTTGAGAACTTGTCAAAAACCTGCTCGATTGTTTCATAAAAAAGATCCTTAGTGTCTTCGTCTTTGTCCTCGGTGGGGCAGTGCACATTGATTAATACGTGTTTGCTGAAATTACCCTTTAGTACAATGTATGATAACCGGTCGTTAATGAATTGCATGTCGATAAGTGCTTGCGAAATTCGTTTATTAATAAGAAAACCAGTCCCCAGTCTTTGCCCCTTAGCTCCTCCCCAGTGAAAAGTATAGTCATCCCTAGAAATTGACGCGAAATCGCCCGACCAGCAGGTTTCTTGAAGTGCTATTACGTCAGTTTTGTATTCAATTGCTATCTTAATGAGTTCGCTAAATCGGCCAGTTTTTAGACTACGCGCGTTTAGAGTTCCCACCCTTAGATCTTTAACTGTAGTTTTTTGATTTTGCAAGTTAGCCATGGTAGTTTCAAGATAATCCGCACGTTAGGATCCTATTCCGATCGTAGGTGAGTCCACTGTCCCAGGAGTGATAACCCCCATACCTCCCTAGGTCTAAGTATGGGAGCTTTCCGACTCTGACAAGGACCATGTCAACTTGTCGTCAGACACATTACAGTTTCATCCTCGTACCCTAACGTCCCCCTGCAAGGCAGCGCGCCTACTGGCATCAATACCCCTTTGGCCCTATGCAGGCGAATCATTCCACACATCCCTTGCGGGCAGTGTCATCGCTGCAGTGTCCAATGGGCAGCAGGATTTTTCCCTTACAAGATTTTTAGTTTTGGTTCGGGTATAGTTTCTAGGTGGGTACACGCGGCACCTTGGCTTGCCAGAACCCATCCATTGTGTATGAACGCGAATGGGTGGGTCCCCCCAAGTCATGGTTGTCGTGTACCTATTTTTTACCAGTGCTAGATTCACCACACCCACGACTGGCTCCTATCGGCTGTCCGCGACTGCTTATTCTTGTATTCGCAGTTAACCTTGGGGGCTGTTCAGCCTTACGGGCCGTTCCTCTATCCGCAACCTGAGGACGCGCTACGTAGTGGTGATACGGTTAAAAAATTCAAAAATTGAAATTTTGTGTGGAAAATTCATGTATTTTGTTGAAAAATCGTCTTTTTTGTTAAAAATTAAGTTTTTCAACTAAAAATTTAACTGTTTCATTTTCGCTTGAAAACTTATCTTTTCCTGTTGAAAATTGAAGTATTTGGTTGAAAATTCAACTATCTTCGTATAGAAAATTCAACAATTTGGTGTCGGTTTGAAAATTCTTCTTTGGTTCAATTTAACTGGTCAAAAATTCATTTTTTTTCAATTAATTTTTTTAACTGAAAATTTAAATATTTTATTTTTGATCTACAACTTACCTTTTTGTTTATAGTTTATCATTTCGTTCGAAATGCAACTGTTTTTGTTTGAAGTTTAATCTTTTTTGTTTCGAATTCGATCGTGTAGTTAAAAATTTATCTTCATATTTCAAATCTCCTTTGAAAAGTTGTGATTCTTGTTCAAAATATTTTTTTTATATAAAAATACCAATTTTTGACAAAAAGTACCAACCTAATCCAAAATTGTTTAAGGAATCTAAATATTATTCAAATTATAATGTTTTTTTTTTTTTTAATCGAAATTATTATTTTTTTTTTAAACAAAAATAATTGGCTTTAAATCTAATGATTTTTTGTATAAAAATAAAAATTTGAGGTAAAACACACAAATATCCTCCGAAATCTAATGATTTTTGTTTAAAATAACCGATTTTCTGTGAAACATTTAATATAACCTGAAACTGTTCAAAAATGGTCAATCTTGTTCCAATTATAATGATTTTTGTTCTGAAATACCAATTATCATTGGTGTAAAACGCTAAATAAACAAAAAATTGTTAAGAATTGTGAATCATCTTAAAAACAATTTTTATTATTAAAAATACTAATTTCCGACGAAAACCCCTAGCATAGTCCAGAATTGTTAACAGATTCTAAATCTAGTTCAAATTAAAATTACTTTTATTTTAAAATACCAATTTTTTGTGTCAAACGCTAACATAACCTAAAATTGTTAAAATTTGTGAATATTCTTCAAAATATCTTTTTTTTTTTATTAAAAATACCAATTTTCGACAGAAAAGACTTACATAATCCAAAATTGTTAAAAGAGTCTAAATCTTGTTCAAATTTGGATGATGTTTATTTAATGCCAATTTTCGAGGTAAAACACTAACATGACGTAAAATGGGTAAATTATCTGAGTTTTCTTCGAAATCCAATTCAAGACAAATTAAAAATAGCAATTTTTGACGAAAAACACTAATATAGTCCAAAATTGTTACAAGATTCTAAATCTAGTTCAAATTATAATGTTTTTTTAAATACAAATGTTTTATGTGAAACACTAATGTAATCTAAAATTGTTAAAACAATTATGAATCTTCAAAATCTAATGATTTTGTTTAAAAAACACTCAACGGAAAAAACGCTAACAAAACCGAAAAACGTAAATTGTTGAAAAATTTGTAATCTTTGCAATCTAGTAATTTGTGATTAAAAATTCCCATGTCCGTTCTAAAACGATAACATAACCTAAAATTCTTGAAAATTACGAATCTTGAGGAGGATTTTTGTTTTGAAATGCTCATCAAATAAATTTCAAATTTAGAATGTGAAACGACTTCAAGTAATCAAAAGCCAATCAGGTTTTCAAAAAAATGATTACCACTTTTTTGAGATATAATCCGAAAGCTCTTAGACTTTGTTACTAAAAAAGAATCTTCTTCTGATTTCAGGACCTACCGAGAGCAGATCCAGGGTTTTTTCTCCAAGAATGGACTACGACGAATGGACACCCCTGGGTCGAGGAGATCCACTAAAAAACGACCCTACATTCGACTATGTACCCCCAGTACTCGACAGAGTCCAATACTGGCTAGACACTCACACAACCGAACCATCAGCAAAACGTGATATTCTTGTCCTTGGAGTAACTGCCAAAAAAACCAGTTCAAAGCTCCCAGAACATTTCCTTAAATTCGTAGATGGACCAAAATTCAACCGAAATCAGGACACATTCAGAAACGACTTCACAGGCAGCACTGGTGCAGAACCTCCGAAAATGAACCGCAACAGTAACTTTAGAAGTGGACCCGTGGAGTTCAGAAACCAAAATAGGATCCAATCAATACCTGCCAGTTACTACCCGAGTCCATTCTACAATCAAAAATCAAAACCCTACACTATGATGATGCCACCACCTATAAATCAAAAGCCCATCAATGAACTGGGTCAAAATTCTTATGGAAATCTTCTCAAAGAAAAGATCGTCTTTCAAGAATCTCAACAATTCAGCACCCAAACTGAAGAAGGCCCTACCTTACAAGAGGCCCAGTTCTACAATCATCCCCCGAAAATGTTCTCTCAAGGTCACCCACCCTTGAGGTCGACTCATTCTCATGTTTCGCCTGCTCCTCTTAAACCTAAGATCACACAGGTAGAAAGTAAGAGCATATTCACTCCTTCTTCTCAAATTCCTATCCAAAGATTCGAGGCTACAACTCCCTCAGTTTCTTTCGAAAAGTCTAATCTAATTTACCAGTCGACGCAGACCTTATCAGGTGGTTGGATAGGTTCTAGTAGACCTCCTTCTTTTGCTCCACCGGCAGAAATCAATCAAGTCACGTGGAAGACACCAAACAGGTACGAAGGCGATCATCATGCATCTGCATCAGCTAACCATGATGTCGTCATTGGTCAGAATGCTAATATTATCGTTGATGGAGATAGTAATGATAACGAGGAGGTTGTGATTGGACACAATGATCTCTTCTTCCAGGAAGGTAATTCTCAAGATCATGAAGAAAAGGCTCTCTTAGAAGGCCCATCAGCCACTACATCAATCAAACCTTCAACTGAATCTTCCACTGATTCAACCGAACCCAAGATGCACATTGTTGTTGCCAACTCACCTTCGTCGTTCGAACTTGAGGCCCAAAAGGAGCCAGTTTCAGTAGTCATGCCAGTCAACTACGTCGAATTAAACCCAGACTCTAGTCTCAACTCCACTGAATCGTCTTCTCTCATAACCACTTCAACTCAAAATTCTCTGATTCAAAATCATAGCTCGAAAATGAATGACAACATGAATCAGAATGCAGACAAGATTCCAAGTAACTCTATGAGTTCACAAGAGTTCATAAGTTCTCCAGAGTCCAGCGGTTCAGATTTAATGAGTATGGAAAGACCTCTGCAGATACAGAAACCACAACACTTGAGAAGCAGCATCAGTTCTCCGATGATGCCTCCTTTTATGGAGAACACCCAAACAGCTTACTCTTCTAACATCTTATCCAACAGGATTCCACCAACTCGTCAAACAGTGAGACATCCCGGCTTCCACATCTTCGGTGAATCAGTGCCCCAGCATATGGCTCTTCAGCATCCACGACCTATAATGACGCCCCGTCCAGGAGAGCATCGTCCTGGATTCAGACCACCTATTTCGATGAACATGGGTCAGATTCCACCTTCCATGATCCACATGAAAATGGGTCCACCTCAGAGCATCATGAGACCACACATGAATGCAGATCAAGCTTATCAACAACATCAGCAACATCAGCAGCATCAAAATAAACATCATCAAAATCAGCAACATCAGATTTTCCCTGCGACCTTCACAAGCTCTCCTGTTGGTTCATCTTCAACTCTACAAGTTACTCGAGCAGAACTTCAAGGTCACAGGTATTCACCAGTTCCAGATCCAATGTTACTAACAACCATGCAATCGTCAATATTCCCCCCAACTACTAGAGGACCTGTTTCGATTAATGGAGAAGTTTTCATGGATTATACAAGAAACCAGTCACCTCTGATCCATTTGCTAAACAGTGAAGAGTCCCAGAAGATGGAGAGTGGGTTGTCAACTGATTTCATATCAACACCATCATCTCTACAGACGACAACTGCTCCAAGCTTAACGACTGATCCAATTTTCTCGCATTATAAGCAACCTGCTAAGCCCATTCGGGGACCAATGTATCTTATAATTCAAGGTCATTCGAAGGTAAAGACCTACAAACCGACTGTGAATAAATATGGAGTACCTGTGGAGAATAATGAAATTCTGGACAACACGACGGAGAGGCCACAGTCGAAGCTGGAGAAATTGGTTAATGAAAATGCAAAAGCTAATGCGGCGATTAGGGAGAAGGATCTTAGTGCTAGAAGAAAACTGGAGGAAAGGAAGGAAAATCGAGGAGGGCCGATAAGTTTACTGAGCTTGGTGGAGAATGGATTTAGTGCTTTTACCATATCTCCACCACCAGCTACTGAAGAAGAGAGGCAGACCAATTCAGTCACAACTATAGAAATTAATGGTAACTAGAAAGGTTATAGTTCTGTCCTGAGATTAAATTGTTTATTCGATACTAGGTTTGACAGAAGATAAGTAGTTTGCTCATGTTGGGTGAATGTTAACAAGGGGTGGACATTTTCATCTCCTTGGGATGAAATGTTGTGTCTAAGGTTAAAGTTGGAGACTGAATTTAGTTGCTCAGAAGACTTTTTCATGTTTTGGACATTTGGTCAAGAAATCTTGAGTATTTGACGCTTACCAATAATGCAGTGGTTAGGTGGGACATATAAAGCTTTGGTCACTATTCTTTCAAAATGTTTTGTATAAAGCAGATATAATTTCACGAATTTTTTTGAAGATTTTTATCTCCTTTAAAAAATCGTCTCATACACTCTGACACAGAAGACTTTGAAAGTAGAAACAATACTGAAACGGTATGATTTTTTCCGATTCCTTACATTGGACATAGGTAAGTATCCTCTTTAGAATAATCTGGCTGAAAAAGTAATATTTTCATGTATGTATGTATGTATGTATGTATGTATGTATACCATTAAGCCATTTCCCTTTCAGGGTAGGCGTGACACTACCCTCATAATATCCAAAAATTATTATTTATGAACAAATTTATTGAATGAAGTTTTATTGGCATTCTGAAATAATTTTATAAAAAACATTCTAAAATATTTGGTTAAGAATATTTGTAAAATTGATTGTCCAGCCAGATAAGTAAAAGCATAACAGAATTTAGGAATCTTTTGACAAAACTTGAAATCCTTCCAAATGATTCAAATTCTTTTAAATTCCATAAAATACGTACATTTATTCATTTTAAATCCTATGAAATCCCTTAAAATGTTTGAAACTGGCGTGGAATCTTTTAGCTTATTTCATAAAAAATTATTTTCTTTTATCAAACACCTTTTTCAGAAAAGCCATGTTTTCAAATTCTTTTTTTTCTCTTCAATTACTAAACTTTTTACGTTTTTGTGTCTTCATGTTTTTCTCATGCATATATTTGTATTCCAAAATTTATTTTAAAAAAGCCTGAAAATAATTCATGAAAATATTTCGTCACATTTAATACAATAATTTATAATAAAAATATTGATGTTCATCCTTTATATTAAATATCATAAAACATTTACTCGTTGAAAACATCAAAACTCAAACTAAAAAATTAGTGGTCCACAGTGTACATTTATGTTCATATATTGTAAATTTCGTTTTAGATTTCGAAACAATCAAAAAATTACTTAACCTATAGACTACTTTATAATAATACTTCTTAAGAAAATTAGTAAAAATCCATAAATATAAAAATTTCTATTTCATTAGATTGTTGAGTGTAAAATATTGTATATTTTTCTTATGTTTTACATAATTTGGTTAATAATTGTCATTAATCGCAATTCTATGTACATATATCATGGTATTTATTAATATTCGACTTCGCTATGTTGCTTTCATAAATTTTTTATTGAATTTCAGGTAATAAATATCATGATATTTTAAAATATTTGTTTACATAGGTATATGTACATTTTTTGAACTGAATGCTATATATTAGCTTGTAAATTTCAAAACCTTATAATAAAAATATTCTTTAGGAAAATTTGATTTTTAAATCAATACATTGTTAATTTCCAGTGTGCCAGTATAAACATAGATGTGAGTGTTGCAATATCATTAAAGATTTGACTATTCGTAGCTCGTCGTATAGATCAATTACTCCTTAAATACTATTTAATCATTTGTCGATTAAAAGTATTCGATTAGAAAATAATATCTCAAGTCAATCAAATTTTAATTGAAACAAAACAATCATTCAGTTATAATTATACTTCAATAAAGCATTTTTCGGTAGAAAAAAATATTTATATATTGTTAATACATGAGATATTATTATTAATTACTAAGCAGATATAGTTTATAATATGTGATTTGTTCAGTGTGCCAAGAATTTGTTTATACTTTCTTTATCCAGTAGAAAAGAATAATCAAAATTGTTATACCTTGAAATGGTTGGCATTTCATTCACTAAAACTTGTCTGGATTTAAACGAAATTGTTCTGATTTTAAGTGAAAATTTCCTGAATTTAAGACTTAGTTTTAAAATTTGGATGATAAGGTTTTGAATTTAGACCAATTTTTCTAAAGTCCACATTACTTTTACTGAATTTATTCCAAATGAATATTAAGGTGTAGCAATTTTAGGTAATTTTTTTTCTGTGTTAGAAAAAAGCGTATGATATTTTTCGATTATACATGCATTTTTTATTGTTATATACATAAATATTGGTTACTGCGAGTTTCGATTTTAATTAATTTGTGTAATTAGAAATAAAGATGCGAATCGATAGTCGCTCTAACTCATTAACACCTAGTCTTACTATTCCAGTTACCAAACATATCGTCTATATGACACTAACAATAACGCGTATTAAATTTTTAAATACATGTATGTCCATCTTTAGAAATTAGAATATCTTGTACATTAGACACTTTTTATTTCTTTTCTTGTATATTAGCTTTATGCCTGATAAATTCTCACAAAGTGAGATTATAGGCTTGTTTGTATAAGTATTAAGATTTAAGTAGTAAAAGTAGTTATACAAATAAATACTCAAAGAAAAATTGCAATAGAATACTCACTCAAGATTTTGTTTAAAACTAAAAACAACCTTCTGTTCTACGAATATGATGAAGACACACAATATTTTATTAGTAAATTTTACGTTTTAAGCTTTAGCAATCACAGAAAAAACGTGGGTTACGAAACGTGGCAGGTAATTATTCAGGCAGGGTAATATTTAGCTGATTACACTAAACTGAGGTAAACTTTCCGTGGCTACGACGCGGAAAGTTTACCTCAGTTTGATATACACACCTCGCGGTTGCCCTTCTTGACCGATTACCTGCAACGTTTCGTATCCTCAGTTTTTTCTGTAATTTATTATTGAATTTGAAATTCAAAAGTTCTCAAATTGATAGTGCTTTTTCGACTAAGTAAAGTGGTAAATGTATGTGTTTAAAAAATCGTAGATAGAGTGAGTGAATTTTTGAGTAAGAGCGAGTTATAATATTACTAAATATTATTGTAATTTTAGAAGCGATGTGTACGCAAACGTACTTTAGGTCTGTTACATTTTGTGTATGATGTTTGTACCTGATGGTCATGTTTTGTTGATTTTTATATTTATATTAGTAAAATATTAAATATACATGTAACGTGAATTTATCTTGGAAACATATTTCTTCCCTCTCCCTTGCGTGTATGATTTATAATTTTTTGTAATCTCTGTAATCTAGGGGTATTCCATTCACTTTCAGAGATGTTGATAATCAAAATCTGAAGATTTTGAATTTTTTTAAAAAACAAGTTTGAAATAATTAAAATTTTTAATTCAGCCTAAACGAAATGGAAATTTATTCGCCTTTTCAGTAGATTATTGATAAATAATTAATAAAATTTTTGAACATAATTGCTTATTTTCATTCGAGTTCATGATTAATTTAAGTTTTATACCATCAAGATTTAGAGCTTTTAGAGCCATGCTAATTTAAAATTTCTGAAATACAAACAATATTTTGTAAGATTAAAAAAAATTATATAAAAAATACATTATTTAAATTTCAAAATTTACTTTCTCAGGTAGTTGGGTAAATCCAAGGAAAATTTTTTTTTTTTAAATAACAACCATACAAATTTTAGTGTCAAAATGACTTTCAATTTTTTGCATGATTATATATACAAAAAATGAGTGGTCTGGCAAGTAGGTTTATATAAATAAATGTTTATTTTATATTAATAATCACTGCTAATGAATTTTTTTAATTTGAAAGGCAAACAAATTTAAATAAAATAAACATTTTATTCACAAAAGCCGACTTGAGGGACTCCTGAATACTTTTTTTTTTAATTCTGCCAAAAATCTGGGATGATTTTGACACCAAAAGAAACACTTTATTTAATTGGAAAATGGACAAAAAAAATTAAGATATGAACCATTTTATATCATAAGCAGTCGAAATTAAGGTCGGATCCCATGTATACAGTCTATCTCAAAATTGATCAATTTTTAAAGCAATTTATTAAATTGAATAGAACAATTCCGAAATAAAATAATTTTAATACAAACTATGTGAATCAGAATAAATAAAATTGTTCAAATAAGTAATTTTATTCTGAAATATTTTTTTTTTAAAGTCTACCCAAATTTTCATTCGAAAAATCGTATTGATTGTTTTTGACCCGTATCTTCTTTCCATCGAATTTTTTTAAGGTTTGAAAAAAAATATTTCGTGAAAAATGAATAATTTTGTGTTTGAAATTAATAACTGTTGAAGTACAATGTTTTTAGGGAACTAAAATTTAATGAGAATCCTCAATGATTCTTTAATACACTGGGAAAATTACTAAAATTTTCAAATCATATCTTGGAAATAATCTTGTGAAATTTTGAGGGATGACTGAAAAATCCTAAAATCGCATTTTTGACATTTTCAAAAAAGTAAATATTCGAATTTATAAAATTCCCATTTTTTTAAATAGACGTCAGAATTCAAACACTTGCAACTTCGTGGTTAATTTTTTTTTCTTAAATCGGAAAAATAAATCTTCAAATTTACTCTCAAAACAACATAGTTCGACAAACTTAGATAACATTTAGTGAGTTTCCTGATGATACATTTTAACAAAGTTTGTGATTTTTTTCGAAAATGACCCTGCACAGTTTAATCATAACTTTATAGTTTAATATCAATTAATATTTTTAATTGAAAATTCATCTCTTTGTTTGAAATCGAACTACTTTTGGGAAAATCGTGTTTTTCTTTTGCTGAAAATTAATTTCCTCAACTAAAAATTCCATTTTTGTTTGAAATTTAATATTTTTAATTAAAAATTGATGTCTTGCAGCTGAAAATTCAACTATTTAGTAGAAAAATGCAATTTTTTTGTCAACAAATAATTTTTGTTTGTTGAAAATTCGCCTTTTTGGTAAGAATTTAATATTCTTGGAAAAAATTATATTTTTTATTAAAAATCCAACTATTCTGTTGAAAATTAATCTGTTTTGGTTGCGGATTCAACTATTTTGTTGAAAATTCGTCATGGTTTGTTGAATTCAACTGTTTTTCATTTCAAATAAAAATCGTGTTTGGTTGAAATATCAACTATTAAATGTTTCGTTGAGAATTAATTTATTCGGTTGAAAAATCAGCTACTTGTTTTAGAAAAAAACTACTTTTGAAAAAATGCATTTTTCTTTGCTTGAGGATTCATCATTTTGGTTAAAAGTTTATATTTTTGGATCGCGGATTTAACTTTTTTGTAGAAAACTCGTCTTTTTGTCTAGAAAATTCAACAATTTAGTGGAAAATTAAATTATTTCATATAAAATTAACTTTTTTTTTGAGAAATTATATTTTTGCTTGAAAAATTCAACTAATTTGTACATAATTTGTCTTCCTGACTTCTAAATTCAACATTTTGGTTGAAAATTCATGTATTTTGTTGAAGACTTGTTTTTTTGTCGAAAATTTATTTAATTGGATAGAAGTTGAACAACTTTCTCAAAAATTATTATTAACAGGTAAAAAAATAACATACTTTCTGAAAATTCGTCTTTTTTTATTGAATTCAACTGTATTTTTATTTCAAATAAAAATCTCTTTTGACTGAAATATAAACTATTACATGTTTCGTTGAGAATTCATATTTTTGTTCGAAAATTCAATTATTTGGTTAAAAACTAAACTATTTTGATGAAAATTTACCTATTTGGTAGAAAACTAACTTTTTTCTTGGCTTCTAAATTCAACAATTTTGTGAAAAATTGATGTATTTTGTTGAAAATGCATCTTTTTTGGTTGAAAGTTGAACAAATTTGTTAAAAATTCATTTCTTTTAATTCAGCTCATTGGTTAAAAATATTACTTATTTGTCGATATTTCGTTTTTTTTCGGTTAAAAATTAATTTTTTTATTTGAAAATTTAGCTATTCCATTTTTCGCGATAAATTATTTATCCTTTACAAGTTGAAAAATCAACTATTGGGTAGACAATTCTTTATTTTGGTTAGAAAGTTATTATTGTTTTTTGAAAATTCATCTCTTTGGTTGAGGATTCAACTATTTGGTTAAAAATTCGTCTTTTTTGTTTGAACTCAACTAGTTGAAAAGTCGTTTTCTGTTTGAAAATTAATTTTTTAAACTAAAAATTTCACAGTTGATATTCCAACCAAGAAAAGCTTTTCATTTTGAATAAAAAACCGTTGAATTAAACCAAAAAAGATTACTTTTTTACCAATGAATATACAAATAAAAAAGGCTAATTTTCAACAAGAATAAAGATAATAAATTTAATCCTAAATGTAGAATTTTCAAACGAAAGCACCCTATTTCTACAAAACAGTTCAATTTTCAGTCAAATAATTGAATTTTCAACCAAAAGAATGAATTTTCAACCAAGAAAATTAATTTTTTCCTAAAAAAGCAGATTCTCAACAAAACATGAAATTTTTTGACTGATTAGTTGAATTTTCGAACAAGGAGATTAATTTCATACCAAAAAAGACGAATTTCCAAACAATTATAGCGATTATTAACCAAAAATGGAACAGTTAAATTTTCAATTAAAAAAACCAATTTTCAAAAAAACAGTTAAATTTTCTACCAAATTGTTGAATTTTTAAGACCAGCAGACGAAATTTCTACGAAAAAGTTCAATTTTCAACTAAAAAATGTTTCATATTTCATCTAAGAGAATCTTTTCATTTTACACAAAAGCCCTTTTTAATTGAACCAAAAATGATAGAATTTTTACCAAAAAGAAATTAGTTTCCACATCAAACAAATATTCAACCAATTAGTGGAATTTCGATCCAATTTTCAAAAACGAATTTTCTAACAAGAAAGGCGAATTTTTAACAAAATACATAAATTTTCAACCAAATAGTTGAATTTTGAAACTGAAAAAGATCAATCATTAACAAAAAATGGAATGGTTAAATTTTCATTTATAAAAATTACTTTTCTTTAAAGAAAAAACAAATTTTCTACGAAACAGTTGAATTTTCTAAAAAATTGTTGAATTTTCAAGACAGCGAATTTTCCCCAGAAAACTTAAATTTTGAACCAAAAATTTAAAAACAAACAAATAATTTGTATCTAAGTAGTTCAAATTTCAAACAAAGAGATGACTTTTCCACTAAAATTATGAAGCTTCAACAGAAAAAATAATTTTTAATAAAGCAGTTCAACTTCCGACAAAATAGTTGAAATTGTAACATAAAAAGATTAATTTATACAAAAAATGCAATATTTGATATTTCAGCCGCAAAATTTTTTATTTTAAATTACAATTAGTTGAGTGTAACCAAAAAAAGGCGAATTTTTAACAAAATACTTGAATCCAAAACTAAAACAGATTAAATTTGAACCAAACCGTTGCATTTTTATAAGAAAATAGAATTTTCATAAAAAGGCATTTTTAACATAATAAATAACTTTTCAGAGAAATAGTTCAATTTTCAGCCAAGTTTTCTTTCAATGAAGACGAATTTTTTACAAAATATATGAATTTTCAAACAAATGGTTAAATCTTCAACTAAAAAAGTTGAATTTTCAAATTAAAAATATGAATATTTAACAAAAAGTCTAATTTTTAACCGATACAGTTTAATTTTTAACTACACAGTTGCATTTTTAACTAAAGAAGCTGAAATTTCTACAAAAAGAGATAAATCTTCAGCAAAATAACAGAATTTTTAAAAAGAAAATTTGTTAAAGACAACTTTTCAACTAAAAAGGATTGATTTTTAACAAAATTGTTAAATTTTCAAGAAAATAGTTACATTTTGAACTAAGTAATACCATGTTTAATAAAAAAAAATTAATTTCCACCCTCAAATTTAAAAGAAGATTTTTCAACCAAAAAAAACGAACTTTCCATTTGAATTTGATATTCAGTTCGCATTTAAGTAAAAAAGCGAAAGAAAGGGGAAATACTGTGAACCCTGCGATAAATAGAATTTTTTATCACTTATGGACTAAGGAATAATAGTTTAAATAAATGTTGAAGTTCATTATCTAATACTTTCGATCTATTAGGTTAGAAAACGGAAAACTTTTGCTTAGAAAATAATAGCTGACAAACAGCTGTCTCAAAGATTATTTATATTAAATAAAAAATTAAAATTCGTTTTAATTGCTTGGCAGACTTAAAACTATCTTACGCAAGAAATGGTTTTGACCACGCCCCCCCCCCTCCCTCACTTCATATAAGACAGCATAGAAAAATTGTTGACCTACCGCTCACACAAAATAATTTACGTAATTTATGCGCGGCCACTAAGTAAAGCTCTCCACGAAGACCCATTAGTATCCAATATCGTTGGTTGGTTCACAGTTCATCTTCCTTGATTGAAAATTCATCTATTTAGTTGAGGATTTAATCTTTGTCAAAGCTTTGTCAATTGTTCAAAAATCTTTGCGAAATATTTGAAATGTTTTTGAAATATTCGGTAATATTTGCGAAATTATTAGAACTTTTGTGAAATCTTTGTGAAACAAAAGAGGTCTTTGTGAAATCTCTTAGGTCTATCCGAAATCTTTGCGAAATATTCTCAGTCTTTGTCAAATCTTGAAAAAGGCATTACATTTTTTTAAATCTTTGAAAACATTTTTAAAATACCTGGTATTATTTGTGAACACATTAAAATCTTTGGGAAATCCTTGAAGTATTTGTGAAGACTATTAAATCTATCTGAAATCTTTGTGAAATCATTGAAATCTTTATGTAATTTTTGAAGTGTATATTAAATCTCTGTGAAACAATTGAAGTCCTTGTGAAATCTTTCAGGTCTATCCGAAACCTTCGCGAAATATTCTCAGTCTTTGTAAAATCTTAAAAAAATCATTACATTTTTTTAAATCTTTGAAAAAAATTTCAAAATACCTGGTATTATTTGTGAACACATTAAGATCTTTGGGAAATCCTTGAAGTATTAGTGAAGACTTTTAAATCTATCTGAAATCTTTGGGAAATCAATTAAATCTTTATATAATCTTTGAAGTGTATCTTAAATCTTTGTGAAACAATAGATGTCTCTGTGAAATCTTAAAAACATCATTACATTTTTTTAAATCTTTAAAGACATTTTTAAAATACTTGGTATTATTTGCGAACACATTAAAATC
>CAKNYM010051753.1:0-22733 GCA_932195095.1 Andricus curvator | reverse complement strand
AGTCTTTGTGAAATCTTCAAAAAATCATTACAATTTTTTAAATCTTTCAAGACATTTTTAAAATAATTGGTTATATTTGCGAACACATTGCAATCTTTGTGAAATCCTTGAAGTATTTGTGAAGACTTTTAAATCTATCTGAAATCATTGGGAAATCATTGAAATCTTTGTGTAATCTTTGAAATCTTTCGGAAATGTTTATTAAATCTTTTTGAAATAATAGGAGTCTTCGTGAAATCTTTTTAATTTACTTAAAATCCTTGTGAAATCTTTATGAAATCTATCGTAAATTATGTCAATCTTTGTCAAATCTTCGTGAAATTTTTTTAATTCATGTGAAATCTTTGCGAAACCTGGGAAATCTTTGGGAAATCATTGAAATCTTTGTGCAATCTTTGAAATCTTTTGGATATCATTGAAATCTTTTTTAAATCGTTGTGAATCCATTAGAAATGTTTTCGAAATATTTGAAATATTTTTGGAATATTCAGTAATATTTGTGAAATTATTGATATCTTTAAAATCTTTCGAAATCTTTGAAAAATATTTGAAATCTTTAGCAATGTGAATTTTATACCTGTATTTATGACTTATTATTTACTATTTATTTTTATTTTTCATTTATGTTTCATTTTTACATAGTATTATATTATTATACTATGTACAAATTGTACCATTCAATATTATAAGTCTATGCCTCTGCCCCCCCTCTAGAAAAAAGGCTCCGCCGCGCCGCTTCTGGACAGAGTCATCTAAGTCCCATATCGCTGAGGTTATCTATACACATCTAGATAAAGGTATGAAGGATATGAAGTGAAAAAAAAACAATTTAAAAAATAGAAAATGGGAAAAAAAAATTTTTAATGGTGAAAAAAAAACTGGGACGATTCTACCACTACGTCCACGTCGTTTGTTCTGGGGCAAGCTGAAAGTGGAGAATGAAATAGACTCTAAGGGCCGGTTCCACCAACCTCGATTAAAAAGTTAATCCTCCGTTAAACCTAGTTACGCGTTCCACCACTTTTTAGCGGCCGGTTAACTCGCGTTAACCACAGTTAAATCTAACCGGTCAAAATTGATCGGTTAAGGCGACTTAATCGTCCTCTAACCTAAAAACTGCAGTGTCGTTGTGAAATATGGAGTTTTTGGAAGAAGTTCTGAGATCGTCTGATGACGAAGTCGAAGATGTTTTTGAATTTATATGTGATATATTAATCTATCACGAATAAAACATACACCAAGATTCACTTTTTTTAGGTTAGTGTAGACACGAGCGTGGCGTGAACCTTACCTGGATTTGGCGCGCACGGATATATTGCTTTGCTTTCCACTCGACCGACGGGTAGCCAATCACACGAATGATTTAAAGTAAAATAGGAGTTACTTCGAAACGACTATCTGGTTAGCTAACCGCGCCCACGAAAAATGTGGTGGAACGCACAACAGGATAATCCAAGCTTAACTATGGCGTTAACTTTAACCCGCCGTCAGTTAACCACTGATTCAACCGAGTTTGGTGGAACTGGCCCTAAGTCTTTTAGACCTATTATTTTGGCAATTTCAAGGTTTCAAAAATTTCATTTTTTTTTTTGCATTTTTGACTAAAAACGAAAAAGTTGTTTTTGTAAAATACCTCGTTTCCTGTGGTCCTAGGGCAAAGTTTATACAAAACAAATGAAAGTGGACTCAATTCAGCGTAATTAAAAGAAAAAAAGTGTCCTAGCCCTAATAAGTTACGAGATATGACACTGGAAAGTGCACTCTTCCTGCATAGAAGCACCTGACCGTACCGTAAAGTAGAACTACGGTCATATTTCGAAATTTTTGTCCCAAATAAGTGTATATAATTCATTTATCATGTATAATACGTATTTTGCAATTGATAAATAAATAATGGTTTATAACAGAAGCTTGCTATCACCACTTATGATTACTTTTTGCGGTTACTTTTGGTTGTGATAGCAAGATTTTGTTATAAACAATTATTTATTTATCAATTGCAAAAGCCGTATTATGCACGATCAATGATTTATGTACACTTATTTGGGACAAAAATTTCAAAATATGACTGTAGTTCTACTTTACGGTACGCTCAGGTGCCTCTATGCAGGACACTTTTTTTTTAAATTACGCTAAATTGACTCCACTCTCATTTGTTCTGTATAAAATTTGTTCTAGGATCCACAGGAAACGAGGCATTTTACAAAAACCCAAATTTTTCGTTTTTAGTCAAAAATGTGAAAAAAATGAAATTTTTGAAACCTTGCAATTCCCAAAATAATAGGTCTAAAGACTTTTTTTTAGATGTACGCAGAATTTTATAGACTCTTTTTCATCCTCTGGCATCATCAATGCAAACTAAACCTGACTCGATTTATTTTTAAAAAACTGAACTCTACTTTTTTGCCCGTAAAAACAGGCAAAAATGGCCAACTTTGAGGGCACATAACTCATGACCTATTATAGCTAGGACATTGTTCTTTTTTTGTAATCACAGAAAATTGAGTCTACTTTCACTCACCTGTGGAACAATTTTCCGTGCAGTAATTAGGTGCGAGGGTACCCAGTGTTTTTTGAAATTTAGTGATTTTTCGCTGAAAATCCAAAAAAGTGGGGATTTTTCAATATATCATAACTCGAAACCTATGGAAGATAGCGGATTATTCTTCGAACAAAATTTTCTCATAATTTTCTCCTCTTTCTTTTTCCCGATGGACATTTTCCTCTAAAATGCATATGGTCCTGAAGCCTTCAGAAAGGTTAAATTATGGTTTGATATCAACCAAAAATTAAGAGGCAGTATCCTTCAGAAAAGGTTTTTGATTGAATGTCGAAGAAATGATGTTTTACCTAAAAAAAATATTTTTCTTGGATAACAAATTTCGAGATTTTGCTTTTCACAGTAATTTTTGCAATAGACAATTTAAACATAATTTAAAGAATTTCAAACTATCAATGCTGAATTTACTGATCAAGGATGTTTCAAATAATGTTAATTTTTCAGAAGTAAAAATTTCCAGAATCAAAAGTGAATGAGAAGTATGTTTGCCACAAGATAAAATCATTGGTCTTTTAAAACATTAGATTTTCCTTAATCGAAGATTTTTAAACGATGATAAAAAAACATGAGATCAAACTTTCTATTTTGTTTAATCAACAAAGTAATATTCAAGAGCAAAATTTAAATTTACACAAGATTTTTGAAAAAGAAGATAAGGATCCTTAGTTTGTAAATTTGGCAAATATTCAAATTTCTGATTCAGTTACAGATATTCTCAGATTAGGTAAAGTTTTTAGTAACCATGTGATTAAAAGTAAATCGAAACAAATGATGGAAATAGTCAAAGATATTGAATCAAGTATACACAAAATTCCAATATTAGATCAATAGGATTTCCGAAACAAGGTTTTACACTTGTCAAAGAGCTTTGTTGATAAAAATTGTTTGCACAATAGTAGTATTGATCGTAAAATTTCTGAAGGTTTCAGGATAACAAAAGATTTCCTTAAAACCAACCCTGATATAATTTGCATGAATGCTGACAAAGGCAATATTACTGTTTGTATGAAGAAATCAGATTATATTAGGGATATGGAGGATTTACTTTCCAATCGTGATTACTTTGAGTTACTGAGTGAAAATCCGTTGAAACAATTAAGAAGAGACACTTTCAAGATTCTAGACAATTGGAGAAAGACAGGACTTTTGGGAAAGGATATAACATGGACTGATATAAATACCGAAGACACAGTTCTTGCAAGATGTTATGGTTTGAGAAAGATTCATAATGATGGCCATTCTTTGAGATTGGATATTTCAACTATTAACACTCCCACGCAATTTTTAGAACAAAACTTTAATTTGATACTTAAAGACTCAATTACAACTTCCAAATACAATATTAAAAATAGCTGGGAATTCCAAAAAATTATTATTCAAAAAGCTGTTCCTGATGACCATGTAATGATTTCTTTGGATGTTGTTGCAATGTTTCCAAATATACCCCTTGAATTGGTTAAACAGGCAATTTTAAATATATGGGATAATATAAAAACACGTACTCGATTAAGTCAAAAAGATTTTATTGGAGGGATAGTTTTCATTATGAACTCAACTTATTTTAAATTCAATGGATCTTTTTATAGGCAAAAATTCGGTACTCCCATAGGTTCAGTCATTTCTCCGATTTTAGCAGAAATAGTTATGGAAGATTTGGAGGTCTTTGCTATCAAGAAGCTGGATTTGCTTTTGACTTTTTATTTTCGGTATGTTGATGACACCTTATTAGGTGTTCCTCTAGCAAAGTTACAGGCAGTTTTTGATGCTATTAATAGTTTTCATTCAAAGCTTCAGTTCACCCATGAAATAGAGAACAATAATAGAATCAATTTTTTGGACGTAGAAGTAATTAAGGGTCAGGATTGTAATATTATTACCAATTGGTATGTGAAAAGTACATATTCAGGTAGAATTTTGTATTTTTTTTCGGCTCATCCTTTCCAAAACAAAATTGCAGTAATCAAAAACTTAGTTGACAGAGCTCTAGGTTTGTTCCACATTTCATTTCACAAAGAAAATTTCAATATTGTTAGGAATATCCTTTTTCTTAATCATTACCCACAAAAGTTGATTGAGCAACATATCACAATTAGAATTCAACAAATCAAAAACAAACAAAGTAACATTTTATCTACAGATAATCAGAAAGAATTGAGAGAATATAGTTCTTTCAATACTTTTGTTCTTCCTTTTTTTGGTCAAATTTCGAAAACTATTGAATTTATGTTAGACAAATTTAATATTCATACTATTTTCCGTATACCATTCAAAATGGATTCAGTAATAACTTTTGGTAAAGATCCTTTAGATGAATTTGAAAAAGGTGGTGTTGTTTACAAGATCACTTGCAAGATCTGTAACATGACTTATGTAAGACAGACTAGCAGACTTATTAATACTAGGGTGGAGGAACACAAAAGTGATGTTCGTTTGGGCCGTTGTTATAGAGTGTTCTTTCTAGACATACGAGAGGGTTTGTTGATGTAGACCATGAGTTTGACTGGGATAATGTTGAAATTTTACAAAGTGAAAGTAATGAGAGAAAGAGAGAATTCATGGAAAGGCTTTATATTAAAAAACAAAATAAGTTGTCTATTAATTTAAAAACTGATTTGGATAAATTAAACAAATTAAAAAAAATTAAACAAAAGTTATTCTAGTATGATTAATTACATTTAGCATTAAGTTTTCATGGGTCTTGACTTCCTCACATTTTTTGTTTGTTTATAACGGATTTGTCTTTTGACCCACATTCAGTTGTCAGGTATCGACGTGATAGCGTCGTTATTTCGTCGCTGTTCCTACCTGCACTAATTGTTCTTGCCTTGATAAGGGTGCTGTGTGAGCACCGAAACGTTGGTAAATATTGTGCATGCTCATATTGTGATTTGATAATAATAAAAACAAAAAATACGAAAGAAATAAAAAAGAGAAGGAAGGGGATTTGGTTGGTTGCCTTCTCATTTTTCCTTCCTCTTTTTTATTTTTGTGCACAGAAACAAATTTTTTTGTTTTTAGGAATTGCAATAGGAGCATTTTGTGGTGTTTGTCCAAAAATGATCGTTGAATTCTTGTTTTATTTTCAGGAATTCTATACATGGGGAATTCTCCGTCCACGCAAAAGTAACTTTTGAAACTGTTTTAAAAAAAACATCAGTTTGGCAATTGATCTGTTCTAGCATTTTTGATATGTTAGAAGGGACCCCTTGACGAAATTTTCTCATTAAAAACATTGGATGTAGGATTTTTTCGGGAATCAACCTACCAGATGCCTGGACTTGAATGGGATCAGAAAGTTTGAAGAGTGCTCATTGCACATTGCTCATATTGCAATATGAAGAGTCGGCTCGTTATTGTGAGTTACCTCGGTCGGCCGGTCGGTCTCTTAATAAACGAAGCAAAATACGATCGCATATATGAAAGGAGAGTTGGCCAAAAGTATCAATCGATTTATCGCTATTTTAATGGACGTTGATTTTGCTTTGCGAGTCGTACTCTTCGACGCGACCCTCCATGGAGCCAGGAATCGAAATTTAGTCACCTTCATAAATATTTAACGCGTTCCACTTTGCAATATAGGTAAGGAACGGGATTTACGAGCCCTCGGATTGGCCTCCAACTGAAATGAAGTTCCAGCAAGCAAACCCAAAAAAAGGTTCTAAGTCATTTCCTTAAAAAAGTCGTATATTTTCTTCCCTGATTAGAAGAACTCATCTCATCTAAGTTCCACAGCAAACGAACTATTGCTGAAAATAAAAATTGAGGTAGCGAGGAGAATTGTTTTTCTTATATTTTTATTCGTTAACTTTTTTGGAAACATCCAGTCATTTTCACTTACTCTTTAACTTTAATTTCGGGAAATGATAAAATTTTATGTAGACCGATTCCTTAAAAAAAAATAATAATTGAAAATAAATTTTTTTAATTTCCTGTAAAATGAAGACATACGTATTTGATAGTATTTCCGAACAAAAATTATCTTCGGAGTTACGAGCTATTGAAGCCAATTATCAAAATCTGTCGAAAACTGAGAGATTTTTTTTTTAAATCCCTTTTAAAATTTTTAGTTTTTTAGGGAATTTTCTGACAATATTCACCACATTGTTCATGAATGCTTTACATATTTAAACCATTTTTTCAGCAAGAGGAAATTTCTTTATCAAAAAATCATAATTTTTGCATAAACTGCTAAGAAATAGGGTACATGAGAAGAATGTAAGGTTGTTTAGAATTCTACAAAAAGTCTTTTGAACTTTTTTACATGGTTCATTCCATCGACTTAAATATTTATGAATATTATCGAATTATTGAACTTTGAAGGTTCACATTTTCAAATTGTTTAAGATTTGTTGAGAAAATTTTTTAAATTTTTTTTAAAATTGTTTAGAAATTTAGAATTGTTTAGAAAAATCTATCCAATCACTTTAAATGTCACTTGATACTTTATGATATAATCAATACTTGTTAATGATTTGTGTTATCTCAAACAATAATATAATGCCAATTTTCAGCATTACGATTAAATTGTAAAATATTTATTTTTAAGTTTCCTAATTTTTAAATATTTAATATTTTTGAACAGACAAAAAACTTAAAATGTACAGTTTTTAATGCTTTTTTAGAATAATTAAATTTATTATTTTTTAAATACTAATAATTATATATATTTATCCTTTTTTTATCATTATTAATATATTATTTCTCAAAAAAGTAATGATTTTCACTGATTCACAACGCAATCTCACTAATTCAAATAGTTAGAAATAAGCTACTGAATTGAATTAATAAGATTTACACTAATAAATAGTAAAATCTCACTAATTCAAATTTAGAGACTAGAAAATGAAGCTAATAAATAAATTAGCCTTTTTTCAAATTAAGGGTTCTTTTTTTTTTGAGTAAAAACAAATCGTAGGTTTTTCCTTTGAATAATTTTAGTTTTAAACAACGACATATCAGTATGAATATTTTAATATCATATAACAAAATCTTATTCTCCTAAATTTTTAATAAGGTTCTTCGTTCCTTTTTTATTAAAAATAATAATTTTTATTCATATCAAGAGCCATAAATCCTTGAAAAAATAGTATCCGCACAAAAACCACCAATCGCTGATTTTCACGAATAAATAATATGTCCCTTTTTGAACGTAATAAAAGTATTTACCAGAGAAAATCTAAGCTTTTTTCAGATAAAAAAAGAACATTGAGTTAAAAAAAGTTAACATTTTTTTATATTTCTTTTTGAGGGCTCAAATTTTTTTGCAACAATGATGATGATTAATGAAAAGTATATACAGTTTAACACTTTTTTCCAGGATTATTCAAATTTGACGGAATTTGATTTAAAATTGTTCAATTTTTCAGGTTTCCAATTTAAAGTCGAAGAATGTTTTAAAAAATACATTTAAATCGAAAAATTTTTTGATTAAAAATTGAAAATATAATATTTTCAAATTCAAGCTTTAAAAAATGAATAATTTGAAAAAGGCCTCTTTCAATTCAGAAGAAAAATAAAAAATGAATAAGATTTTCTTCCTTCCAATTAAATATATATGTTAAAAATAAAGAATGTCCATATTTCAATTCAAAAATAACCTAAAAACATAAATTCCCTCGTTCCATTAAAAGAATTAAATATCAAATAAAAATGTTGAAAATATAAAATTGCTCCTTTTCGCATAAATGAAAATCTCCTAAATAAAGAATATGCCCCCTTCGAGTCAAGAAAAATATTATACAAAATGTAAAAAAAAAATTGCCTCTTGCAATTCATAAAAAAATTAAATACCACCAAAATTCCTTTCCATCTAATTGACTAAAAGTATTAGAAATTAAAAATTTCTCTCTTCCAATTCAGAAAAATATAGAAAATTGAAAAATTATTTTCTATTATCATAAGGAAAATGTGGGAAATAAAGAATTTGTTTCGCTTCGACTCTATTAAAATATTAATCAAAATGTTAAACATAAAAAAGTATTCTCAAATTCTGAAAAAAAATTCCTTTCTTCCAATTCTATAAAAATGTTAAAAATAACAAAATTTCCTCTTTCAAACCAGAAAAAAATTGAAAAGAAAAAAGAAAATTTTTTTCAGATTTAAAATGAAACTTATTAAAAATTGAATAATTGCATGTAATATTAAATGGTACAAATCTTGGAAATTAAATAATAGTTCGAAATTCTACAATTTCTAAATTAAAGAATTTTTAATTGTAACTCCTCAAAATTGTAGAAATTTGAATTGTAAATCTTTAGAATTGAAGAGTTTCTAATTTTGAAAAATGACAATTGAATATTATGAAAGTTTTCAATTTTGCATACAAAATTCTGTAGTTTTCAAAATTTACATTTGAAATTACACCAGTTTGGAAGATTTAGAATTGTAAACTCTTGAATTTGGATCTTCAAAATCATCACAAATTAGGAATTTTTCTTTATACATCCTTAAAATTGAAGAATTTTAAACTGCAAAAATAAAGTTTGATTTGTAAATCTTCAAAGTGAGGAGTTTTCAATTTTGAAAATTAAAAATGATGCAAGCTTTATGTTTGGATACTATTCTGTAATTTTGATGATTTTCATTAAAAATTTATTCTACTGGTAAGATTAAGAATAGAAAACTTGACTCTTCATTTTCGAAAGTATCAATATTTGAGAATTTTTATTTACAAATCTTTCAATATTTAAAAATGGAGAATTTTCAATTGTAAATATTAAAAATTGTCGAACTTTGAATTGTAAATCCTATAAATTGAAGAATTTTTAGTTTTAACTTTTCAAAATTGTAAAATTTTCATTGATTAATCTTCAAAATCAAAGAGTTTATAATTTTGCGAATTTACAATTAAAATTTTTGCAATTTTCAAGTCTAAGCATTAAAAGTTCTGTAATTTTGATAATTTAAATCCCAAATTTCTTCAACTAGTAAGCTTTAAATTTGAAAACTTGACTTATCATTTTAGAAATTATCAATATTTAAGAATTTTCATTTATAGATCTTTCAATCTTCAGCATTCAACTTGGAAGATTTAGAATTGGAAACTTGTATTTTTATTTTCGAAATTATCAAAATTTAAAAATTGTCATTCATAATTCTTTAAATATTCAAAATTGAACGGTTTTCAATTGTAAATATTGCAAAACGTAGAACTTGGAATTGTAAATCCCAAAAAATAAATTATTGTGAGTTGTAACTCTTCGAAGTTGTAGAATTTTTAATTGTTAATATCTGAAATGAAGAATTTTCAGTTGTATTTTTAATAACGAATCTTCAAAATGAAAGAGTTTATAATTTTGAAAATTTAAAATTATGCAAGTTTCTAGTCTTAAAATAAAAAATTCTGTAATTGAGAATTTGTATTCATACACCTTTCAAATGAAAAAATAATCAATTGCAACTCTTCAAAATTGTAAATATTATAAATTGAGAATTTCCAGTTCTACATAACTCTTGAAAATTGAATAAATTTTAATTTTGAATATTTGCAATTGAAGAGTTTTCAATTTTCAAAACTTACATTGAAAAAGATCAGTAATTTTAGTCATTTAAATTAGAAATTTCTTCAATTTGGGAGATTTATAATTGAAAATTTGACTTTTATTTTCAAAATCGTCAATATTCAAAAACTTTTATTTATGCAATATATGTATCATAAAATAAAAGAGTTTAGAATTCTAACTCTACAAAATCTTAAATTTTCAATTTGTAAATCATTAAAATTAGAGTGTTTTTAACTTGTAAAATTTACAATTAGAACTTACGTAAGATATAAGTTTTATATGTTATAAGAAAAATCTATAATTTTGACGATCTACATTCGAAATTTCTGTAACTTGGAAGATTTACAATTAAAAAGTTGACTTTTGATTTTCAAATTCATTGAAATTTAAGATCTTTCATTTATACATCTTTAATATTGAAGAGTTTTCGATTCTAAGAATTAAAAATAGAAGCATTTTTAATTTCAAATCGTTAAAATTGAATTTTGAAACTTCAAATTTAAACAGTTTTTTTCAAACTTTACTTTAAAAAATTATGCGAGCTTTAAGTTTTACAATTAAACATTATTCTACATCATTATTCTATTGTATATTTCCAAAATTGAAGAATTTTTAGTCTTATATCTACAAAATTGTAGAAATTTGCATTTGAAAGCTTTAAAATTAAAAGGTTTTTAATTTTTTTAATTAAAATTAAAAAATCATGCAAGATTTTAGTTCCAAAATTAACAGTTCTGTAATGATTTACATTAGAAATTTCTCTTAATTGAGAATTTTAAAATTGAAAACTTCACTTTTGATTTTCAAACTGATTAAAATAGTCAAAAATTTGAAAAATACGTTTTTAAAAATTAAAATAAATAAATAAATTTGAAAATAGTACGTCTTCAAAATTGATAGACCTATTTCAAAAAGATATTCAAAACTTTATGATTTTAAACTATAAACATTCAAAATGAGAGTTGTCAAATTTTGAATTGTAAACATCTTCAAAATCGGTCCATGCTAAAAATGGAAGATATCAGAAAGACTCAGAATTCTAGAATCTTTTTTAAGAAAATCTAATTACGCTATCAAATCAAACATGAACATACAGCTAAGAAAAAATATCTTATATTTAAATAAAAGTTACAGATTACTGAAAGCCGATTAAAATTAAAATTAAATTAAAATCGTTTTAAATTTGATGTATCTATATTTAAAAGTTTATTATAATTTGAGATTATTAATTATATTCCGTAGTACTTTAAATTTAAGCATATATTTTAATTTGATAATCAGGTAATAAAAAAAGACCAAAACTAGCACGCATAGCGCTTCATTTTTGTTAGTCCATACAGAAATGCTTATAGAAATTATAGAAATGCATATAGAAGTGCTTATAGAAATTTTATTTTTTAATAAGGCAAATTTTATCACTTTATTTTCTGGCTGCTGAAACCCTGATCCTGATTACGTGACGCCAGAGGCTACTAATTTTGAATAGTAAAACTTTCTTAAAACCTGTACACTTATTCATTTAACCTACTAATGAATCAAACTAGCTAATTAACTTCTAACAATTCAAACACGACCTCAAACTACCCAAGGAATCATTTTCTGACTACTGCAGATAGTGAAAGATATTATAATCGATTTTCACCTTCGCCGGATACAAGACCAATCTAATCTCGTTACATGTTCATCCCGCTAACATTCATGTATCCGGAAGTACCGGGAGGCTGTAATACATTAGCGATAACAAGATATATACGTGGCAGAAAATATATTTACCTGTCACCTGGCAACTGACAGCCATAAACCTCGGCTTTACCTTCTTTGATTGGACAGTATCAGCCTCGTGGGTCAAGTGCCATACAAATTGAGAGACTCGATTTATCAGCTTGAGAAGTTACATTCGTTGTGAGATTGAAGATCTTGATTCTTTGAATTGAAATGACCGTCATTTTTTCCACTCCGTCTACATTCCCCTCTCCCCCACCCTTTACTTCACCATTCCCAAATTTCTTCCTCCTCTATTACCCCCTCTTCTCTCTTCCGCAGGTCCCTCCCCTTCCCCTACTTCCCTTCTCGAGCCTGCACTTCCGCTTCCCTATTTGCGCTCATTTATTATCATTTCCCATATCTCCCCTCACTTACACTTTTACTATTTCTCCTCCCTGAATTATTATCACTTTCCCTAGGTATCCACCTTCCATTAACCCTAGCCTCCCATAGTTTATCTCTCCTCATTTCCCCTCACTAACGCTAGTCTTCTCTTTTCCCCCTACTTTCCTCACACCCCCTTCCTCATTCACCCTTACTTCCCCTACTTTCCTACCCCTCATGTTCACTCACTTGACCTAATTCCCCTCAGCTCGCGTCCCATTCCTTCCCTAATATCCACTCCCCTTATTTCCTCTCACTTCACAGCAAAAACTAAGAATAAAATTTGTCGCAGGAAATTTTTGAGAGCGATAAAGTTTTGTTCAGCAAACTTCGCGTCTTTCAAAATACATACGTGTTTGTCATGGAAAAACAAAAGAAAGTTTAACCGATATTTGTGTAAAGTTTATCCTCTGAAGTTAATTTTTGTTGCAAAGAATCTTTCGTCGGAAATCTATGTAAAGTTTACCTTCTGTTTTTTCTGTGTTACTCTCTCTTTATTTCCCTTAACTTCCCTTACTCCCCGTGCCCTTATTTCTACTTATTTCCACTCACATATTCCCTTCCCTTAGTTCCTCCTTTCTCAAATTTACCCAGGTCTGATTTCCCTTCACTTCCCCATCCCTATTTTCCCCTACTTTCCCTCTCTTCATTTCACCTCACTTGTCCTAATTTCCCCTCACTTCTCCTACATTCCATCTTCTCATTTCCGTTCATATTTCCTACTTGCTCTACAAAAACCTTAAAAATGGAACTGCTTAATTGAAAATTGAACTTTTTGTTGAAAATATGGCTTTTCGAAAAGAACATTTGTCCTTTTAGGGTTGATAATTCGATTGTCTTCTAAGAATATCGTCTTTTTGGCTTGAATACTCAACTGTTTTCGGATGAAGTTCAACTTCTTCTGTTTTAAAATTCAACCATTTAGATGAAAATTTATCTTTGTAGGATGAAAACTTAACTATTTAATTAAAAATTCAACTATTCGGTTGTAAAACCGTCCCTTTTATTTATAAGTTTAAATATTCGGTTGAAAATGCATTCTTTTTGTCAAAAATTCTACTGTTTTGTTAAAAATTTGTGTTTTAATATGGAAAACTAGTTCTTTTCAATTGAAAATTCGTATTTTTTGGTAGAAAAGTTTTTTTTTTTTTTTGAAAAATTCATTTTCCTTAGTTGAAAATTCAAGTATTTGGTTAAAAATTCACGCATGTAGTTCAAAATCCCTCTTCTTGTTGTTGCAAAATCAATTTTTTGAATTGTAAATTTAGCTATTTCATTGTTCGTTAAAAGTGAATCATTTTTAGTTTAAAATTCAACTATGTAATTTAGAATTAACTTCTTTGTTGAAAATTCATATTTTTTATCTGAAAATTGAACGTTTTTATAGCAAACTCTTTTAATAAAATATTCGTCTTTTTGGGTTGAATATTCTATCATTTTGGTACGGAATTTGGCTATTTGGCAAAAAATTAACTTTTTGGTTGTCAATTATGTTTTTGGTAGAAAAATCAACTGTTTTACAGAGAATTCGCCTTTTTGGCCTAAAATTGCAACAATTTAGTTGAAATTGTTTTCCTTGACTGGAAAGTCCTTTTTGGTTGAAATATCAATTCCTTTTTTGTTTAAATTCAACTGTTTTTGATTAAAAATTACCATTTATTTCATGTTAAAATATCAACTATTATATTTTTCGTTGATATATATAATATTTTTCAATTATTTTTACGCTTTATTTCGATCTATATCATTCTTGTAAATGGAATTTATATGGATGTGGGAGAAGTTGGGGGTGGGAGGGGAGGAGAAGTAAGAGAAGTATTGGAGTGGAATTAGGGGAAGTAGAGGATGGAGAAATAAAGGATGTGATGGGATTGGAAGTGTGGGATGTGAGAGGTGGGGAAGTAGAGAAGGGAGAAGTTAAGAAATTGAGGGAGTAGAAAGTAGAAAAAGTGAGGGATATGAAGAATGTGAGGGGCTGGGATGTGGAGGAGGGAGAAGTAAGAGAAGTGAAGGGTGTGAGGAAGTAAAGGGGTGTGATGCGTGAGGAATGACAGTAGGGGAATTGAGGAGAGGGAAAGTAGATGCGGGAGAAGTAAGGGAAGGAAGGGGAGGAGAAGTAGAAGTATGGGAGTGGAATTAGGGGAAATAGAGGATAGGAAAATGAGGGAACTGATGGGATTGGATGTGTGGAATATGAGATGACGGGAAGTAGATCAAGGAAAAGTAGAGAAAGGAAAATAAGGAAAGTAAAGAAGTAAAAACTACGAGAAGTAAGGGATGTGAAGACTATGAGGGGTTGGGATGTATAGGAGGAAGAAGTTAGAGAAGTGAAGGGGGTGAGAAGGTGATGGAGTGGGATGCGTGGGGAATAAAAGTAGGGGAATTAAGAAAAGCGAAAAGTATTTGAGGGAGAAGTATGGGAAGGGAGGGAAGTAGAAGTAAAAGTATCGGAGTGGAATTAGGGAAGTAGAGGATAGAGAAGTAAGGGGAGTGATGGGATTGGAAGTGTTGGATATGAGGGGTTGACAAGTAGGAGAAGTGAGTGTAAGTAAGGGATGTGAGGGAAGAGGAAGGAGAGAAAGGAGAAATAAGTGAAGTAAGGGGGTATAAAGTAGGAGAAGTTAGGGATGTGAAGAATGTTAGAGGTTGGGATTTAGAGGATGGAGAAGAAAGAGGAGAGAAGGGGGTGAGAAACTGCGGGGTTGGGATGCGTGGGGAATGAATGTAGAAGAGTTGAGGAGAGGGAAAGTAGATGATGGAAAAGTAAGGGAAGGGACGGGTGGACAGTAGGGTTAATGAGGGGTTGGGCAGTGTGGGAAGGTAATTGTGAAAGTGAGTGCAAGTGAGGGAAAAGGCAGGGAGTTTGAAGTCACTAGCTGAATCAGAAATATACTAAAAAAACAATTTAAATTGCAAAGGGTCTGGCTAGACCCATGTGCCAAACGGAGGACTAAGAATTCGATCATTGGCTTGAAAGTTCAACTATTTGGATGTAAGTACAAATGTTCGACTGATGAGTAATTTTTTGTTGTTGAACATCCAATTATTTGGTTGAAAACATATCTGTTTAGGTTGAAAATTTATCTGTTTAGGTTGGAAATTCATCCATGTAGGTAAAAATTCAACTATTTTGTTGAAAATTAAATCATTTAGTTAAAAATTCAATTTATTTGTTAAAAGGTCATCTTTTTTTCGATAATCTAACTGTTTTGTTCAAAATTCATATTTTTGGATAGAAAATTTGTCCATCTGGATTAAAAATTTAACTTTTTTGGTAGGAATGTTCTTGGATGAAAATTCAACTCTCTTCTAAAAAGTTTTTTTTTCTTTATGCCTCGAAGATTCAACTATTTGATTAAAAATGCAGAAAAAACGAATTTTTAAATCCTTTCAATTTTTTTCAACCTATTGAATTCTACTAAAAAAAAAGATTTTTCGACAAAATTGAATCCTCAACCAAAATGATGATTTTTCAAAACCAAAGATTAATTTCTTTATGAAAAATACGTATTTTTTCACAAAATACGTGAATTTTTCACAAAACAGTTGAATTTTCCACCCGACAATATACATTTTCAACCAAAAAGTTAATTTTCTAACATTTGGTTAATTTTTCAAATAAATAGTTGAATGTTTGACTAAATAGTTGAATTTTCAACAAAATAGTTGATTTTTTAACTAAAGAAAAAAAGATATAAATTTCAAAAAAAAATGAAATAGTTAAAAACTTAATGAATCCACGGCAAAAAAAAAAGAATTTACTAAAAAGGAGATTAATTTTCTACTGAAAAGGACGAATTTTTAACAAAATAGATTAATTTTTTACAAAACAGTTGAATTTTCACCACCCGACACCAAATAGTTGAATTTTCCACCATAATAATTGAATTTTCAACCAAATGGCTGAATTTTCGACCAAAAAAGAAAAAGGTTTCAACCAAAAAATATAGTAATTTAGTATAGGAATAGTTACATTTTTAGTTTTAAAAATTAATTTTAACAAAAAAAAAAACAAATATTCTACTAGTTAGAATGAACCAACAAAGAAGAATTTAAAAAAAAAAGTTAGCGCCACAGCCAAAAAAATGAATTTTCAAAAAAGAAGATTAATTTTCTACCCAAAAAGACGAGTTTTCAACAAAATACATAAATTTTTTTACAAAACAGGTTTATTTTAGGTTAATTTTCTACCAAGTTGTTAATTTTTCATACAAATAGTTAATTTTTAACCAAAAAGATAAATTTTCTACTAAAATAGTTCAAAGGTAATACAAATTGAACTACCAGATAAATTTAACAAGAAAATACCAATTTTTAGCAAAATAGTTGAATTCATTGCCAAAACGATGAATTTTCAAAATAATAGATGAATTTTCCACAAAAAAGTTGAATTTTCTAACTTACACTATGAATATTCAACAAGAAAGTTGATTTGCTACCAAGTTGCTGATTTTTTAAATAAATAATTTAATTTTCGACTTAATAGTTAAATTTTCAACCAAAATGATGAATTTTCAACCAAACGGTTACATTTTTTTATCAAAAAACATGATATCTACGAAGATATGAATTTTTAAACAAAAAATACGTATTTTCTACTAAACAATTAAATTTCTAACAAACAAGTTTATTATCAACTTTATAGTTTAATTTTCTACCAAACTGTTGAATTTTTAAACCCAAAAGATGAGTCCTCAACGAAACCTACTTGATATTTCAATCAAAAACTATTTTAATTTTAAATTAAAACCAGTTGAATTTAATCAACTAATACGAATTTTCAGCAAAATAGTTGAATCCTTAACAAAATACATAGATATTGAACCAAATAGTTGAATTTTGAAATAGAAAAGATTATTTTGTATTAAAAAATGTAAATTTGCAACCAAAACTGGAATAGTTATATTTTCAGTTAGAAAAAAAACTAGTTAAATTTTTCACTCTAGAAATACATTTTTAACCAAAATGATGAATTTTTACAAACACAATTGATTTTTAACAGGGTCGTTCAACTTTCAAGCAGGTAGTTGAGTTTTGAAACAAAAAAGGTGAATTCTCAACAAAATGTGTAATTGATGATATTTCAACCAAAAAATATTTCAATTTAAATAAAAAACAAATGAATGCAATCAAAAAATATAAATTTTTCACTAAATTGTTCAATTTTGAACTGAAGAGATGAATGTTTAACTAAGAAGATTAAGAATATACCGAAAAACATGAATTTTTAAAAAAATACATGGATTTTCAATTAAAAAAGATAAATTTTTAACCAAATAGTTGAATTTTTAAATAAAAAAGATCAATTTCCAACTATAAATGTAATAGTTGAATTTTAGGTTTGAAAAAGTTAATTTTCAATAAAAAAGAAAGAATTTTCAACGAAATAGTTCAATTTTCAACCTAAGAGATGAATCTTCAATCAAAGAGATAACGTTTTACGAAGTACCTCTTCGTTGAATTTCTGACCAAAAAAGATGAGTTTTCAACAAACTAGTAGTATTTTCAACAAAATAATTTAATTTTCAACTAAATAATATAATTTTTAACCTTAAAAATTGTTTTTTTTCCTAGTTTTATCTGGGAAAGATTTTGAGATCTGAGATATAAGTGTGGTTTCCAAACTTATTAAGTTATTATTGAACTGTACCGTTGCAGGGACATCTTTCGCAAAAGTTGCAAACTTTCTTAAAATTTATCATCAAGAAATGTGCACTGGAACCAGGGAATCCAAACGTAAGCAGACAGGACCGCGTGAATCATTTTTCTTGAATTTGAACGTGCTGAGAGTTCGGACCTCAGGCTGTTTGTCACGCTTGACTGAGCAGCGCTTTCCTTTCGGCTCCACTGAAGCTTCCACTCCCCATGAACTTGTTACCAACCGTAGTTTCGCGTGACCCCCCCCCCCTCAAATTCGTAACGTAGTTTATGAAAGACCCTTAAGTGGAGCTCTACAAATTATTTTGGGATAGCCATTATATTTAAAAACTACATTCTTAAGGCTGGTCGAGCGGGGTGCAAAAAAAATGCCGAAATCTGTGAAGTACTCAAAACTACTAATAACCTATGATAATCGATAATATATCGATAATAATTTTGCAATTCTCTTTGAAATTATTTATTGGATCATTTACAAATATTGTCTTGACATAAATGATAATAATGTTGAAATTAATATAAAATTATAGACTGGTTGTACATATTAGTTGTGTTGTAACGTACAAAAAAAATAAGCAAAATTGCGCATAACGTAGAACCGTATGAAGTATACTTACCTTCTTTATACGATTCGACGTAATGCGTAATTTCCATATTTTTTTACGTTACAACATAACCAATATGTTCAACAAGTCTATAATTTTATATGAATTTTAAAATAATTATGATTTATGTTAAGACATGATTTGTAAATAATTCAATAAATAATTTTTTTTTTAAATTTCAAAATTATATTATTCATTCAAATTGCAGTGATACTGTTGCATTTGCCAATCAGCCGCACTTGTCAATAAACAAAACAAAATGAAAGAAAATAAAAAATTGAATTTTATTATTCAAATTTAAAATTTCCACCAAGAAGATGCGACTTTTACCGACAGTGCATTTTCGTAGTACGATCCAGTACACGGAAAAAATTTATCCGTAAAAAAGTCACGAACTAGTAGCTAGGTCTCGGATATGAGAAAAATTCATCGGATATTTATGTATTTTCGTAAATAACCTGCGAACTTTGAGAAAGATTGACGAACTCGATGTGAAAATTCTAAAACGGTTCATCACTTTTTTTTACGTGAATAATTACAAAAATATTACGAGTGATTGGGAAAAGATTCTCAGAGCACTCACGAGCTTGCCCGACAAATCTGGGAACTCAAAACTAAGTTCGCCTGTACGTGGCCCACACACACACTCTCCCAAACGCGCGGTGCGTGTGTGCGCTTGTAAGTGTGCCTCGAGCTCGTCGGATGAGTGGCTAGAAGTTTTATAATGCCTATTTTGTTTGGCCTTGATGACCGCGCGTGTTTACGCACTCCTGGTTTATGTTTAGAAACTTGTGAGTCAGCAGTCTTTGAGGGTTGGAATCTTCTGAGTTGCGAATTTATAAATTAATATAAAATTAAATCGCACAAATAAAATTTTTCCTCTTTATATTTCAGTCTGAAATTTTCAGGAACTATTCGTAGGAAACTCGAACTGTTCGTAAGAAACTTCGAAATTTATCCATAGATTTCTCATAGAAATAAGAATGTAATGTTTCATTTTTTTATCTCGTACCCGAGACCTAGCTACAAGTTCGTGACTTCTCCACGGATAAATTTTTTCCGTGTACGGTCTACAGAGGGTCCAGAGACAGTGTGGCAACCTAGTGTACCTCTCGCTGATTGGCTCAGTTTTCTTATACATATACTATATATATATATATATATATATATATATATATATATACTACACTATAGAAAACCTCAACGTAAAATGGTGGCATCCTTTCGAAAAATAGCGGCATCCGGCTAGGTTGCCACACTGTCTCTGGACCCTCTGTAGTACGGTCGAGCTATCAGCGCCATCAGCTGTCAGTCGGCTTCCTTCACAGTTCACGTTGTTGCTACACTATTTCACTCTCACTTTTTAGCAGTTGTCGTATTTTTTTTAAGAACCAGAGACTTACCCCTCCCCCCGCCTGACACCGTGAAACACCTTCCGGGGTTTAGAAAATGTTCAAAGTGTATTATTTTTTAAAACCTCAAAACTGAATTATCGTAGGTTATTGGTAGTTTTGAGTGCTTTACAGATTTCTCCATTTTTGCTCATCCCGATCCAACAGCCTTAAGCATGAATAATACGATTTTAGGAATTTACAAGCGTACTCTCAACTACTTTCTCGAAAAAATTAAGTTCCAACGTTCGTCAATCGCCGTGCCTTCATCGCGTGTTCTTGCTCACTGAAATTGAAAACCAATTTGCTTTCACGCCATCTCGAGGCGCTTTTTGCACTACCAAGTCTCGGAGATCGAAGTCGGCACGAGTGACAAAGAAAATTCGTCAATGTCGTACGACCGGTCATCGACAACCTGATCTTGGCTGATCAGTAAAGCTGATCTTTCGTGACAAGGATACTTGAATCCACGTCGCACAGTGGGCTGAATCGGGAATTTACTATTTAAAATCACCTGCAGCCTACACTATGGATTAGATTTGTTAATTTTTGTCATTTTTTATTTTTTATATAAATAAACAAAGAGCGAAAATAAGATATTTTATAATTATTATTTTTTATCTTCAAATCCATAACTTAATTAATCCCATTCTCGACAAAAATGAATGTCGAAGTATCCAAAGAATATGAATAATTTAAAGGATAAAATGTCAACATATTGGAAATTTGGCTTGCAAAGTATATTTGTAAGTTGAAATTGCTTGATTTTATCAACAAGATCATTTTTGCTCATTGAAATTTTTTGTATGGTATAATTTATTTATTTTATAAACAAATTATGTAAACAAATAGTTTAGGCGTTTTGGCAGAAAGTAATCGTTTTTCTTTTTGAGTACCTTGAAATTATATGAGTGGTAATATTTAGTGATTAAGATTGGTCATTCGATATTATTTGTTTATTTTATAAACAAATTTTATAAACAAATGCATAGTTTGGTCATTTATAGACAGAAAGTTATAGTTTTTTTCTAATCGTCTTCAAATTACATAAGTGGTGATTTTTAGTGACCAAGAATTGTCAATCGATATTATTTGTTTATGCCATGAACAAATTTAATAAACAAATGCATAGTTTGACCATTTATAAATAGAAAGTGATCGTTTTTTATTATTGCCTTCAAATGATATCACTGGGAATGTTTTGTGATGTTCTAGAAAAATTAGCTTCCAAGTTGTACTTGACAATCATTTCAATAATTTCAGGATCCATTTCAAATTCATTCTTGCTTCACTTTGAAAACACTTTGAAGACGATTAGAAAAAAAACGATGACTTTCTATCTATACATAGTCAAAATATGCATTTTTTTATTAAATTTGTTTATGGAATAAACAAATAATATTGATTGACAATTCTTCGTCACTAAATATCACCACTTGTGTCATTTGAAGACGATTAGAAAGATATACGATCACTTTCTATCTATAAATGACCAAACTATGCAGTTGTTTATAAAATCTGTTTATAAAAATAACAAATAATATCGATTGACAATTCTTCATCACTAAATATCACCACTTATGTAATTTGAAGACGATTAGAAAAAAAAATTATAACTTTCTGTCTATAAATGACCAAACTATGCACTTGTTTATAAAATTTGTTTATAAAATAAACAAATAATATCGAATGACCAATATTATTCACTAAATATTACCACTCATATAATGAAAAGGTACTAATGAGAAAAAACTTTTACTTTCTGCCAAAAAACGCCTAAACTATGCAATTGTCTACATAATTTGTTTATGAAATAAATAAATTATACCATATAACAAATTTCAATGAGTAAACATGATCTTGTTAATAAAATCAAGGAATTTCAACTTACAAATATACTTTGCAAGCAAAATTTCCACTATGTTGACATTTTGTTAATATAATTTGTTTATAACAATTAGATTCGATATCCTGTAAATTATTTATATTCTTTGGATTCTTCGAAATTTATTTTCGTCGAGAATGGGATTAATTGGGTTATTGATTTGAAGATAAAAAATAATAATTATAAAATGTCTCATTTTCGCTATTTGTTTATTTCTATAAAAAATAGAAAATGCCAAAAATTAAAAAATCTAATCCATAGACGCCCGCGTCACTTTCATACTCGAAATTTGATTTATCTTTTTTATTATTTAAATGTTATATATGTCCTTCATTCACACACTTGGACGTAGGTTATGGAAAACCTGGAAATAAGGAAAATGTCAGGAAATTTTATTGGACAGGGAAAAATTAGGGAATTTTGAAAATTAAGTTTTCTGGCAACCCTGATATTGTATTCTTGATAGTGATTTATTTCCCTTGTATTTCTATTTTTATATCTTTTTTTTCGCACTTGCTTCCTCCTGAAGATTATCTTTTTAGTTATGAATTTGATCACTTGTTTGAAAATTCGAAAATTTTGTTAAGAAGTCATCCTTGCTGGTTGAAAATTGAAATGTTTTGTTGAAAATTCATCTTTTTGGCTTTAAAATTCAAGCATTTTCGTAGAAAATTTACTTTTTGTTTAAAATTCATATTTTGGTGTTGAAAAGTGAAACTGAAATCTTTTTTGGATGATAATTAAACGTTTTTTAAATTGTGTCTGTTTTATTAGAAAATTCATCTATTTTGGTAAAAATTGCATCTATTTTGGATGAAAATGAAAGTGTGTTTGAAAATTTAACAATTTTGATAAAAAGTTATTCTTGTTGGATAAAAATTTAATTATTTTGTTAAAAATTCGTCTTTTTAGGTAGAAAATTCAACTATTTTCATATAAAATTTACTGTTTGTTTAAAACTCATCGTTCGGTGTTGAAAAGTCA
>CAKNYM010051752.1:1792-13744 GCA_932195095.1 Andricus curvator | reverse complement strand
AAAAAGCCATGAAGGTAAACTTCAAGGTCAAAATGAAGGTCACCATTGAATTCCCCGTTGAAAAATACTTCAGGAATTACACTGACCTCTTGGAAAACTTTGTTTATTTCAAATAACCTCTAATTGACCTTGAACGTTACAATTGACCTATGACTTGGGTACGTATCTTAACGTAGAATTTTCCGCTCTATCGATTGCAGATGTAAAAAAGGGGATTTCTATTTAAAAAAAAAACAAGTTGACCTTTAAAAAGCCATGAAGGTTAACTTCAAGGTCAAAATGAAGGTCACCGTTGAATTCTCTGTTGTAATTTGCTTCAGGAATTGCACTGACCTCTTGAAAAACTTTGTTCGTTTCAAATAACCTTTAATTGACCTTGAACGTTACAATTGACCTATGACTTTGGTACGTATCTGAACGTAGAATTTTCCGCTTTATCGATTGCAGATGTAAAAAAGGGGGTTTCTATTTAAAAAAACAAAGTTGACCTTCAAAAAGCCATGAAGGTCAACTTCAAGGTCAAAATGAAGGTCACCATTGAATTGCTCGTTGAAATTTACTTCAGAAATGACCTTCGCTTTTTTTTAAAATATTTTACCTGAGGAAATATCCAACCGTCCCGGGACTTTTTAGTCACTATGAAAATAATCTGATAAACAGAGAAGGTGTTATTGATAGCAATATCATAAATTATGCTCTTTTTATGAAAAGAACTTGTTTCCGGCAAGATGAGGCAAATGTCACTAATTATATTTTGCATTAGCGTCATTCCCTTGTTGTGACATGATTGTCAGATCACGGTGTTACCTGGGTTAAAGTAGAGGGGTAATAGGTTAGGAGTCAAAGGTTAAAGGTGAAGAGACGTGGAAATGGGCTCAAAGTTCAGATGTGTAATATGAAGGGTCAGGGGTCAGTGGAAGGTCCAAGTTTAGGTCTGAAGTTAGACCTAAAATTTCAAAAATTTGAACAATGATTTAAATAATCAAATTGAATAGACCAGGTGTAAAATATCAGGTTGCGAAAAATCGTAGGTCAAGGGGAAGCTTCAATAAGTTGGGTGGAAAAGGTCAGAGCTCCGGTCTTACAGCTCAAAGGTCATTCGTTAGATGTTATAGATGACCGGTCATAGGCTAGGAGTAAAAGGTTAAAGCTGAAGGGACATAGCTTCGGTTCATAGGTCAGAGTTGAAAGGCAAAGTGTCAGGGGTATAATCTGAAAGGTCAAAGTTGAAGCATCAGGTTAGCAAATATGACAGGTCATAGGCCACGATTGAAGGATCAAGGTCAGGCGATAGGTCAGCCCCAAATATTCCGAATTTTAAATCATTTGACTTATTTTCCATAATAGAAATAAACTTACAGAAATTGTAAATCGTCGAATGGGAGAGTACGCGTGTATGTAAAATAGGAGAACTGAAGAAGCACCAGCCACAAAGGGTTTGTAGATCGTGAGATGCAACATTGTATGATAAATGGTGGTTATATGATTGTCAGAGGGCTGTGCCTAGCATTAAATCAATGCATTACGGAAGAGCTGCACGTAGCTACATGCGATAATGCCTCGGCAATACCAGTACTCGCATACTTGAGACTCACTCTACACTCTCGTCTGTACGTAGAAACGTAGAAACGTATGTAGATACGTTTGTATGCAACATGGAAACACGTATTTATCGATAGGCTAGTTTACATACGCGGAAACGCATTGCCATAATACGCCTGATAATTTACGATTCCTGTTGGAATATATTCGAATTATCGGCCCTGCAATCGACGGACCATTATCAGCAATTGTCCATAAATTTCGCGAAAACCGTTTCCCGCGATCGTTTCATTCCTTCACCTAATTTTCTAACTTCACCTAATTGTCTTTTTTAATTTTCTATAGAAATTGTTTATCTTCTTTGTATGAGACAATTTTTGTTAATTTTGGGAATACAACAGGACTGTATGTGATGTATTTGTTCACGTTATCGAGACATATAGATTGACCTATTGAACAAGCTTTCATGAACTCTTACGATCTAGCAATACACCTTCATAATTTTTCAAAATAAATTGTTTATCTTGTTTATGCGAGGAAAATTTTTTTAATATTGGGAATATAACAGTACATTTCATGTAATTGTTTGCGTCTTCAAAATTCGTCGATTGACCTATTGATGAACTTCCGATGCCATTTTGATCAATCAATAGCTAATCATAAAGTTTAAAAAAAGGTTTAATTTTTTTGTCAGAAGTTGAAAACTTGTTTGTTATAACAGAACACATTGATTTACCTTTTGATGGTCTCTCTGATTTTGAGTAAGACAAAGAGAGAAACATAAGCTTGAAAAATATTGAAAGTGTCTATTTTTTTGTTAAAGAAAAACCTCCCTCTATGAGGAAGCAAAGGGCTCATAAAATGAGTACAAATAAATAGATACTACTATATTTTTGAAAATTTCCAGATAGAGAATTCAACATTACTAACTGTAGTCTTAAATTTGATCAGAGGAGTGGAAAACTACAGAAAACCAAAACTCCTGAGCACAGCCGGTTACCGACAGACGAATTTATCCAATCATTCGTTAGTATTGAGTGCCAGGGAAAACACGGCAAATGGAGATTCTCGAACGGTCACCCATCCGAGCGCTAACCGGGGCCGTACGTGCTTAACATTCGAAATCTCGAGGTGACGAGAATCACGTAGCATTATTTGTTCTATTTATTTTTATTATGTAATACTTCATATTTTACATGTTTCATCAATATAGAGTCGAGAAGTTAATTCTGGAAATCTGGTGTACGCCTTTAATGAAATCTCGTGGAATCCCTGAAAATCTTTGCAATTCTTTATAATCCTTAGAAAATTTGGTAAATCCCTTCAAATTTCTTTAGTTGTGTGAAAATTCATTAAATTTTTTTTTTAATTTGTTAAATCTTTTGAAAACTTACGAAATCTTTCACAAATCGTGGATCTACTTTTGAATCTTTTGAAATCTCTTAAAATTTTTCGAAATCCCGTGAAATCATCGAAACCGCTATAAATCTCTTAAAACCTGTTAAAATCCCTTAAAATCCTTTGAAATCTTTGCAACTCTTTTAAAATCCCGTGAAATCTTTTTAAATCTGAGAACATCTGGAAATTTTTTGAAATCTTTTGACATCTTTGCAAATCTTCTGAAATCCTTGTAATCGCTTGAAATCTTCAAAATCAATTGAAAACCTCTAAACTCTATGGAAATCACTTAAAAATCTCTCAAAATCCTTAAAATTCCATGAAGTATTTTACAGTATTACGAGATCGCTTCAAATTTTGGAAATCCCTTATTATTCATTAAAATCTTTAAAATCCATGGGGATCTTGCCGAATCCCTTGAATCCCTTGAAGTACTTTGAAATCCCTTAAAATGTTTTGAAATCTTTGAAAATCTTATGAAATTCCTTCAAATCTCTTAAAATCTTCATAATTTAATTAAAATCCCTTGAAATTCTGCAAAATTTATGAAAATACTGTTTATTTCTAGAAATCCTTTAAAATGCTTTGAAATCTTAACGCATCTTTTGAAATCCCTTCAGAATATTGAGATCCCTTAAAAATCAATTCAAAACCTTGAAAATCCGTGAAAATCCCTTAAAATCGGTTAAAATTTTTGAAATCCCTTTTAAAGTCTTTGAAATCTTCTCAATCCGTGGGAATCTTTCCGAATTTCTCAAAATCCCTTGAAATCCTTGCAAACATTTTGAAATCTCAAGATATTCCTCCAAATCGCTTCAAATTTTTGAAATCTAATTAAAATACCTGGACTTCCTTGAAAATTTGAGCAAATCCTTTGGTATTTTCTGAAATCCTTCAAAATCCTTACAAATTAGTTGACTTCTTTGAGGTACTTTAAAATCTCTTTAAAAACCTTAAAATCCCTGGAAATCTTTCAAATATTTTGAAATTCTTTGAAATGTTTTGAATTTTCGTTGACATTGAAAATAATTGATACATTGTATTAGGTAAAAATAAAAGTGGAAATTGGTATATTTCCCAAAAATTTAGATTATTAACCAAGAATTGTTTTGCGCCTGCGAGCAAACTCAATATTTAAAATTTATTTATAAAAATAAAACATTTTTCTCAGTCAATAGAAAAAAGTTCCTTCTTGGAATATGGTAATGAGTTACTAAAAAATAAAAATATCTTTTCCTCTCCTTTGTAACATCCCTATTAATTTTCAATCTTTTTCAACTGTTCCTTTGTTCAAGAAGATAGTTCAATTAAAATAGAAATGCTCGAATTTTCAAAAAAAAAAATTGTAGGTACAAATAAAGCACAATTTTATTCTTCGGCCTTTTTTGATGCGAGCCTTTTTTAGTATGTATGGGCTACATGTGTCCCGGAAGAGGCTAATTAACATCGAATTATTTTTATCAGCGTCAGCAAGATCATTAGCAATGACTTTGTGATTTGGTAACAATACAGTTGGAACCAATGCTTGGTGGCCTGGTGAACTTGTTTTTAATTCTTACATAATTAAGTTTCGGTTTCGAATTTGGGTCTTTGATTAAAATGCCGAAAGGTTAATGATCACCTTCAGTAATGTATTTGTTGAATAAACAAAGATGATCTCCATTTGGGGTTATGAATGCGTATTCAAGAAGAGTGTCCCAATTTCTTTTTCAAAAACATAATCAATTGTCACACATCCTTAAGGTTTGTTAAATAATATTAAAAGTGTGAAATATTCAATTTACTATTAATTATATTGAATAATAGTATATGGTTGATTCGGAACCAATCTATGTAGATTATTACATTTTCCAAATAGGAAAAGAAACAATCCAAATATTTATACAATTCTGAAATTGCGTAATCTTTCCTATTTATTTTATTTTGATCACTGTTTTTGTTCTTTATATAATTTATTGTATTATGAATATGTTTTTCAATCAAATCAACGGGATGATGGTTAGGAAAAAGAATTTTCTTACGTAGTTCGATATTTTTTCCATGAAAAATTGAATTTGACCATTTAAGGGCTCTATCTATTAGATTTGTTATAACTCCTATCTTATTTTGAATAGAGTGATTAGAAAGAAAACTAATGGAAGAAATAGGGAGTAAAATTATTTAAAACTCCATAAAAATTTCAAAAACATCATTTCAAAATAGTATTGCCTTTTCAAAGTTAATGGAGAATCTAAGAATACCTTCTGATCACATTTTTGTCTCTTTTGACGCAATAGGCATGTTTCCAAACATTCCTTATGAGAAAGTTGAATTTGCCATAAAAACGATGGGATTTGATTAAAACTCATACCAAAATTCCTGAAAAACAATTTCTTGATGTTATAAAATATGCTTTTCATTCGGTTTATTTCAAAAATAGTAATTTCTATAAACCAAAATTTGGAACTCCCATAGGATCAGCTTTGTCTTCTGTTCTAGCTGGAATTGTTATGGAGGATTTAGAAAATGAAGTTTTCCAACAAAATTTATTTTGATCTTGAATTTTGTGCAAGATATGTTGATGATTCAGGACTTGGTGCACATAGTAATCATTTTGATATTCTTTTATATGCACTTAAGAGCATACACCAAAGATTACAATTTACGGTTGACACAGAAACTGAAGGGAAAGTAGATTTTCTTGATATGACTTTAATCACAATTAATGAAGAAAATATTATAACAGATTGGCATAGAAAAATTATTTGCTCAGAAAGAACACTTAGTTTCCTTTCTAATCACTCTATTCAAAATAAGATAGGAATTATAAAAAATCTGATAGAGCGCTTATATTGTCAAAACTAATTTTTCATGAAAAAAAATATCGAATCATGTAAACAAATTCTTTTTCCTAACCATTATTATAATACGTTTAAGACTGTTGTTCTTCCTTTTTTTGGGAACATCTCGAAAATTTTGAATTCAATGTTGGGTAAATTAGGTTCACATACTATATAGAACATCAAAATAATTTTCATAGAAGTCCTAGATATCATTTAGTCCTTTCAAAGCATAAGATTACAAATGTTCAGGACTTCAATTGAAATGATGTTAAAATCCTTTATCATGAGAGGAATCAGTGCTTCCTGATAGAGGAAGCATTAGTTATTTTTTTCAATAATAGACAAACCAAAGTCTTCATTTTGATCAATTTAAAAATAGAAATTTACAAAAAAATACAACATTACAAAACAATACAAAAAAAATGTTTAAATACAAAGACAAATCAGACAAATTAAATTTTGTAATCGAAATGATAATTTTTCGAGCTGGAAAAGGGAAGGGAAAAGGTCTGTCGCATCCTATCCCTTTTCCAGCTTTATGATTTCCTAACAAAAATTTTCAGAATTATTCTATTTGAAAATTTATGATCAAAAAGTCTTTTCTATTCATGTATCAACTTTGAATTATGTCGATGAAAAAAATTGTTCTGTATGAAACAGATGATTTAAATATTGTGAATGAGCATACCTAACTTCCTTATTCTTCAATAAAGTGTATCAATATTATAGATCAATCGATTTGCCTCGAATCAAGGAATCTTTTCCGTTCTCGCATCAATTTTGAATTATGTTAGTGAAAAAAGTTTTACTATAAAAAACGGTGTTTTCAAATATCATGCATGACCATAGCTTCCTTACTCTTCAATAAAATGTACTAATGTTATAGGTCAATCGATTCGTCTTGAATCAACACAGCTTTTCTATTCTCGCATCAACTTTAAATTATGAGAATGAGAAAATTTTTACTATAAAAATCGATTTGAAAAATATATAAATTAGCATAACTTCCCTACTCTTTGATGAAATGTATTAATATTGTAGGTCAATCGACTCTTCTCGAACCAACGAATCTTTTATATAGTTGCATCAACTTTTAATTATGTTGAAGAAAAAAGTTTTACTATAAAAAATTTATTTTCAAATATTACCATATTTGCATTACCATAGCTTCCTTACTCTTCAATAAAATGTATGAATATTATAAGTCAATCGATTCGTCGCGAATCAGCATATCTTTTCCATTCTTGCATAAAGTTTGAATTATGGTAATGAAAAAAATTTTTACTATGAAAAACCGATTTCCAAAATATATAAATTACCATAATTTCCTACTCTCTTATAAAATGCATCAATATTATAGGTCAATCGATTTGTTACGAACCAAGGAATCTTTTATATTCTTGCATCAACTTTGAATTCTGCTATTGAAAAAAGTTTTACTATGAAAAACCCGATTTTTAAAATATTATTGAGTGCTAAAAAAAAAATTCAATGAATATTTCTCGAAATTCTTCAGTCAGTGTCAAGATATTAGTAGTGAAAATAAGCCCTCAAAATTTCATCAATTTATCTGTAACCGTTTCCAGGTTATCGTATTCAACAAAAAGTGTGACATCCAGACACACACCCGGACAATTGCTTAAAACATTGTATTAGACATTTTCAAATTAAGGTAGGTTTAATTAAATAAATTGAAAAATTTTTGGAAAATGTTACTATTACAAAGGGATGGGTTATTAATTGGACAAATTAATTTCTTTTGCTTACAAGTAAAAAAAAATCCTTAGGGAAGAGTCAATTTCTCATGAATGACATGTAGTATATTAAACTGTATCACCTTTCCATTATTTTCTATTAATTTTTGCTTCCGCATAGAGGAAGCTTTGTACTGGTAATATTTTCAAAAAAATTTAAATTCATTTAATTAAACCTTCCTCAATTTAAAAAGTTCTAATATAATGTGCTAAGCATGGAATTAAAGGAAATCACGAATTTGGCGGAATTCAAGAAATTCATAGAATTCACGGAATTGATGGAATTTAAGGAGTTCACGGAATTTACGGAGTTCGCGAAGTTTACGGAATTCGCGAAATCTAAAGAATTCACGAAATTCAAGGAATTCAAGGATTTCAAGGAATTGAAGAAAATCACGGCATTCATAGAATTCACGGAATTCACATTATAAATTGCGCAATTCAAAGACTTAAAAAAATATGTAAATCCACGCCATCATTTTCAATTCTCTACATTGAAGAATGAATCAACGAATTTAGATATTTTCAAAATTATATCGTTTTAAGCCATTTTTAGTTAGAAACATTAAAAATAGGAAGATTAAATTTTTCTAAACTGAACTTTTAAATATTTTCTTAAAATTATTATTTTTTAAAATGAAAAATCGTTTAAAACTTTTCCAGGAATCTTAAGAAAATTATTGTATTATCTTGAAACCTCTCAAAATCCTTAAACAACTTCAGAAATTTATTTCAAAATGTTGAAAAATCTATATTTTGTTTTGAAATTTTTTGAATGTTTTCAAATTTTTCAAATGTTCAAATCCTGGAAAATTAAAAAAATCACTTAAAACGTTCTAAATCATTTTTTTATAATTTTGGATGTCTTTTGAAGTCTTTTTTAATATTCTGTTAAAATTGATTTTTCCAAATAAAAAGTCATTAAAAATTTTCCCAGGAATCGTAAGAATTTCTTTTTCCTATCGTAAAACCTTTATTCCCTTTAATTTATACTTCCATGCATAAATCACATGACACTTGTAAATATAATCTAATCTAATCAGAAAGTTTTACAATACAGCAAAAATTGGTTGTCAAATTTTTATAGTAAATTACAGAAATATAATATGCAAATTACCTCGGACAGTGTAAAATCACATGCACATAACCTGCTGCTTTCTCCATGCCTCATGTAAAAATAACATTCACAAATTGCGATTTTTCATTTTTCTGTAATTTTACAGAATAGCTGGTATTTTGTGAACAATTTTTTGAAGTAGAATTAAAAAATTTTGTTGTTTTGGGGAATTTCATTATTTTCATTATAATTTTCATTAGAATGAATTATTTTCATTATAACTTTCATTAGAATGAATTATTTTCATTATAATTTTCATTAGAATGAATTATTTTCATTATAATTTTCATTAAAATGAATTATTTTCATTATAATCATTATTTTCCACTAAGGATTCGTCATGTGCTTTACTTCGTCTTCTAGTGTTTATTTCTTCTTCTTAGTGCTTACTTCTTCTTCTTCTTCTTCTTCTTCTTCTTCTTCTTCTTCTTCTTAGTCTCCTTATTCTTAACCAACAATAAATTCGCAGAGCTAATCAGCATATTATTTTTAAACAGAATTTATGAACTTCTAACATTGTATATAACCCAGATTCTATATTTCAGTGACCTGTCCTGTTTTTTGATCCAAAAAAGTTGTACTAAAACGTCGTTTAGTGGCATCAAAATAAAGTGGCATTAGAATAAAGCCACCCGAGACTTTATTTTTGAAGAATTGTTTCAATACCGAAAACTAAACTTGAAATGATACTCTTTTTTTACAGTAGTTAGCATAACAGTTTCATGAGTTGCAGTGACTATTCAGTTAGTACCAGCAACTAATAAAATGGTTGTCCCAACTAATAAAATAGCAGTACCATATCTTAGAGACTAAGTATTTGACCCAACTAACCATTTTTGCAGTGAGTATGTAAATTACTTTAAATAAATTTTGCATAATCACTTGGTGCAGTGGTATTTAACGAATGGAGGTAGGGCAACCCTCGACGGACATCATCATCGAGATAGTTGTTATTGTTGTTTCAGGTAACAACCTAACAACTCGTACATTAATTAACCAGCTCGCTGGGCCTCTGTTTGCCAACATAAACCCGTTTTCCTGCAGTACGCGTTCAATATTATTACATGAGTAAATGAAACGACGTTATCTTCCCATCAGCTCGCAGCTTCCCGAGAGGAATATTCATCAAGGGTTGAATAAAGAGCACTTGGCAAGCTTCGAATGACTTTTAGAAGAATTTAAAATCCTCCCTTTTGGAAGATATTTATTCTCACAAGTCTCATTTACTTCCCCCCTTCATCCTTCCACTTTACAATTTCCATACTTGACATTCCTCTGTTTCTCATCAGTAGACCTGACATGAATGAAATTTTTATAATTTGGGTGACAGCAGGTCAGGGAAAACCTGGAATTCAGGGATTTAGAAAAAATGGAAAAAGTCAGCGTATTTTTGTAAGGAGCACTTTGAGTATTGTCAAACGGGGTAATTGCGGACATGTGGGGCGAATTCGGACATTCCTAAATTTATAGTTTAAATTACATAAGGTGGGTGGTTGTAACCAGAATCTAGAACCAGTTGAGGTTGAACTGATTCCAGATTATAGGAACAATTTTGAGTAATTTGTCTTATCCCCCGAAAGGGAAATGGCTTAATGGTATAATAATTCATAGAATTCAGAGGTGTCCGAATTCACCCCACATGTCCGAAATTACCCTGTTTGACTGTAACTGTCAAGAATGATCAGGACTGCCATACACTCACTTTGAGTCAATTTTTTTTTTCAAATTACTTTTTGTCACTTTTTTTAGATAAATTCACCATATTCACTTTTCAAATAAAAATATCACTTTACTCACTTTCCTTTCAATGAATAAATCAATAGGTTGACCACAATTGAATTCTGGTCTATACGTATTCCTGAATTTTCTAGAATTCTTTTGGAATTTTCTAGAGTATTTTAAGAGATTCAAAGAAATTTTTCATAGATTTCAATATTTTGAAGGAGTTTTAAACAATTTTAATGATTTGAAAGTATTTTTAAAAATTCCAAGGAATTTCCGTGAGCTTTAAAGAAATTCAATGGATTTCGAAAAATTTCAAAGGATTTGAAATATTTTAGGCTATTTAAAAGAATACCGAGGATTTTTGAATTGGTTTCAGTAATGTAAAGGGACTTGAAAGGATTTGAAATATTTTAAGGTAGTTTGAAAAATTTTTGAGGAATTTTAAGAGGTTCTAAAGGATTTGAAACATGTTAGGGTATTTTTAATAGATTTCAATAATTTGAAGTGGTTCCAAAGGATGTTAAATATTTTAGGGATTTTTTTAAAATTCCAATCATTTCGAAGAATTTCAAAAAATTTGAAATATTTCGAGGGATTTGAAAAGACTCCAAGGCATTTTGAAGACATTAAAAAAAGTTCAAAGAATTTTCAAGAACTTTAATGATTTTAAGGGAATTGATAAAAATTGCATGCAGTTGTAAAGAATTTCCTAGAATGTTAGAAAGATATGGATTGATTTTACAGGATTAACAAGGTTTTAAGATATTTTGAAAGATTCCAAGAAAATTTCTAAGATTTCCAAAGATCTTAATGATTTTAAGGGATTTTAAAAGTTCTCAAAATATTTTGATAAAATAGCCATTTTTTGCAGTAACTATGTAAATTTCAAAATTTTCAAGAAATCCTCACATTTTAAGCTTTTCGCAAATTGCCAGGGATTAAAAATTATATTATCGCATTGACGCGTCTTTTTCAAAGACTCCTAAATACATCTTAAATCCTCCCTAAAACTTATAATATTGCAGTTCAACTATTATAACTATCTTAATATTTCAAGTGGGAGAAATTTAAATATTAGTCTATATATAACTCTTTTTCAAACCTAAAGGGCCTATTTGAAGAAAATAATAACGCTTGAGGAAATCTAAAAGATTTTCAAATATTTTAGGATTTTTTCCACCCTCTATTCGTAGTAATTTTCAATTGATTTCAATGGCTTCCGAAAGTATCTACAAAAATTTCAAAACACTCAATTTTTCCTCGAAAATGAGGCGCGCACTTGTAACTTGACTCTCAAGATGCTCCTCTTTGTCCAAACCGACCAAAAAACCACAGTCTGACTTCAGTGTCTCATGTAGCGAGTCGACTTTTCGAAATAGGGAAAGAACAAAATATAAAATTTTGCAGTTTCATTATTTTTCAATAAACTTTGTTTCTGTATATATAAATATTCATACAAGATTTTATAACCGCGTAAACCAAGTGTATTTTGTATCTTCGAAATTGACTGAAAATGGAGCAACCTACCACCTGCTTTAAAAAGATGAGTTTTTCTTAATTTTATACCAATTTATATTAATTTCTGCTGAAGTAA
>CAKNYM010051751.1:312092-323516 GCA_932195095.1 Andricus curvator | reverse complement strand
CTGCATAGAAGCTATTGGCGCGAAGCTCACTGAAAACACTTAGCACTTTGTAACTGTGACATTTTGTAGATCATGACCCCGCGAAAAAAAAATCGTTCTGACAAAACCCCGAAAAATAGACAGATTTTCGTCTGCTCCGCGCCAAAGGGACCCTCTCGAGTAGCATGCACGCCACATAGAGGCTATTGGCCCTACGCTCACTGGCAACACTTAGCAGATGAAAATCTGTCCATTTTTCGGGGTTTTGTCATTATGATTTTTTGTTCGGGGGGTCATGTTCTACAAAATATCAAAAAATTATCAAAATCCACACAGACCTTTTTTCAATACATTTTGTGCGGGGTCCTTTTCCAGATTTCATTAGCAAATAGCGGACCATTGAAAATTAGCAAAAGAATTACTAATTCGATTGGTCAAAATATTTCCTAATTAAATAGCGAAAATAAACTATTTGCTTGGTAAAAATATATAAACTTAATCAGAACTCTAAATTTTTTAAACAATTTATTATTATTTATAGCAACTGTCTCTTAAAATAGAGTTAGAAGGTCGCGTTTTTTCAGAATTTTTCAACTTATTTTCAACTTTTCATTTGTATCGAGGTAGTAATCAACTCAATTTCACAAAAATTGTATAAAAAACGTATAGTTATTTATAATAATATTCTCTTAGAATAATGATAGAAAATTGCAGTTTTTTCTAAAAATTTCTACATTGGTCCACTTTTCAATTAGATTGAGGTAATAATTAATTGAGGCTAACAAACATAATTGTTTTAACAATTTATCATTATTTTTGATAATATTCTCTTTGAATAGTCTTGGAAAGGGGCTTTTCACTTAGTGAGATAATAATTAATATAAGATAATAAACATAATTGTTTAAACAATTTATTTTTTGTTTATAACTATCTTCTCTTAGAGTAATGCTAAAAAGTTGCGGGTTATTCTGCAATTTTCAGCTTTACTTTGACTTTTTATTTAGAAACAAATAATGAATATTATTATAATTATTAATTTAAAGAAAAAGGCTCTAAGTAACTACTTCAAGGAAAATTTACATTGAATATGATCCACGTAGATAATTTAAAGAATATATGAAATAGATGTTTTATTTCAGAAAAATATATTCAAAAAAAAAGAAGGGATAGTCTAAAAAATGATTCTGTATAATGTTTATTTATTATTTGTTCATAACTAAAAAGCTAGAGCAAAATAAAAAATTTCAGAAAAAACCGCAACTTTCCAACTTTATTCAAAGGGAATATTATTCAAAATAATAATAAATTGTTTAGACAATTATTTTTGTTAAATTGAATTAATTATTACCAAAATCTAATTGAAAAGTTGACAAAAAGTGGAAAATTTTAGAAAAAACTCCAACATTGTAGCATTATTCTAAGAGATTATTATAAATAATAAGAAATGGTTTAAATAATTATTTGTGTTAAATTTAATTAATTATCTTCGTTCTAACTGAAAAGTTGCAAATAAGTTGAAAAATTAAGAAAAAATCGCGACTTTCTAACTCTATTCTAAAAGAAAATTGCTAAAAACAATCATAAATCATTTATAAATTGATTATGCATATTCAGGATCCTCATATGCTAATTTTCAATAGAATTCTGTTTTCAATTTTCAAAATTTTTTACGGTTGTCCATTTTTATATTTTTACATAGAAAATTGCAATTGCATACATTTTTCAATGAAAAAAGGAATTTTTTTAATATTATTATTTTTTATTTTTTTTTATTTTTATTATATTATTATTTATTATTTTAATATATATTTTAATTGTTTCATTTTGTGGAATTTTTAACATAAAAGTGAAAATTTTCATTTTTAATGTATAAAAACAATTATTGATTTTAAACGACTTAAAATTGAAATAATGTAACTTATAATTTAAAAAGTGTTTAATTTTTAACAATAAATTTAAAAATGTTCAAGTCTTCATGTTTCTAACCTAAAATTGCTTAAAAATTATATAATTGAAAATTAAAATATTTGTTTGAAGATTCATATATTTGGTAGAAAATTAAACTATTTGGTTGAAAATTCAATTATTAGGTTGAAATTTATATTATTAGATTGAAAATTAAACTGTTTTATAGGATGTAGATAATTCGTCTTTTGGACTTAAAAAATTAAGGATCTGGTAGAAAAATGAATTATTTTGTTGAAAAGTCGTATTTTTTGGATGAATTCAATTGTTTTTTATTATAGATTAAAAAATGTTCGGGCTGAAATATCAACTATTACTTTTTTAGTTAAAAATTTTAATTATCTGATTGAAAATTAACTAATTCGTTGAAAATCCATATTTTTTTATTGAAAATTAAAATATTTTGTGAATAATTCGTATTTTTTGCTTGAAAATTCAACTAATCGGTTTCAATATTTTTTCTCTTTTGGCTAAAAATGATTATTATTTGGTTAAAAATTTAATTATTTTGTTGAAAATTCAACAATTTTGGTAGAGACATATTTTTGTTAAAAAACACAACTGTTTTGTTGAAAATTGATCATTTTGGTTGAAAATTCAACTATTTGATAGAAAATTGAACTATTTACTTGAAAATTCGAATATTTGGTTAAAAATTAAGTCTTTCGTTCAAAATTCGTATTTTTCGATTGAAAACTAAATTGTTTTGTAGATAATTCGTCTTTTGCTTAAAAATTGAACAATTTGCTAAACAATTTGATTGCAATTTTTTTTCTTGACTGAAAAATCTTTTTTGGATGAAATATCAACTATTACATTTTTTGTTATGACATAATCTTTTTTTGTTTATAATGTAAACATTTTGTTGAAAATTCATCCTTATCTTTAAAATCTTTGCGAAATTTTCCAAAATATTTTGAAACTTTTATAGAATTTTTGGAAATTTTTATAAAATTTTCTGAAATTTTTGTGAAATCTGCGAATTTCTCTGAAATTTTTTGAAGATTTTGTGAAAACTTTTAAATCTTTTGAAATCTTTAAAAATGTTCTAAAATCTTTCTAAAATCTTTACGAAATGTTCTAAAATCTTTGTAATGTTTGAAATTTTTGTGGAATCTTTGAAAAATCTTCTAAATTTTTCTGAAATGTTTTAAAACTTTTGCAATATTTGTGAAATCTTTGAAATTTGTTTGAAATCTTCAAAATTTTGTTTAGAATTGTTTAAAAATAATTTTGAAATATTTCCAAAATCTTTGAAATAAAAGTTTTTGTGAAATATTTTTAATCTTTCTAAAAATTTCGGAATTTTTTTAATTTTTCTGAAATCTTTGAAATAGTTCAGAAATTTTTAAAAGTTTTTATGGAATTCTTTGCAAACTGCGAAATTTTCTTAAATATTTTGAAACTTTTGTGGAATTTTTAGAAATTTTTACAAAATTTTCTGAAATTTTTGTAAAATCTGCGAACGTTTCTGAAATTTTTTGAAGTTTTTGTGAAACCCTTTAAATCTTTTTTTTAATTTGTCTGAAATCTTTGAAATAGTTCAGAAATTTTTTGAAGTTTTTATGTAATTTTTTGCAAACTGCGAAATATTTTGAAACTTTTGTGGAATTTTTGAAAATTTTTACAAAATTTTCTGAAATTTTTGTGAAACCCTTTAAATCTTTTTTTTTAATTTTTCTGAAATCTTTGAAATAGTTTAGAAATTTTTTGAAGTTTTTATGGAATTTTTTGAAAACTGCGAAATTTTCTGAAATATTTGGAAACTTTTGTGGAATTTTTGAAAATTTTTACAAAATTTTCTGAAATTTTTGTGAAATCTGCGAACTTTTCTGAAATTTTTTTACGTTTTTGTAAAACCCTTTAAATCTTTGTGAAGTCTTTTAAAGTTTTTGCGTTATCTTTGAAATCTTTGCGAAATGTTTTGTAATAACCAAAAAGTATTTTAATTTAATATAAAAAACAGTAGAATTCATTAAAAAAAGACGATTTTTCAACAAAATAGGTTATTTTTCAACCAAATTGTTGAGTTTTTAAGCCAAAAATACCAATTTTTACAAAACAGTTGAATTTTCAACCAGTAAATATGGATTTTTGACAAAACAGTTATCTATCAACCAAATAGTTGAATTTTCTACGATAACAGGAGAATCTTCAACTGAAAAAGACGAATTTTCAACAAAATAAGTACATTTCTAACCAAAAAGATGAACTTTCAAATAACATTATGTATTTTTAAACCAAAGGGTGATTTTCTATGAAGAAGACTAATTTTCGACGACGAATTTTCAACAACAAAATAAAGTTTTAACAAAAATTATTCCAATTTTTAACCGAGTTTCAACCAAAGAAGATAAATTCTCAACGAAAAATATAATACATAGTTCAATATTTCAACAAGAAAGATTAAAATATTAAATAAAAAACTAGCCATTTTAACTATGATACTAAAATCTATAGAGACATAAATAAAATTGTAATTTCTGGTTTTTAGTGGATAACCCCATTGTTGCTGTAGTAGAACTGATTATATCGAAGTAGTAATACAGTAGGACCCGTCGGATCGGAACTCCCTCGGGTGGGAAGTAGTCCCCACTCCTAAACTTCTCCGCTAGCCCTGATAGGTGCGCGCACGCTCACAGGGCCGCACAGACGCCACGCGATATGTCGCTACCAGGAGGCGTGGCTAGATTTGTTTCTGCGACCTGCGAGATCGAAACTGGAGACCCGGTCCGACGAGTTCTACTCAGTGCTGTAGTCCTAAAAGAAAAAGTGTCCTGGCGGTACTTTCCATAAACTACGTTTCCAGTTTTAGGGGTGGGGGAGCTGAAAACAAAGGTTGTAACAGACGGGAGGTCATAAGTGGAAATGACGTTACGAACTTCGATAACACTAAGAACTTTAACCCAATAAGAAAATTCGACTATATTTTTAGGTAAAAATTCTTTTTTTTTATTGAAAAGGCTACTATTATATTTTTGGTTCGGAATTCATCTGGTTTGGTTAAAAATTCTATTCTTTGGGTGAAAATTTAATTATTTTGTTGAAAATGTAACTAAATTTCAAAAAGTCATATTTTTTATCAAAACTTCAACTACTTTGTTAAAAATTCATTTTTTTAGTAGAAGATTCATCTCTTTGGTTGAAAATTTAACTATTTTGAGGAAAATTCTTTTCATGTTTGGTTAAAAATAAATTTTTTTAACTGACAATTAAACTTTTCAATTTTGGTTAAAAATTTATCTTTTTAGTTAAAAATTTAACTGTTTGGTTGAAAATTCGTCTTTCTTGGTACGAATTTAATCTTCTTGGTTCAAAAATTGATTCTTTTTAGTTAAAAATGCACTTGTTTGGTTGAAACATGAACTGTTACTATGCTTAGTTGAGAATTCATCTTTTTTGCTTGAAAAATCGATCATTCGACTTAAATTTGAACAATTTTGTGAAAACATTAATTTTTTATTGAGGATCCATAATTAGAGTTGGAATTTTAAATGAACTTTTATATTGAAAATTCTACTGTATTATAGAAAATTCGTCTTTTTGATTGAAAATTTAACAATTTTGTTGATAATTCGTTTTTTTTCTTCAAAGTTTTTTTTTTATCATCAGAGTTTTTATCTGAAAATTTAACTATTTCATTTTTGGTTGAAAGCTTAGCCTGTATATTGTATAATTTGAAAATTCAACTTTTTGTTAGAAAATTAATGTATTTTGTTGAAAACTCGTCTCTTTGGGTAGAAAATTGATCTTGTTTGTTGAAAATTCAACTTTTTGGTTGAAAATTTATTTATTTGGTAGAAATATCCTATATTACTTAAAAAGTCGTCTTTCTGGGTAGAAAATTATTCTTGTTTGTTGAAAGTTTCACTTTTTGATTGAGAATTTAACTATGTTGTTGAAAATTCATCTTTCTTGATTGAAAATCATCTTTTTTGTTAAAAATTCTTTTTTTTTAGATTTAAAAGACCGCTGTTTTTTAAATCATTCGACTTCTTAGCTTGTAAACTTTACTTTTTTGTTGAAAATTCATCTTTCATGGTTGAAAATTATTTTTTTTTAAATAAAAATTCAACGGTCTTCTAAAAAATTTGTCTGTTTGTCTTGAAAATTCGACTATTTGATTGAAAATGTATCTTTGTATGCTGAAAATTCCACTATTTGGTTAGAAATTCAACTATTTTGTTAAACATACAATTATTTTTGGAAAATTTAATTATTTTTTAAAGTTATCATTTTTGGATGAAAATTCAACTATGTTGTTAAAAATTTATCCTTTGAGGTTAAAAAGTCATATTTTATGGTAGAAAAAACATCCTTCTTGGTTGAAAATTGATTTTTCTTGGTCGAAAATTTGTCATGAAAATGTTATTATTTGGTTAAATCTTTAACTGTATTTTGGAAAATTCGTCGCTTTGACTTAAAATTTGATCTATTTGGTTGTCAATGCAACTGTTTGATGCAAAATTAATTTTTGTTTTGTTTGAAAATTCGTCTTTTTTGTTGAAAATGCATCTCTTTGGGTAGACAACCTTTTTTGGTTGAAAAATCATCTATTTTGTTGAAAATGTAATATATTTCGGCTTGAAATCTTAGGAATTCCAAGTGTTTTGTATTGAATGCAATATGGATTGCAAAACGCAATCCTATCAGATAATTCCTTCCAAAATTATTATTCGGAGAATGACAACGACGACAGAGACGGCAGATTCACCAAAGTAAACTCCATTTTTGGTCAATCAGTGAGTCTGAAAACGTCCAGATCTGATGACATCCGGTAAAGTCAATTTTCACATAAAACCAACACCTCATTGAGATGAGAATGTAAAAATGAGGCAAAGAAAAAATATAAACATAGAGAACAAAGTCGTGTGATAAAGAAATGTTTTTATTTAGCATATTAACATCTGATACTAAAATCTATAGACATCAATTTAATTTTAATTTCTGGTTTTTAGTAGATAACACCATTGTTGCCGTAGTAGAACTGATTATATCGAAGTAGTAATACAGTAGGACCCGTCGGATCGGAACTCCCTCGGGTGGGAAGTAGTCCCCACTCCTAAACTTCTCCGCTAGCCCTGATAGGTGCGCGCACGCTCACAGGGCCGCGGCAGACGCCACGCGATACGTTGCTACCAAGAGGAGTGGCTAGATTTGTTTCTGCGACCTGCGGGATCGAAACTGGAGACCCGGTCCGACGAGTCCTACTATAGTAACACATGTAGTTGCACTTGACATTAAAAATCATGTGTTGGGAATGGTGATATTGGTGGGCTGTCTGGTCCGGTACCCTTGCTGTATGTCAGAAATCTATTGAATTGAGTCAGGTGCTTATAAATTGGAAGGCGAACAATGTAACCTACAGGATGATCATCAATGTCTTCGTTGCTCATCTCACGCACATGTGCATGTGTTTCGGAATACACGTATATTTTGAGCCGTACGAGATCTGGTGGTGGACTCAATATGGGACGAACATGTTTGTATACGTCAGCTATTGCAACATGGTACCCATCCAATGCGTCTATCCAACGAAAAGGTCCTTCTAATGGAGTCGGATGATCATTGATGTCCGTGGTATAAGCACGAAAAGGAAGTATTAAAGTTCCAGAAGGAAGAGGACTATCATAGTGATGAGCAGTGCGAGAAGCTTCAGCTATCATTTCAGGTGAAGAACCGAGTGAAGTTCCTGGATGTCGTTCGATTCCAGGCAGTGTCAGTCGATTCATCGAAAATCCTATTTCTGTACGGAGAAATAGAAATAAGTAAATTGAAACATTATTCAGAATGACTAATGTAGGAAAACGCATTTAATATAGTTGACTATCTTATACAGGGTGCGGCAGCATAACTTCCTTATTTCAAAATGCAATAGCAAACGTTTTTTTATTTATTATTATCATTTTCCAATTGAATATTATTAAACAATGAGCGATCGTTAACTTTTTTATGATTTCCTAGGAATCGCTAGAGTATTTTGAATACCAGTTACAAATATGAACTTATTTCAATAATATTTGGCCGAGTCAGATTTAAGTTTTAAGACTTAATTAAATCAGGGAGAAACTTTTTTTCCATATTTTCTTTTTATTATTAAAAATAAACTTTTGGCAAACAAAATTCTAAGAAGAAAAAGTTTCATTTACTTATTCTCTAGAATTCTACATTTTCAAAAAATTGATTTTTTGATTTTGAACATTTTCTTTCTTTGAGAAGATCGGACAATACGCGTTTTCGAGCGTCGGGCTGGTTATTGCACCTGGCGGCTCAATTTTTATAAAGTCACCAGTATAGTGTCTTTTGAATTTTTGTTTGAAATTATTTGAAATTTTCTTTAATATTACTCGAAAAAAAAAAGTTTTCTATGATTTTAAAAATTAAAATGATATTATCGATAATTACTTATGAAAGAAAAAACACTATTTTGTATTAAAAAAGTTTTATACTTACGAAAAATTATTATTTAAACAATAGTTTTTCAGGGAAAAAATTCTTTAAAACTCGAATCATTTCATTTTTAAAAATTGATAAATAATCTTTAAATATAGTTATTTGTTTAAAAAAGGTTGCCTTTAAAAAAAATTATTTTCAGGATTTCAGCTAAAGGAAAACTTACTTTATAACCTGGAAACAGTACAGTTCTAAAGAATTCAATTGCAAAAAACATTGTTAAAAGTTTTAAAATAATTTTTAACTCTTTTAAACTCGAATTATTCCTGATTTTTTTTTAAATCTTTGAAAATTAAAAAAATTGCTCTTAAATCTTCAAATTTCTTAAACAGCTTCGAAATTTTTTTCAAAATCGTCAAAAATTTACATTTTGTTTTAAAATTTTGAAAATTTTTTCAAATTATTTTTTAATCTTTTCAAAACTTTTAAACCTTCTAAATATTTTTAAATTATTCGAATTTTTCCTAACAAAATTTTTATCTAAGAAACTTCAAAAATCTACATTTTTTTAAACTGTTTAAAAACCTTTTCAAGTTTTAAATTAATTTTGAATCTTTTCGAAACTTCTAAATTACTCTTAAATTTACTCGATTTTATTATAAAATCTTGTAACCTGGAAAAATGGACAAATTTTGCTTTAAAATGGTCCACATTCTTTTTAGAAATTTGAGTAAATCATTTGAAATGTTTTGAAATCTTTTTCAATTTTATCTTCAAAATCATGTTGTCAAAATAAAAACTTAGTTTCAATTTTCCCAGAAATCTTGAGAAAATTTTTTTATTATCTTAAAACCTTTTAAATTCTTTTTCGACATTTTTGGAAATCTCTTCAAATTCTTTGAAATTTAAAAAAAAATTTCTTTAATAAATAATTCTTCCAACTGCAAAATCATTTAAAAACTTCCCAGGAATCTTAAGAAAAGCTTTTAATTTCTTGGAACCTTTCAATATTCTTAAACAGCTTCGAAATTTTTTTTTTAAATCTTCAAAAATTTACGCTAAATTAAAATGTTTTAAATATTTTTGAACCTTTTCAAATCTTCTAAACGTTTTTAATATCTTTTGAATTGATTCTGAAAAATAAAAATTAATTGCATTAAAATCTTCCAGATTCTTTTTTGACAATTTTGGAAAAGTTCTAAAATCTCTTTAAATAATTTTCTTAGTATCTTAAAATTTGTCATAATCCTTAAAAAGCTTATTTTTTTCGAAATCTTCAAAAATCTAAATTTTGTTTTAAATGTTTTGAAATCATCTCAAGATTTAAAATATTTTTGAAATTTTTTAAAAACGTCTAAACATCTTTAAAAATGATTCTATTTTTTCTCACAATTTTGAAAAATCTCTCAAAATTAAAAAAAGATTGCCTTAAAATATTCCAGATTTTTTTTCGACATTTTTAGAAATCTTTTCAAATTTTCTTTAAAAATTTATTTTTCAAAGTAAAAAATCCTTTGAAATTTTTCTAGGAATCTTGAGAAAAAATGTGTGTTCTCTTGAAACCATTCAAAATTCTTAAAAAGCTTTTTTTTCGAAATCTTCAAAAATCTACATTTTGTGTTAAATTTTTTGAAATGTTCTGAAGATTTAAATTACTTTTAAAATTTTTTGAAAATTTCTTAATATCTCTTAAACTAACTCGAATTTTTTCAAAAATTTTGTAATCTTGCAAAATTGCACAATTTTTTCTTTAAAATGTTTACATTATTTTTCGAAATTTTGGGAAATCATTTGGAATGTTTTCAAATCTTGTTCAATTCTCTCTTAAACTTTATTTTCAAAAATAAAAAATCATTTGAAATTTTCCCAGGAATCTTAAGAAAAGCTTTTACTTTCTTGGAACCTTTCAATATTCTTAAACAGCTTCGAAATTTTTTTTTTGATATCTTCAAAAATTTACGCTAAATTCAAAATTTTTAAATATTTTTGAACCTTTTCAAATCTTCTAAACCTTTTTAATATCTTTTGAAATGATTCCAATTTCTCATAAAACTCTTTTTAAGTTCTGAAAAATAAAAATTAATTGCATTAAAATCTTCCAGATTCTTTTTTGACAATTTTGAAAAAGTTCTAAAATCTCTTTAAATAATTTTCTTAGTACCTTAAAATTGGTTATAATCCTTAAAAAGCTTATTGTTTTCGAAATCTTCAAAAATCTAAATTTTGTTTAAAATTTTTTGAAATCATCTCAAGATTTAAATTAATTTTGAAATTTTTTAAAAACTTCTAAACATCTTTAAAAATGATTCTATTTTTTCTCACAATTTTTAAAAATCTCTCAAAATTAAAAAAAGATTCCCTTAAAATATTCCAGATTTTTTTCTCGACATTTTTAGAAATATTTTCAAATCTTTTTAAATTTTCTTTAAAAATTTATTTTTCAATGTAAAAAATCCTTTGAAATTTTTCTTGGAATCTTGAGAAAAAATGTGTGTTCTCTTGAAACCATTCAAAATTCTTAAAAAGCTTCTTTTTTCGAAATCTTCAAAAATCTACATTTTGTTTTAAATTTTTTGAAATGTTCTGAAGATTTAAATTACTTTTAAAATTTTTTCAAAATTTCTTAATATCTCTTAAACTAACTCGAATTTTTTCTAAAATTTTGTAATCTTGCAAAATTGCACAATTTTTGCTTTAAAATCTTTTACATTCTTTTTCGAAATTTTGGGAAATCATTTGGAATGTTTTAAAATCTTGTTCAATTCTCTCTTAAAATTTATTTTCAAAAATAAAAAATCATTTGAAATTTTCCCAGGAATTTCAAGAAAATATTTTGTTTTCTTGAAAAGTTGATTTTTTTCGAAATCTTCAAAAATCTACGAATATTTTCAAAACTTTTAAAACTTCTAAATATCTTTTGAAATAATTCAAAGTTTCCTTAAATTTTTTAAAGCCTGAAAAATGTATAAAAATTAAAATTGTCTTAAAATTTTCCAGATTCTTTTTCGACAAATTTTGAAATCTTCAAAATTAATCTCGTAATTGATCATAACTTCAGTACTCTTCAATATAATGCATTAATATTA
>CAKNYM010051751.1:297267-312082 GCA_932195095.1 Andricus curvator | reverse complement strand
ACTCTTCAATATAATGCATTAATATTATAGGTCAATCGATTTGTCTCGAATCAAGGAATCTTTTCCGTTGTTGCAACAATTTTGTAGTTATGTTAATCAGAAAAGTTTGAATATAAAAAACCGATTTTTTAAATATTACGAATGATAGGTTTTCCTTAATCTTCATTAAAATGTATTAATATTTTAGGTCAATCGATTCCTTTCGAATTAACGAGCCTTTTCTATTCTTGCATGAACATTGAATTATGTTATGAAGAAAGCTTTTCTGTGAAAAACAGAAAAGTTTGAATATAAAAAACCGATTTTTCAAATTATATAATTGACCATTTCTGCAATGTAAAGTATTACTATTATAGGTCAATCGATTTGACAAATAGCATCAATTTATCTGCAACCATCTTCAAGTTATCGTGCCCGAAAAAAAGTGATGGAGGGACGTTGAATTAAACAAATTAAATTTCTTTTTTCGAAATTGTTACAATTATAAAGCTTCCTCTATAAGAAGGCAAAAAACAGGTATGTTAAGCTGACGCAACCACATGTTCCAATCGAGTTAAGACCTATTTCATAATTAAGAGCTCATTTAATGCTAATTTAATGCCCAATTGCCAAATTTAATGCTCCACTATTTTTTTCAAAAACCGTGGGTTACGCTAGCTTAACGTTAAGCTGACGTAACCACATGGTCAAATCGATTTAAAACCTATTTCATAATTAAGAGCTCATTTAATGCTAATTTAATGCCCTATTGCAAAATTCGATGACCCAATATTTTTTTTAAAACCCGTGGGTTACGCTAGCTTAACGTTAAGCTGACGTAACCACATGTTCCAATAAAGTTAAAACCTATTTCATAATTAAGGGCTCATTTAATGCTAATTTAATGCCATGACAGATTGCCATGTTTGCATAATTTGTATTCTGGGTGGTTTTTGAGTGGCAGAGGTTGATTTTGAAAGATGTGTTTTTGTGGTTTTTGAGATCCTTAAATGAGCCCTTAATTATGTCATAGGATAGAACTCGATTCAATATTATTTCAGTGGGGCATTTAATTTGGCAATAGGGCATTAAATTAGCATTAAATGAGACCTTAATTATGAAATAGGTTTTAACTTGATTCGACCATGTGGTTACGTCAGCTTAACGTTAAGCTAGCGTAACCCACGGTTTTTTTTTAAATAGTGGGGTATAAAATTTGGCAATAGGGATTAAATTAGCAGTAAAGGAGCCCTTAATTATGAAATAGGTTTTAACTCGATTCGACCATGGGGTTACGTCAGCTTAACGTTAAGCTAGCGTAACCCATTTTTTTTTAAATAGTGGGGTATAAAATTTGGCAATAGGGCATTAAATTAGCAGTAAATGAGCCCTTAATTATGAAATAGGTTTCAACTCGATTCGACCATGGGGTTACGTCAGCTTAACGTTAAGCTAGCGTAACCCACGGTTTTTGGAAAAAATAGTGGAGCATTAAATTTGGCAATTGGGCATTAAATTAGCATTAAATGAGCTCTTAATTATGAAATAAGTTTTAACTCAATTGGTATATGTGGTTGCGTCAGCTTAACATACATACCTGCAAACAACGTCATTATATAAAATCAAACAAATTTTTAGTCCCTTCAAACGTCCTTTTACTTTGAATAAAAAAGATGAAGTTCAAGAAAGAGTTTTTTTAATTTAAGCACAACTTCTTTTAGATTGTATAAGATTATATTTAATATATTATATTGTTAGATTTTTACACTTACCGAAAAAAGTCAGGAAAACAGTCAAGATTAGGAAGAGGCTAATAGATAACTCCATTTTCTCTAAATATAGAGAAAAATGCTCACTGGAAATTTTTTTTTGAGAAACTGACTATTCCGACATTTCATACGAGTATTTATTCTAGTCGCTATTTCAATTTTTCTTCTAAATTATGTCAACTCACGTATTTGTAAAATGAATTAGAGAGGCGGAAATCGTTCTTCTCAGATATTTGTCTTTCATTCAAATTTTTTCCTGTTTTGAACCTTGAAAACAGGTGTCGTTACAATTTTTATTTACTCTTCAGAATCATAAAAGAACAGTCACCTATTTTATAAAAAAATTAATGAATTAATTATTTTAAACAAAAAAGAAATGTAGTCGTGCTTTTATTTAGAAAAATGGCTAAACTGTTAATTTGTTTATAAAAATAAAAGCAGGGTGTCGATTCGGCGGACGATTTCAAATTCCCGGTCATTTCCCGGTTTTCCCCGGTCAAGTTTTTCAATTTTCCCGGTCAACTCAAAGTAACATATTTATATTTGCCGCAAAACGCAAACATTTATTTTAATTCATGAAGTTCGTTCTACTTAAATTGTCCACTAAAAAATATCAATTTTTTACAAAAAAATGGAATAGTTAAACTTTCAGTTGAAAAAATTAATTTTCAACAAAAAAAAAACGGATTTTCAACTAAATAGTTCAATTTTCAACCAAAGTGATGAATTTTCAAATCAAATTGTGAATCTTTATCTGGAATAGTTAAATTTTAAACCAAAAAGATAAATTTTCAACTAAAATGATGAATATTTAACTGGAACACTCGAATTTTCAACCAAAAAGACGTATTTTTAAAGAAGATTACATTTTAAATAAAAAGATTAATTTTCTACCCAAAAATACAATTTTTCAACCAAATACATTAACTTTTAAAGAAAGGTTTGAAGTTTTAATAAAAGAAGACAAATTTTCAACCAAATAGTTAAATTTTGAACTGAAAAAATAGTAATTTTCAATCGAAAATGGAATAGTAACATTTTTAGTTTAAAAAATTATTTGTAAACCAAACATAAGAGTTTTCAACTAAAACAACGAATCTTTAACTGAAATAGTTCAATTTTCAAACCAAAAAATTAATTTTTACTAAAAAAAGATAAATTGTCAACCAAAACTTTAATAACTAAATTTCAAGTTAAAAAAAATTAATGTTTAACCAAACAGATGAATTTTCAACAACAGCTATGGAATTTTCAATTGGAATAAGTTAAATTTTCAGTTAAAAAAATTAGTTTCAACAAAAAAAAACTAACTTTCAAAATAATAGTTACATTTTCAAACAAAGTGATGAATTTTCAAATAAAATTGTAAATATTTAACTGCAATAGTTGAATTTCAAACCAGAAAGATGAATTTTTAACTGAAATGATGAATCATTATCTGGAATAATTGAATTTTTGACCAAAAAGATTAATTTTCAATCAAGAAGATTAATTTCTACCAAAAAAGACGAATTTTCAGCTAACAAAGATAATTTTTCAACCAAAAATTGAATAATCAAATTTTTAGCCAAAAATGAATGTTCAACCAAAGACATGAATTTTGAACTAAAATTATGAAATATTCAACTGGATTAATAGTTATATTTTCAGTTGAAAAAAAAATAATTTTCAACCAAAAAACATCCAAAGAAAAAACAAATTTTCAATCAAACAGCTCATTTATCAAGCAAAGAAATGAATTTTTAATTAAAACGATGGATTTTCAACTAAAAAAAATTAATTCTTAACAAAAGAGCTTAACTTTCAACCAAATAATTTTATTTCAAACCTAAAAGATGAATTTTCAACTAAAATAATAAATATTTGACTGGAATATTTGAATTTTTAACCGAAAAGAAGAATTTTTAAACAAGTAGATTAACTTTCAAAGAAAAATAAGATAATTTTTTACCACAAAAAAATCGATTTTTTAACAAAATACATGAATTCTCATCGGAATAGTTAAATTTTCAATTAAAAAGACAAATTTTTATCCAAATTGTGGAATTCCGAACTTGAAAATTTTAATTTTCAAGTCAGAATGGAACAGTTAAATTTTCGTTTAAAGAAAGTAATTTTCAACCAAACTGGTGAATTTTCAAATAAAATGATGAATCTTCAACTGAAATGATGAATCTTTAACTGGAATAGTTTAATTTTATGCCAAAAAGATGAATTGTCAACCATAAAGTTTAATTGTCTACAAAAATAAATGAATTTTTCACAAAGTACATACATTTTCAAACAAATAGTTTAATTATTAAATGAAAAATATCAATTTTCAACCAAATAGTTGAATTTTCATCAAAAAAAGATAAATTAATTTGTAACAAAAGTTTAACTTTTAACCCAGTAGTTGAATTTCTAACTAAAAAACGATGAATTCGCAACGAACAATGTAAAAAAAATTTTCTATTATAATTCAGAAATATTTCTTCTTTGAAATTCTACTTCAACTCTGAAAACTGTTTGAAGTACTTTTATTACCTAAAATTTAGAAGAGGGAACTTTCAAATTGTGACGAATTCTGACTTGAAAGAGGGATTTTTAAAAATTCCTTTTTTCTCAATCCGAATTATAATTCCTTTAAAAAATTCCCATTTCATGTAAAACATTCCCTGTTCCAGGTGAAATTATATTTCTTGAATTTTGCTATGATCAGAAGTAAATTCCCGGTTTTTAAATTAAATTCCCGGTCATTTTCCGGGTTTTTCCCGGACAATAAAATTCCAGGTCATTTCCCGGTTTCCCGGTCAAGTCGCCACCCTGAAAAGTTATTTTTTAGTGTTCGTTCGTTTTAATTAAAAATTATTAGCCTGAATCTAGAAATCAGTTTATCTGATGCAATGTGTTTTCCTCTACTACAACTTACGAAATTGTGTATTTGTTGATAACATTTGTTTACTGCTATCTCGTGAAAAATTGCCTCATTCCAGACAAAAAGCAGTTTACATTACATTAAAAACCCCAAATTTTTTAAGTAAGCTAGAAAGAAATAATTTGAAAAAAACACAAAAATGAGTATTTAAAAAATCTCCTACTAACATGTAAAATTTTCGATTTCCAAAATATGGTTTCTACAAAGTACAGTTTTTGAAATATGTATAATCTTTGCGTGATCTTTTGAGATAGTAGAAATCTTTGAAAAAATTCTCGAAATTCGCGAAAAATCAAATATTTTTTTGAAAGTTGAACTCCTTTGCTAAAAATTAATTTCTCTTGTTGAAAATGTAAGAACTTTGTTGAAAATTAATTTTTTTAGTTAAAAATTTAAAAACTCAATTTTTGGTTGAAAATTAATCTTCTTGGTTAAAAATTCATCTTTATTTTAATGCAAGTACTTGATTGAAAGTTGAAATATTCCGTTGAAAATTCATTTTTTTATGAAGTTATACATCATTCTAAAAACTCATCTCTTTGGCTGAAAATTTTACTTTTTTGTTGAAAATACATTTTTTTATTTCGACATCTTTTTAAACTGAAAACTTAACTATTACATTTTTCACTGAAAAATGATCTTTTTTAGTTAAAAATTCAACTATTTGATTGAAAATTAAATTATATTGTGCTTTGTTGAAAATTTGTCTTTTTTTGGTAGAAAATGAATCTTTTTTTAATTCAACCACTTGGTTGAAAGTTGAACTCTTTTTCTAGAAATTTATTGTTTTCAGTTGAAAATTTATTATTTTATTTTATAATTTATCTGTCTGGTTGAAAATCCGTTTTTTAATAGAAAATTAATTATTGTTTAAATTGGGAATTAAACTATTCCATTTCGGGTTGAAAATTTAATTATTTGTTTAACATTTCAAATAATTGATTGAAAGTTGAACTCCTTTGCTAAAAATTAATTTTTTTGTTGTTGAAAATTTCAGTAATTTGTCGAAAATTCGTATTTTTTTACTTGAAAAATAACTTTTTTAACTGAAAATTTAACAATTCTACTTTTTCTGGAAAATTTAACTTTTTCGTAGAAAATTCATGTATTTTGTTGCAAATTTCTATTTTTTGGTTAGAAATTCGTCTTTTTTGGTATAAAATTAATCTTTTTGGTTGAAATTTTTTTTTAGATGGAAATTCATTTATTTTGTTGGAAATTCGTCTTTTTTGGCAGAAACTAAACTTCTTGGTTGAAAATTCAGTTTTTTGTTTGTTAAAAATTCAACTATTTGGTAAAAAATTAATTTTTTCGACTGGAAATAAATCATTTTAGTTGAAAATTCGTCTCTTTGGTAGAAAATTCAACTACTTTGTTAAAAAGTAATCTTTTTTTGTTGAAAATTTAAATGTTTGGTTCGAAATTAATTTTTTTCGGATAAAGATTCAATATTTTAGTTAAAAATTCATTTTTTTGGTTGAAAATTTGACTAATTTTGTTGAAAAAACATCCTTGTTGGTTAAAACTTCAAATGTTTTGTTGAAACTTCAACTGTTTTGTTGATAAATTTTTGGGATGAAAATTCAACTATTTGGTTGTTAAAAATCAATATTTTTAGTTAAAGATTCATCATTAATTTATTTTGAAAAAATGTATTTGCTTGAAATTTAATTATTTTGTTGAAAATTTAACAATTTTATGAAAAAGTCATCCTTTTTGGTTGAAAATTCGTCTTTTTGCGTTGAAAATTCAACTATTTTTGTAAAAAAGTCAATTATTTATTTGAAAAATTAACTTTATGGTTGAAAATTCATGTTTTTTTTTGAGAATTCAACTTTTGTATAAAATTCTTCTTTTTGGTTTTAAAAATCATCTCTTTTGATAGAAATTTAAGCTTTTTTGGTTCAAAGAAACTGGTTGAAAATTAATTTGTTTCGGTTGAGGATTAAACTATTTTGTTAAAAATTCGTTTTTCTTTTTGGTTGAGAAATTATTTTTGCAATTGAAAATTTAACTATTTAATTTTTTGTTGAAATCCCATCTTCTTTAGTTGAAAATTCAACTATTTGATTGAAAAATCATTTGTTTAGTTGAAAATTCGCCTCTTTTGGTGAAAAATTAATCTTCTTTGATGAAAATTCTTTTTTTCTTTTTATAAATTCAACTATATTTGTTTAAAAATTGAGTTTTTTGTTGAACACTTACCATTTTAGTTTAATTTTAGTTAAAAAATATTTTACATGAACAATTTGGATTGTTAAATTTTTCAACAATATTTTGAAAAAGTTATAATGCAATAAATGACGCATTTTCTTCAAGAGAAGATTCACTCTTAATCTAACAAATCGAATTTCTGTTCGACTTTCCTGAAACTTGTGACATATTTGGATTTATTTTTGTAACAGTAAAAATTTCTCTTTCGTAATTGGTGAAATCCAAAAAATTTCAATTTTAAAAATTGAAGCTACCTTCGAAAATATGTGTTTTTTGAGGAAGAATGATGTAGTATAAATTTAAGCTAAAACCAAAAATACCTAGTAATCTCTCATCGGCCTTCAAGCTTTTTCCCTATTTTTGAGTATATAGAAATATATAATTTTTTTTTAATTAATAATTTTTTATAATATAATTTTTCATACATTAATCAATGCATTTCAGTGCTCCTTTAGATGGAGAATTTCTAGAAGAATTCATAGACTTATAATGAAGTGCCTTTTGGTGTTCTAAAATTAATGTATAAAGAATAATATTATTGCGAAAAACACCCATTAAGATTAATTTTTCGAAAAATTTAATTTCACCATTTAATTCCCAGTAAAAATTCAAGAAAATAATCTCTTTAATATTTCTTTGTAAAGTCGAAAATAGGGAATATATCAGGCTTTAAAATATTTACGGCTGATGATGGAGTACTAGGTATTGTTGGTTTTAGCTCAAATTTATATTACATCATTTTTCTTTAAAAGGAACAAATATTTTTGAGAGCATCTTCTATTTTTTTAATTTTATCACAGAAAAAACAGAAGATAAACTTTACATCGATTTCCGACGAAAGATTCTTTGCAAGAAAAATTAACTTCAAAGGATAATCTTTAGACAAATATCGGTTAAACTTTCTTTTGTTTTTCCATGACAAACACAGGTATTTTGAAAGACGGGAAGTTGGCTGAACAAAACTTTATCGCTCTAAAAAATTTCCTGCAACAAATTTTATTCTTAGTTTTTTCTGTGATGTTTTTGCTATTGTTTATGGGCCACTCTATTGTGAATGATCCCTATCAAGTTCGGTTGCTCACCATCATATGAATCATTTTTATCTGAACTTCATAATCAGAATGATATGAAACGGTTTGGTATCTCGGGGTTTACTCTGATATTATTCTACCCCATCAAAATAAAAATAATATACATAACTAGCTTCTTGAAGAAACAAACGTGATAACAAAAATAAGGGAAAGGAAAAATATCTAGAAAGAGAACCAAGTCGTGCGATGAAGAATTGTTTTTATTTAGCACATTAACATCTGATACTAAAGTCTACAGAGACAATGAAACCTTAATTTCTAGTTTTTAGTAGATAACACCATTGTTTCTCTAGTAGAACTAACTATGTCAAAGTATAGTAATATTAACATACTAAGAAGGTATCAATTTGATATGCAAAAGAATGATCCAAAAATGTATCGGTTTTTTGTTTCATTATATTGATACGGATTTTCGTATCAATTTAATTGAGCCGCAGAACTTATGATACCTCAGGATTTACTGTTAACACTCCGAGAAAAAGCTGTCTTGATACAAAATCATCTTCCTCGCCTGTTTCGTTTTGAATCGCGTGAATATCGTTTTTACACAAACGGAATTATTTAGCTGCTGGATTAGATGTAGTTATTAGTATTAGATGTCCCAAAAGGATGTTTGCTGCAAAAGGATTCTTTGTCAAATGAAAATCCTCTTATCGTCAAATTTAAAAGGAAATTCCATTCGTGTCAAGCAACATCCTTTTTACACAAGAGGACACTTCTCTGAGTGGAATTTATGTAGTTGGTCTTAACTATAAAAATGATATTGGAACCGTATAAGGGAAATAAGAAAAGCAGTTGGATTTACAACATATTCTTAAAAATATTTGGGTACTCGTCTACATGTTGTTGTAATGATGATCCTGGTGGTCTGAATGGTTTTGGTGGTTCTATGTATGTCATTCTATTGAATATATCCAGGCGATCAAAAGCTTTAGCATCAATCTGGTGATTTACAGGATACTCTTTCAAGTCTTTTTTGCCCATTGCAGACATCAGTATATGTGATTCAGTGTATATGCAAAAATGAGATTAGAGTCATATAAGGAAAATAAGAAAAGCAGTTTGATTTATTACTTGATTGTAACGATCGGAAGCATGTCTCATTGTCTCATCGGTGGTCTACGTTCATCGACTCCTTCAATGAATGTTGATGGACTTCTTTCTGGGCTTGGTGGTGGTGTTGGTGGCTTTATGAATGTCAGAATTCTATAGAATATATGCAGGCGATCATAAATTGCAGGGTCAATATGTTCATTTACAGGATGATCTATAAGATCTTGTTCGTCCATTGCAGGTATATATACTTCTGCTTCCGTATATTTCCATATTTTATGCCGTACGAGCCATGGCGGTGGACTCAATATAGGACGAGAAATCATATCTTCCTTAACTATTGCAACATGGTATCCATCGTATGAATCTATCCAACGAAAAGGTTCGCATAACGGAATAGCATCACCATCTGCGTCTCGTGTATAAGCTTCAAATGGAAGAACTAAAGTTCCGGCAGGAAGCCTACGATGAACATAATGAGCAGATCGTCTTATCATATCAGGTCGAGAACCTAGCAAAGTTTCGGGACGACGTCTGTTTCCAAAGGAACTTTGTCTGTTTCCAAGCCCATGATCCATCGGAAATCCTAATTCTGTACCAAGAAATAGAAAAGGGTGAATTTAAATAATAATCAGAACGACTAATCTGCCCTCCAAATTAAAATAACCGTATATGCAGTTCGGATAAGTCACGTGTCAGTTTTCCAGATCTAAAATAAAACTCATAAATACTTTTCTTTCCGGTTATGTTTATTAACATCCATGATGTATATCGTTTTGCAAAATGAATGCTCATATACACCAACAAATTCGAAGGCACTGGAATCATATTTTATAGATTCTGAAAAGTGATAGGTGACTTAAGAGCGAAAAATTACAGTTGGAAACAATGGTGGGGGTCAGTAGAGGTAACGATAAGAACTTAGAAACATGTAGTACGTTTCCTGATGATAAATTTTAACAAAGTACGCGAAATTTTGGGAAAGATGACCCTACACTTGTGGATACAGTTCAATAAAAACTTAACAAATTCGAAAATCACTTTCATGTTTCAAACTTTACATTCTTTCCCCTATTCACCTTTTTCAAAGAACTTTTCTTGTTTCCCCTGTTCTCAAGAAACAAATATCAAACAAATTTTTGTTTCTTTTAAACGCACTTTTACCTTAAATAGAAAATATTGTTAAACTGTTACACTTACCGAAAAAAGTCAGGAAAATAGTCAAGATTAGGAACAGGCTGATGGATAACTCCATTTTCTCTGAATATAGAGAAAACTGTTCACTTGAAATTTTTTGTTGAAAAACTGAATATTCGGATGTTTCATTCAAATATTTATTCTAGTCTTTTTCTCATTTGTTATAAATTATGTTAACTCACGTATTTGTAAAATGGATTGGAGAGGTGGGAATCGTTCTGAGATATTTGTCTGATTCGTATGTTTTCCTCCTTCAAACCTTGAAGACAGGTGTCGTTCAAAATTTTTATTTACTTTTCAGCATCATACATTAATAGTCACATATTTTCTAACAAAATTAATCAATTATGAAACACAGTGGTTTTAAGTTGAAAAAGGCTACTTTTGCAGTTGTTTATAAGAAACGATGCTTTTAGGTTGAAAAATACCTAAAATATTTATTGGTTTATGATGAATGCTCATAAAAATAATAAATGTTCTGGCTGATTTAAATTAACTGAAAACCACATACGAGGAGTTCATTCATAATTTTTCCTGAAAAAGTGTTCTTTTATTCAGAAAAATAGTTAAATTGCGCATTCGTTTATAAAAAAAAATTCTATTCACCATGAATCTGAAAATAATTTTATCTGATGGAATCTGCTTTCCACAACAACAACTTACGAAATTGTGTATTTTTTTATGACATTTGTATACTGATAATATTTCGTGACAAATTGCCCAACAGCAGCTAACAAAAAGCAGTTTACATTACATTATAGAACCCGAAATTATTTAAGCTAGAAAGAAATAATTTGTAAAAAATTAGTATTTGAAAAACCTCCTATTTTTTTTGCATCCTTAAGGCTTTAACATTGTTTTCCTAATGTATTTTGATCAGTTGAAAATTTGTCAGATGTTCAAAACTTTTTTTGATAAAATTTTAAAAAATATTAAAAAACAAAACTAAAATTTAAAATACTTATTATTTAAAAAAATAACATTATGAAGATAAGAATTTTTTTAAATATGCAGTTTTCGAACATATTAAATCCAGCCATGCAACAATCAGCTTTAAATCAATTATACTTTTTAGAGAATCTTTGAAATTTTTCTGATATCTTTTGGAATCTTTGAAATATTTGTGAAATCATTAAAATATTATAAAAACTTTGTGTAACTTGTTGAAATCTTTCAAATTTTCGTGAAATCTTTGAAATTTTGATGATATCTTTTGAAATCTGTAAAATATTTGCGAAGTCTGTAAAATCTTTGTTGTTTAAAATTTCCCAAAGATTTTAAAGATTTCAAAAAATTTTAGAAGGATTTTATTAAAAGCACAAATAATTTAAATATTTTAAAAGATATCGGAAATAAATCACAAAGGGAAATATTTTAACATATTTAAAATCTTTGTGGGATTTTAAAAATCTTTTTGAAATTTTTTGAAAATTGTTTGAAAAATCTTTGACATTTTTTGAAATCTTTGAAATATTTGTGGAATTTTTTTCATCTTTCAGAAAGTTTTGCAAATCTTTAAAAAACTTTGGGAAATTTTTGAAATATCTTAGTGAAATCTTTGTGAAATCATTAAAATCTGATTGGAATTTTTAAAACCTTTCTAAAATTTTTTGAAATCTTAAAAATCTTTGGGAAATTTTTTTAATATCTTTGTGAAATTTTGAAATCTGTTTCTTCTCTTTTTGTTTATAAAATCTTCCTTTTCGATATCTTTGGAAATCTTTTAAATCTTTGTGGAATTTTTGAAATATTTGAAAGATTTGTGAAATCACTGAAATATTAGTGAAATCTTTGAAATTTTTATGATATATTTTGAAATCTTTAAAATACTGTAAAAAAAATTTATTTAAACTTTCCCAAGGATTCAAAAAATTTCCAAAAGATTTTAAAAATTTCACAAATATTTTAAAGATTTCAAAAAATATCATAAAGATTTCACAGATTTCAAAGATCTCAAAAGATATCAATGATTTCACAACGTTTTTTCAAAAATTTCCCAAAGATTTTAAAGATTTCAAAAAATTTCAAAAAGATTTTTAAATTTTCACAAAGATTTTGAATATTTTGAAAGACATCACAAATAAATCACAAAGGGAAATGTTTTAAAATCTTGAAAATATTTGTGAATTTTTTTTAATCTTTCTGAAATTTTTGAAAATCTTTAAAGTCTTTGAGAAATTCTTGAAAAATCTTTGTGAAATCTTTGACATTTTTTGAGATCTTTGAAACCTATGAAATATTTTATGACATCTTTTGAAATCTTAAAAATATTTGTGGAATTTTTTAATCTTTCTGAATTTTTTTGAAATATTTCAAATCTTGGGGAATTTTTTGAAATATCTTTATGAAATTTTTGATATCTTTTGAGATCTTTGAATTCTTTGTGAAAATTTAAAATCTGTTTCTTCTGTGAAATTGGTTGAAACCTTTGTGAAATCTTTGAATTTGTATGATATCTTTTGAAATCTGTAAGATATTTGTGAAATCTTTGTTATTTAAAATTTCCCAAAGATGTTACAGATTTCCAAAAATTTCAGAAAGATGAAAAAAATTCCACAACGATTTTTAAGATTTCAAAAGAATAGATCTCAAAAAATATCAAATATTTCACAAAGATTCTTCAAAATTTTTGCAAGGATTTTGAAGATTTCAGAAAGATTTTTAAAATACCACAAAGATTTAAAATATTTTAAAAAATATCACAGAGAGAAATCTTCTACAATATTTAAAATCTTTGTGGAATTTTAAAAATCATTATGAAATTTTTGGAAATCTTTAAAGTCTTTGTTATGTTAAATCTTTGTTATTTAAAATTTCCCAAAGATTTCAAAAAATTTCAGAAAGATTTTATTAAAACCACAAATGTTTTAAATATTTTAAAAGATATCAGAAATAAATCACAAAGGGAAATCTTTTAAAATATTAAAAATCTTTGTGGGATTTTAAAAACCTTTCTGACATTTTTTGAAAAATCTTTGATATTTTTTGAAATCATTGAAATATTTGTCGAATTTTTTTAATGTTTCAGAATTTTTTGGAAATCTTTAAAAAACTTTGGGAAATTGTTTAAATATCTTAATGAAATCTTTGTGGAATCATTAAAATCTTAGTTGAATTTGTAAAAATCTTTCTAAAATTTTTTGAAATCTTTAATATGTTTGGGAAATTTTTTAAATATCTTTGTGAAATTTTGAAATCTGTTTCTTCTGTTTGTTTATAAAATCTTCCTTTTCGATATCTTTGGAAATATTTTAAATCTTTGTGGAATTTTTGAAATATTTGTGAAATCATTGAAATATTAGTGAAATCTTTGAAAATTTTGTGATATCTTTTGAAATCTTTAAAATACTCGTGAAATCTGTAAAAAAAAATTATTTAAAATTTCCCAAGGATTTTAAAGATTTCCAAAAATTTTCAAAAGATTTTAAAAATTTCACAAATATTTTTAATATTTCAAAAAATATCATAAAGATTTCACAGATTTCAAAGATCTCAAAAGATATCAATGATTTCACAAGGATTTTTCAAAAATTTCTCAAAGATTTTAAAGATTTCAAAAAATTTCAAAAAGATTTTTGAATTTTCACAAAGATTTTAAATATTTTAAAAGACATCACAAATAAATCACAAAGGGAAATGTTTTCAAATCTTGAAAGCATTTGTGGAATTTTTTTATTCTTTCTGAAATTTTTGGAAATCTTTAAAATCTTTGGGAAATTTTTGAAATATCTTTGTGAAATCTTTGATATTTTTTTAGAGCTTTGAAATCTTTAGAATATTTGTGGAATTTTGTTTATCTTTCTGCAGTTTTTGGATATCTTTAAAGTTTTTGAGAAATTTTTGAAAAATCTTTTTTAAATCTTTGATATCTTTTGAAATATTTGAAATATTTGTGGAATTTTTTTAATTTTTCAGAATTTTTTGGAAAACTTTAAAAAACTTTGGGAAATTTTTGAAATATCTTAGTGAAATCTTTGTGAGATCATTAAAGCCTTAGTGGAATTTTTTAAAATTCTTTGAAATCTTTAAAATATTTGGGAAATTTTCTTTATATAATTGTGAAATATTGAAATCTGTTTCTTCTCTTTGTTTATAAAACCTTCCTTTTCGGATTTTGAATATTTCCAAAAATTTCCAAAAGATTTAAAAAAATTCACAAATATTTTAAAGATTTCCCAGAATTCAAAGATCTCAAAAGATATCAATGATTTCACAGAGATTTTTCAACAATTTCCCAAACATTTTAAACATTTCAAAAATTTTCAAAAAGATTTTTAAATTTTCACAAAGATTTTAAATATTTTAAAAGTCATCACAAGTAAATCAATAGGGGAAATGTTTTAAAATCTTGAAAATATTTGTGGAATTTTTTTAATCTTTCTGAAATTTTTGGAAATCTTTAAATTCTTTGAGAAATTTTTGAAAAATCTTTGGGAAATCTTTTAAATTTTTTGAGATCTTTGAAATCTATGAAATATTTGTGAGATCTTTCGAAATCTTAAAAATATTTGTGAAATCTTTGTTATTTAAAATTTCCCAAATATGTTGAAGATTTCCAAAAATTTCAGAAAGATGAACAAAATTCCACAAAGATT
>CAKNYM010051751.1:257436-296693 GCA_932195095.1 Andricus curvator | reverse complement strand
ATCTGTTTCTTCCCTTTCTTCATAAAATCTTCCTTTTTGATATCTTTGGAAATCTTTAAAATATTTGTGGAATTTTTTTTATCTTTCTGAAGTTTTTGGATATCTTTAAAGTCTTTGAGAAATTTTTGAAAAATCTTTTTGAAATCTTTGATATATTTTGAAATATTTGTGGAATTTTTTTAATCTTTCAGAAATTTTTGGAAATCTTTAAAAAACTTTGGGAAATTTTTGAAATATCTTAGTGAAATCTTTGTGAAATCATTAAAATCTTTCTAAAATTTTTTGAAATCTTTAAAATCTTTGGGAAATTGTTTTACTATCTTTGTGAAATCTTTGATATCTTTGTGAAATTTTGAAATCTGTTTCTGCTCTTTGTTTATAAAATCTTCCTTTTCTATATCTTTGGAAATCTTTTCAATCTTTGTGGAATTTTTGAAATATTTGAAAGATTTGTGAAATCTCTGAAATCTTTTTATTTAAAACTTTCCAAGGATTTTAAAGATTTTCAAAATTTTTCAAAAGATTTCAAAATATATCAAACAGATTTCATAGATCTCAAAAAATATCAAATATTTCACAAAGATTCTTCAAAAATTTCGCAAGGATTTTAAAGCTTTCAACAATTTCAGAAAGATTTTTAAAATACCACAAAGATTTTAAATACTTTAAAAGATATCACAAATAAATCACAAAGGCAAATCTTTTACAATATTTAAAATCTTTGTGGAATTTGGAAAATCATTCTGAAATTTTTGGAAATCTTTCAAATCTTTGTGGTATTTTAAAAATCTTTCTAACATTTTTGAAAGCTTTAAAATCCTTGCGAAATTTTCGAAGCATCTTTGTGAAATATTTGATATTTTTTGTATCTTTCTGAAGTTTTTGTATATCTTAAAAGTCTTTGAGAAATTTTTGAAAAATCTTTGTGAAATCTTTTATATCTTTTGAGATCTTTGAAATCTTTGGGAAATCTTGAAATCTGTTCTCTTTGGTTCCAAAATCTTTCTTTGTGATATCTTTGAAAATCTTTGAAATCTTTGGTATTAAGGTGCCTATATTAGAAATTTCAAATTTTCACCCCCCCCCCCCCCACCCAAATAATGTCATAATTTAAAAAAAAATTTGTAACCCTTTTCAGTTTAAAATTCAACTATTTGATTGAAAATTTATATTTTTTACTTGAGAATTAAATTATATCGTGCTTTGTTGAAAATTCGTCTTTTTCGGTAGAAAATTAATATTTTTTTAATTCAACCACTTGTTTGAAAGTTGAACACTTTTTGTAGAAATTTATAGTTTTCAGTTGAAAATTTATTATTTTATTTTATAATTTATTTGTCTGGTTGAAAATCCGTTTTTTGATAGAAAATTTAATTATTTGGTCAAATTTTGTTGTTGTTGAAAATTTCAGTCATTAGTTGAAAATTCGTATTTTTTAGTTGAAAAATAACTTTTTTTACTGAAAATTTAACAATTCTACTTTTTGTTGAAAATGTATCTTTTTCGTAGAAAATTCATGTATTTCGTTGAAAATTTATATTTTTTGGTTGGAAATTCGTTTTTTTTGGTAGAAAATTAATCTTCTTGGTTGACATTTTTTTTTTACATGGAAATTCATTTATTTTGTTGGAAATTCGTCTCTTTTGGCAGAAAACTAAACTTTTTGATTGAAAATTCATTTTTTTGTTGTTAAAAATTCAACTATTTGTTTGAAAATTAATTTTTTCAGTTGAAAATTCATCATTTTAGTTGAAAATTCGCCTTTCTTGTAAAAAATTTAACTACTTTGTTAAAAAGTATTTTTTTTCGTTAAAAAATGTATTTCTTTGGTTGAAAATTAAACTATTTTCTTGAATATATTCGATTTTTTTTGTTTTAAAATTCATCTTTTTCATATGAAAATACAACTATTTGGTTAAAAATTCATTATTTTTGATTGAAGATTCATAATTTTAGTTGAAAATTCATTTATTTGGTAAAAAATGTAACTATTTTGTTGAAAATTCGTTTATTTTTTTTTTGGTTGAGAAATTATTTTTGCAACTGAAAATTTAACTATTTCAGTTTTTGTTGAAAATTTACTTGAAAATTCAACTATTTGATTGAAAAATCATTTGTTTAGTTGAAAATTCGTCTCTTTTGGTAGAAAATTAATCTTCTCTGATGAAAATTCTTTTTTTTTTCTTGTTATAAATTCAACTATATTTGGTTAAAAATTGAGTTTTTTGTTGAACACTTATCATTTTAGTTTAATTCTAGTTGAAAAATTTTTTATATGAACAATTTAGAAATCTTTGTGATATCTGTTTGAAATCTTTAAAATATTTGTGGAATTTTTTTCATCTTTCTGAAATTTTTGAAAATGTTTAAAGTCTTTGAGAAATTTTTGAAAAATCTCTTTGAAATCTTTGTGAAATCTTGAAATCTGTTGCTTCTCTTTGTTTCTAAAATCTTCCTTTGCGATAGATAAACGTTTATTTTTCAGCCTGCTGGCCTTAAAAAATTGACTTGCTTACACTTCCATTTTTTTACAGAATTTTCTTAAAACTAACCCTTAAAGCTAACATCCTTCCACACCTTATCTCTAACGCCGCTCGCTCTTATCGCATTGCCTTCCTCGCTTCGCCTCTCACGCATGTCCCTACTTTCTTTCTTTGCCTCGCATTACCAAACTCTGCCTCCGCGGCTAATCCCTAATACTTATCTACTATTTACAATATTTACATTTACTTATATTTACTTCCTCCTCTATTTACAATCATTCCTTCTCCATTCCTCTTCCTCCTTCCTTCTCTTCTTCTCCATCTTACCCAAGACTCCCTTCACCCATGCTACTGCCCTTTTGTCCCCCCTTTCATGCATCAATACCACCATGCTTATCCCACTCCTTTCCACCTCTACGCACTCCTCCAACCAGTGCTCCACTCTTGCCTCCCCCTTCCCACATAGTTCACACATCCTCTTTTCCCTAGCGAGCCAGAACCTATTAAAACCCTCCATGCACCCACATCTCATCCTCGCTATAAGCTCCTGACTTCCTTTCTCTCCTTTCTCACACAAATATTGTGCTCTCGCACTTGGCATAATCCACACATAGTTCCCATTAAACCTTGTCTCTCTTATTCTCTCTTCCCCTGCTGTCTTCTCTCTCTCCATGCCGTTTTTCTTAACCAACTCATATACCTTCCTTCCTTCCTCATGCATCCGTCTCACTTCATCCATCTGCAGTCCATTCGTTCTAAAATACCTTTTTCTTTCAACCTCCATCTTCCCACCCCCTCTCCTGTTCTCCTTCTCCCACCAACACTCCCTAACCAGCTTACTTCCCCCCTCTTTCAAAAATTTCTCCTCATATTTACACGCCCGACACCCCGCTAGAATCCCTACACTCGTTATCTTCCTTTGCGATATCTTTGAAAATCTTTGAAATAATTGGTATTAGGGTGCCTATATTAGAAATTTCAAATGCCCCCCCCCCCCCCAATAAATAATGTCATTTTTTTTTAATTTTTAAAAACCTTTTTAGAGGTTCCGCACCTTAATAAATACGTTCTATTTCTGAAAGCTTCTGAATGTTTCTTAAGAGGACAAATGTCGGGGCAGTTGTGTCTTGGCATTACAAAAGGAAAGAGTACCTAAATCATCTATGAAAATGCCTGGCTCATTAATAAGTAGCTATGATGTGTCTCTGGCAGTGAACCAAGTCACGAACAATACACCTTAGAATTCCTTTATATTTTGCACTCAGACACCAATTATTTTTCTTTAAGGAAATTAGTCTCAAAATTTCGAAACATTTTTAATTAACAACAAATTACTTTGTTTAAATTACTTAAATTTACATTCGTTATAAGCTTTAATGGTCTTTTAGAGCAGGGTGTAGGTAATGACGCGCAAGTTACGCAGCTTTACTTTTATTGCTTTTCAGGCTGCTGGTAGCGACATTTTTATGTAAAGTAAATCTTTCTTTGCGGTTGATATCTTCGAACCCGTGAATAGTAAAACTTAATGAAGTGAGTATTTTCAGATTTTAAAAGTGTACGCTTAGAGGTTTTTGTGACATTTATGAATCAACAAATCAAATAAGTATTTCGGACTTCACAGACCAATCTGAAAACAAGGGAAATAGGAGAATAAATTCTTTTTAAAATAAAATTAATGTGGGTACCATATTCCTAAGATTTCAAGTCGAAATATATTGCATTTTCAACAAAATAGTTTAATTCTCAACCAGGAAAGATGAATTTTAAACTTGAAAAGAAGAATTTTCAATAGAGAAAAAAATAAATATAAATAAAAAAAATAAATATCAATTTTCAATTTATTATTTTTAATAATAAATTTTCAATTTTCGAGCTACAAAGTTGACATTTTTTCAAACAAATTTTACTTCCAAGCCCAAAAAATGAATTTTCAAGAAGAAGGTTCACTTTCAACCAAAAAAGATCAATTTAAAAAAAAATAGTTGAATTTTCTAAAATAAATCATTTTCAATCAAACAGTTCCATTTACAACCAAATAGTTAAACTTTCAAGCAAAATAGACGAATTGAACATAAAAAATGAATTTTTAATCAAATAGTTGAATTTTCGACCAAGAAAGAAAGATAATTCAACCAAACTGTTGAATTTTCAAGTCAAAAAGACGAATTTTTAACAAAACAGTTATATTTTCAAACCAAACATATGAATTTTCAACAAAAAAGTTCATTTTTAACCAAATAGTTAAATTTTCAACCCAAAAGGATAAACTTTCAAGCCAAAAAGACGAATTTTGTATAAAACAGTTGAATTTTTAACAAAAAAGTTAATTTTTAACCAAAAAGTTGAATTTTCAATCAAATGGTTGAATTTTCTACCAAACTGTTCAAATTTTAAGCGAAAAGGATGAATTTTCGACAAAACAGTTAAATTTTCAACATAAAAGTTCATTTTTAACCAAATAGTTCAATTTTCAACAATATAGTTGAATACTCGCCAAAAACAGATTAATTTTCAACCAAAAAAGCCGAATTTTCAAAAAAATACACGTATTTTCAACCAAATTGTTGAACTTTCAATTACAAATGATCAATTTTTAACAAAAAATGAAATAGTTCAATTTTCGGTTACAAAAATTAATTTTCATAAAAAAAGACAAATTTTCAACAAAGTAGTGAACTATTTTGTTGAAAATTTGTTTTGGTTAATTTGTTTTGGTTGAGGAATAAAATCCTTAACCAAACCAAATTAATTTTCCACCACAAACAAAAATTTCAACAAAAGATTAATTTTCTGCCAAAAAAGATGAATTATCCACGGATAATATTATGGTAAATATTTCAACCAAAAGAGATTTTTAATTAAAATAATCAATAAACGAATTCATTTACAAATGACGAATTATCAACAAACGAGTTAAATCCTCAACCAAAAACAGATTAATTTTCATCAAAATAGTGAAATTTTCAAGCCGAAAAGGGCAATTTTCCATAAAACAATTGAATTTTCATCAAAAAAGTTCATTGTTGTCTAATATAATGACATTTTAACAAAATAGTGTCATTTTCAACAAATTAATTCAAATTTCAACCAAGGAGATAAATCTTCAAAAAAATTAATTTCCAACAAAGTGGTTCAACTATCAACGAGGTAGTTTAATTTTCAAACTAATAAAAATGAATTCTGAAGAAAAAATTTAATAGATGATACTTCAACAAAAAATATTTTGATTTTGATTTGAAAATAATTTAATTCAACCAAAAAAGTATTTGCAACAAAATAGATAAATCTTCAACCAAAAAACAATCACTTTGAATCAAACAATTGCATTTTTAACAGCAAAAAATGCAATTTTTACACAAAGAGATGGATTTCCAAATTTAAAAAAAAATGAATTTTGAATTAAAAAAGGTAAATTTTTATGAATAAATTAAATAGTAGTTGCCAACCAAGTAGTTGCTTTTTCAACGAGGTAGTTAAATTTTTAACCAAGAATATTAATTCTGAACGAAAAATGTAACAGTTGATACTTTAACCAAAAAAAAATTCAATTTTAAATAGAAAACAATTGATTTTAACCAAAAAAACAAACAAATTTTCAACAGAATAGTTGAATCTTCAACCAAAAAGATTAATTTTCAACGAAACAGTTGCATTTTTCACTAAAAGTGATGAACTTTTGAACTATAAAGAAAAATTGGACCAATGAAAAAAAGAAAAAAAATCTGCCCGCTTCGCGGGCACATTCTCATCGCGCGCTTCGCGCGCGGCTCGCTTCGCTCGCAAGTTTGAGCGCGCCTAGGGCGCGCAACTGTTGGATCTCGCGCTTCGCGCTCGATCATATATTTATCTCGCGCTTCGCGCTCGATTATGTATTCACCTCGCGCTACGCGCTCGGGCGTATCTACATCGCGCTTTACGCTCGGTTGCTCTAGATTTTTCAACTTCGTGTTCGACTTCGATGAAAAGAAAAAGTTTGTTTGCAAATTTTATAAAATTATCAAAACCTCTACATATTAAGTGATTGTTAAATTTGTTTTTATTTTAGACTGAAAAGGAACTTTATTTACTCAAGGTTCTATCGACCTTAAGGAACACATTCTCATCCAGACACTCGCGCTTCGCGCTCGATATTTGATTTGAAAATCATTTGAAGCTTGCGTTCCACGCTCGGTTCTGTGCATTTGATTTTTCTATTTTCAATGCTGTTTTTTACGAATAAAACAAAAACTACGCGTCATATCAAAAAGTGAATGATGAGAAATTTGTAGATATTTTTTGGGTGCACAATTTTGGTGAAATGATCTTTTCTCGTATCTTGCATAGTTTCACAGCAAAATGGAATTTTTGATTATTTTTTTGTGCGATCAAAATTTGAATTTTTTATTTTTCAAAAAATTCAAAAAGTTGTTATGAAAATATTATAGGGCGTTCAAAAAGCAACGTTTTTCTTCTCTTGACTTTTTTTCATATCGTGCGTTTTTCGGCTTAAAATGTACATTTTCGTTTGTTTTTTGGAATTTTGAAAATGCTATAACTCCAGTAATTTTTGTTTTATCACGAAAAGTCATTAGAATATTTTGTTCGTCATTTTGCGTACTACTAATAACCATACATAGAATTTTTAAATCTTCAAAAAAAGTGGTCTCAAAAATTTTCAAAATGTGCTCACTTTTTGAATTTTCATCCAAAATAGCTGGTTAACGAACTCGTTCTCTATTTTTCGGCCATAAAAAAGTGTGCCAAAGCTCAATCAAATCTGATCATTTTTTCGAAAGTTATCGTGGCTACAGACAGACAGACAGACAGACTACAGACAGACAGACACCTTGGTAAAAACCGTTTTTTCTGGCTCAGGGGGTCTCAAAACGTGGAGATTTGATGAAAACCGACTATGTCAAATTTTACATAAAACCAATACCTTCTCATTAGAATGAGAATGTAGAAATTGTTAAACATAATTTTTGTAGGACAATTTAAGAGCTGTAATTCCTCTTTGGAACTTTTTTCCGGATTTCGCGTCGGATTGATGAAAATTTGAATTTTAGATTTTTTCATAGTATTGTCAATAAATAAAAGTTCCAATTCTTTTTAAAGATTTTTTTTACCTACCTATCGAGGTTTGGCTTCAAAGTAAAATTTTCGACTTATTCATAGTATTTTCAATGCATAGAACCAAAAAGACGATTCGTATCAAAAAATAATTTAAAGAAAAATAGTAGATATTCCGAAAAGCTACAATTTTTCTTTTAAACTTTTTCACGCATCTGTCGTAGTTTGGCTTCAAATGGTAATATTCGATTTTTACATAGCATTTTGGATGGATAAAACCATAACTATTGGTCAAGGAATGCTGTTTAACAAACTAGTTAGGATTATGTTAATAAAAAATGTTTTACTGTAAAAAAGCCATATTTAAAATTATATAAAAGTGTTAAGAAAAATTATTACAAATATTTTTTGACATGCTTGTGTGAGTTTTGCGAGAGTTCTAAGTTACTTCATTTTTCACAATCCACCATCACATCCACTTCTCCACCACATTCCTCACCACCGTATCCTCCACATCCTTCACCACCATCACTACCACATCCTGCAGATGAATGACAAGAATATGAAGGAGCAGGAGGAGGAGGAGGAGGAGGAGGAGGAGGAGGAGGAGGAGGAGGAGGAAGAAGAGAATGAGGAGGAGTAGGAAGAGAATGAGGAGATGTATGATGATGAAGACATCCACTTCACTACATTCCCGACCACCACATCCTCCACCACCACCACCACTATCACATCCTCAAGATAAATGATGAGAAGATGGAGGAGCAAGAAGAGCACGAGGAGGAGAATGAGGTGCAAGAGAATTAAGAGGAGGAGATGTATGATGATGAAGACATTCACTTCTCCAATACGTTCCCCACCAACACATCATCCACCATCACCACAACTACATTCTTCAAATAAATGATGATAAGATGGAGGAGCAAGGGGAGCAAGAGGAGGAGAATAAGGAGAAGGAGCAGGAGATGTATGATGATGGAGACATCCACTTCTCCACTACCACTACCACATCCTCCAGATGAATGATGAGATGATGTGGGAGCAGAAGGTGTAGGAGGAATAGGAGAAGAATGAAGAGAATGAGGAGGAAGCAAATGAGGAGGACATGTATGATGGTGAAGACATCCACTTCTCACTAGATTCCTCACCACCACCACTAACACATCCTCCAGATGAATGATGAGATGATGGAGGAGCAAGAGGAGCAGGAGAATAAGGAGGAGAATGAGGGGGGGGGGGGCAGGAGATGTATGATGATGGAGACATCCACTTCTCCAATACATTCCCCACCACCACATCATCCACCACCACCACTATCACATCTTCCAAATGAATGATGATGAGATAGAGGAGCAAAAGGAGCAAGAGGAGGAGAATAAGGAGGAGGAGCAGGAGATGTATGATGATGGAGACATCCACTTTTCCACGACATTCCCCACCACGACATCCTCCACATTCTCCACCACCACCACTACCATATCCTCCAGATGAATGATGAGAAGATGGAGGAGCAGGAGAATGAGGCGGAATAGAATTAGGGGGAGCAGGAGATGTATGATGATGGAGACATCATTCAATAGTTTTCGAAATTTGACCAAAAAAAGGGAGAACAAAAGTATTAAAAGAACTATATTCTCTCAATTCCAGCTGGTTATCTGTAGATAAAATGTTATTTTGTTTGTTTTTGATTTGTTGAATTCTAATTGTGATATGTTTCTCAATTAACTTTTGTGGGTAATCATTAAGAAAAAGGATATTCCTAACAATATTCAAATTCTTTTTGTAAAATGAAACTTGGGACAAACCTAGAGCTCTGTCAACTAAGTTTTTTATTACTGCAATTTTGTTTCGAAAAGGATGAGCCGACAAGAAATTTAAAATTCTACCTGAATATGTAGTTTTCCTATACCAATCGGCAATGATATTACCATCCTGACCTTTAATTACTTCTATGTCCAAAAAACTGATTTTATTATTTTTTTCTACTTCATGGGTAAATTGAAGTTTTGGATGAAAACTGTTAAAAGCATTGATAACTGCCTGCAACTTTGCTAGAGGAATACATAATAAGGTGTCATCAAAACACCGAAAGTAAAAGGGCAAAACAAAATTTAGCTTCTTGAAAGCAAAGACTTAATCGAGTACGTGCTTTTATATCGTCCCATCTATTTAAAATTGCCTGTTTAACTAATAATTCAAGGGGTATAGTCGGAAAGATTGTAACAACATCCAAAGAAATCATTACATGGTCATCAGGAAAAGTTTTTTGAATAATAATTTTTTTGAATTCCCAGCCATTTTTTATATTTTATTTTGAAGTTGTAATGGAGTCTTTAAGTATCAAATAAAAGTTTTGTTCTAAACATTTCGTGGGAGTGTCAAAAGTTGAAATAACTATTCTCAAAGGATAGCCATCTTTATGAATCTTTCTCAAACCATAACATCTGGCAAGAACTATGTTTTCGGTATTTATATCAGTCCATCTTATATTTTTTCCTAAAAGTCCTTTCTTTCTCTAATTGTCTAGGATCTTGAAAGTGTCTCTTCTTAATTGTTTTAATGGATCTGATTTCTTCATACAAACTGTAATATTGCCTTTATCAGCATTCATGCAAATTATATCAGGGTTGTTTTTAAGAAAACCTTTCGTTATCATGAAACCTTGACAAATTTTATGATCAATACTACTAATGTGCAAACAATTCTTATCAACGAAGCTCTTTGACAAGTGTAAAACCTTGTTTCGGAAATCTTGCTGATCTAATATTGGAATTTTTTGTATACTTGATTCAACATCTTTGAATATTTCCATCATTTGTTTCGACTTACTTTTTATCACATGGTTACTAAAACCTTTACCTAATCTGAGAATATCTGTAACTGAATCAAGAATTTGAATATCTGCCAAAACAAACCAAGAATCACTATCTTCTTCAAAAATCTTGTGTAAATTTAAATTTTGCTCTTGAACATTAGTTTGTTGATGAATCAAAATAGAAAGTTTGTTCTCATGTTTTTTATCATTGTTTAAAAATCTTCGATTAGGGAAAATCTGATGTTTTAAAAGATCAATGATTTTAACTTGTTGTAAACATACTTCTAATTCACTGCTAATTCTGGAAATTTTTACTTTTAAAAATTAACATGATTTGAAACATCCTTGATCACTAAATTCAGCATTGAGAGTTTGAAATTCATTAAATTATGTTCAAATTGTCTATTGCAAAAATGACTGTGAAAATCAAAACCCTTTTCTGAAGGATACTGCCTCTTAATTTTTGGTTGATATCATACCATAATTTAACCTTTCCTAAGGCTTCAGGACCATATGTAACTTTGATCTGATTAGGAAACATAATGTTAAAAAAAAATTTCTTTCCTCTCTTTTATTTTTGTCCAAAGAAACAAATTTTTGTTTGTTCTTAGGAATTGCAATAGGATCATTTTGTGGTGGTTGTCCAGATTTGATGGTTGGATTTTTGTTTTGTTTTCAGGAATTCTATACATTAAGGTTGGGAATATTTGGTTGAAGAAATTCGCACATGTGCGAAACGTATAACGATTCTCCTTGCAATTTCCGTTGTTTACGAGCATGTATCCACTATATTCACCCTCTTCCCACCGTGTGATGTATATTGTATACACCTAGTGTTTAATGTGTATGGGCGCATTGTGCAATGTGCAATGTGAGCACATACTACAACGAGGTCGTATCTCCAATAACGTGAAGCATGTCTAAACGAACCATCGAAGACGTCCGATCGACGAACAGTGTTTGACAAAACAAATTGTCAAACGAGCAAGCTACCTCAATTCAATTCTCGAGTTCTAAAGTTGTACATACATACTCTCATCCTTAATTAGCTGAGAGTTAAATCCGCTTTTGACAACTTCCACAAATTCATCTGGTGTTTATTGCTAGTTTACTTCTGATCCTGCTAATTAATTTTCTATTCCATTTATTTATAGGGTTGAAATTTTTTTAAATGCCCTAAAATATTTCAAATGACCTACACTCTTTAAAATCCTTTGATATCCCTTCCAATTATTGAAATCTCTTAACAATTTCTTGGAATCCTTCATATAAAAACACGCAACATTGGTAGTGAGTATGGTAGCGGACATTTTTTTTTACTTATAGGGTAACCTTTTGATTTAAAATTAAAATCTGAAGAAGTAAAAAAATGTATTCCTAATTTTATCGATCACTGATAAATGATTCGAGTTATTTATTTTTATTATTACTTTCAAGAACAGCTCTAGCCATCCACATCTATTTAATACATAATATAGGCAATAATCAAGTAAAATAAATAATATTTTTTACCGAATTATCAGTCTGCTTAATATGTAAAATGTATTTCAGTGCTATATTATAAATTACAATTTCTGTATTTTTTAGTGTGATATGGAATTAGTTCCAAAGATTATTAACACTTCTAATTTTCAGAAAAATATAAAGTAAAAATCATTCGAATGTTTCACTGAAAATAATAGTTTGACGCTTTTGATGTTGCAAACTGTTTAATTAATTATCAGCTGATTAATTTTGTTCAAAATATTAAATTACATAAGGATTGAATTTAAATTGTTTTTAAATTAAGTAACATAAATTGATTAGTTTATTTTTCCTTCAAACTACCTCTATTACAATTATATACTTTTTTGAAATTTGTTGGTGATGTTGTGAAATGAGTATCTGAATTCAATTTTCAAAACTATATATACATATATCTTAATTTTCTTTGATTATTTTAAAAGGTTATTAATAAATTAAATGTATAACAATGAAATTTCAAACTTAAAGAAACATATAATGTGAACATTATCAGAATATTTCAATGAAAATAATTGTGTAAAGCTTTTTATGTTTACGCTGATGTTGTGAAATGAGTATCTGAATTTAATTTTTGTGAAATAAGTATGAAAAGTTTCTAATAAATCGAAATTTCAGAAATGAAATTGAAAATGAAAAAAAAAGTAAAGTAAAAATAATGTGCATGTTTGAATGAAAATAATAGTTTAATGCTTTTTATGTTGTGAACAGATTAATTAATCAGCTGTTAATTTTTTTTACAATATAGAATTACATAAAGATTGAATTTTAATTGTTGTCAATTGAGTAACATAAATTGATTATTTATTTTAAGATTATGTAATTGAATATTGGCTATTATTTGCATAACAAAAGTTTATTTTTTATTTAAAATACATATATTAAAATTATATTCTTTTAAAATACATATATTAAAATTATATTCTTTTAAAATGTATGTGATGTTGTGAAATGAGTATCTGAATTCAATTTTGAAAATTATGTGTACATTTGTTTAAACTTTTTCAAAAATTAGTATAAATGTTTATTAATAATTCAAATTTTCTGAAATGGAATTTCAAGTTTAAAACAAAATATAAAGTAACAATTATTTGAATGTTTCAATGAAAATAATTGTTTGATTCTTTTTATGTTGTAATCTGATTAATTAATTATTAACTGATTCTGTTAAAACTTAAATTTTCCGGAGTTAGTTTAAAAGATTGTTAATAAACTAAAATTTCAGAAATGGAAGTAAAAATTCAAAAATTTAAAGTAAAAATTGTTTGAATGTTTACATTCTTTTAGAATCTAATTTCAGCAAGAATTTAAGTGGTCAAAAACTTTCAACAAATAAATAGTTATGCGAAAATTGGGTAAATAATAAAAATAAACATAAAAGTATTTAAAAATATCCTAAAATGTATTTCAGAAGAATTCAAGAATAATCAGAAATAGGTGTAGATTTGAATTGAATAGCGATTAACCCATGGCTTAAGTTATCGAAGAATTTATTGTACTGCTTCCTACAGGAATTCCCTGACTTTTTCCATTTTTTTTCAAAATTCCTGACTATTCCTATCCAACAAAATTCCCTAATCTTTCCCTGATTTTCAGGTTTTCCCTGACCTGCAACCACCCTATATTGATCAAATATGCCATCAGTTTCCCGATAACAAAAAATAAATTATTTCTCCTTACCAGAAGGCCGCATAATTAGATACAATGTTGTCCAAATCTTCACTTACCTGAAACAAATAAAAGATAAACTCTGTTAAATCATGTAAAATTTTATATAAAATTTATTTAAAACATGTATCCCCTCACATAGTTTAATAAAATTTTCAGTGATGTAGCACTTTCAATCAAATAGTTGAATTTTTATACCAAAAAGACGAATTTTTTTGGTAGACAGTTGAAGTTTCAACCCTAAAAGTTTAGTTTTCGACAAAAAAATTCATTTTCAGCCGAGAGTTGAATTTTCAACAAAATAATTAAACTTTCAACAAAATAGTTGAATTTTTTACCAAATAGCTGAATTTTTAACCTAAAAGATAAATTTTCAACAGAGAAGATTAATTTTCTAGTTAAAGACGAATTTTCAATAAAATACATGAATTTTCAAATAGTTCAATCTTGAAATAAAAAAAGAGGTTTTCGAAAAAAATGGAAGTCAGATTGGCAATTAAAGAAACTAATTCTTAATTCAAAAAAAAATCGAACAGTTACATTCAACGAAAAAAGAAGTATTTTTAACGAAATAGTTGAATACTCAACCAAATAGATGAATTTTTAACAAAAAAGATGAAGTTTCAACTAGTGAGAGAACTCTTCTAAAAAAAGACGGATTTTCAACAAATAGTTGAAGTTTTACCTGAAACAGATAAATTTTTAACCAAAAATAGAATAGTTCAATTTTCAGTAAAAAAATTAATTTTTAATAAAATTAAAGTAAATTTTCAACGAAATAGTATAATTTGTAAATAAGAAGGCTAACTTTTTATCATTTGTAATTAAAAAAATAATTTAACTAATTTTAAACTAATTTTAAACAAAATATTATTTTTGATTTTTTTTATAGAAAATTTTCTTCTTGGTGGTAATTTCATCTTTTTTGTTGAAATTAATTTCTTTGATTGAAGATTCATTATTATGGTTGAAAATTCCTCTTTTTAGTTAAAAATTTAACTATTTGGTTGAAAATTTGTTTTTTTTCTTGTTTAAACATTCTTTTTAAACATTTATGTTATTGAAAATTCTTTTTTTTTGTAGAAAATTAATCTTCTTGGTTAAAAATTTACTTCTTTGCTTGCAAGTTGAACTATTTTATTTAAAACTTATCTTTTTTAGCTGAAAATAAATTTTGTTAACTGAACACTTACGTATTCCATTTTTGGTTGAAAATTCATATTTTTTAATTGAAAATAAATTTTGTCAACTGAACATTTACCTATTCTATTCCTATGTTTGAAAGTTGGTATTCGTCGTTTAGTTACCGTTACCGTTACTTAACCATAAGGCGATCTCATCGACCATGGGCGATCTGTGTTTATTTGAACTCGAGATGTTTGTTTTCATAAGAAGCTTAGTGGAAGTATATGCATTTATACTTCGGTATATATACGATTCCTTTCACGCATTTTTTAAAAAGAAGGCTTTTAATTAATATTTTAAATATTTTATTCGTATTTTGAAAGATTCATTTTCGATTTAACGTTTTATTCATAGTTCATAATATATTTCAAAATGTTTGAAACTTTCGAAATTTTAAGTACCATTTATTTTTGTATTGTGTTAGGATTTTTTATAATAATTTTGGTTAATTTTTTATTTAAAAACCAACTTTACATTTTTGTTTAACTTTTCAGAAGGACCTTGGCCTTTTTTCAACAAATAGGATAAATTAGTTTAGGGTATCAAGAAAGAATGTATTTCCAATCATTCGTTTCTACGATAGCTTGCAAATATATAATAATTATTAATTATTTTAACAATTTTCATAAACATATTTAGAGTTTGGCTACTTTTCAAGGAATAGGTACAGTTTGTTTACAAAGTCAACTACGAATGTCTTTCTGATGACACTTTTCTATGTTGCTTCGTAAATTTACAATAATTATCAATAATTTAAACAATTTGCATAAACAACTTCAGAGTTTGGCTATTTTTCAACGAATAGGCTAAATTTCTTTTACAGAATTCACTAAGAATATCCTTCCGATGACTCTGTTCTATGAAGCTTTGCAAATTTACAAGAATTATTAATTATTTAAACAGTCTTCATAAAAATATTTAGAGTTTGGGTATTTTTCAAGGAATAGGCACAATTTGTTTACGGAGTTAACTGAGAATATATTTCCGATAACTCTTTTCTATGTTGCTTTATAAATTTACAAGAATTATTAATTACTTAAACAATTTTGATTGAAAAATTAAGAGTTTGGCTATTTCTCAACGAATAGGCTCAATTTTGTACAGAATTAAGTAAGAATATCTTTCAGATTACTTTTTTCTATGATGTTAAGAAAAGTCTTTCTGATGACTATTTTCTATGTTGCTTATGTAAATTCACAAGAACGATTAATTTTTTAAACAATTTCCATAAACGAATAAGCTCAATTTGTTTACGGAATCAACTAAGAATGTCTTTCCGATGACTCTTTTCTATATTGCTTTGTAAATTTACAAGAATTAATAATAATTTAAACAATTTTCATACAGAAATTTAAATTTTGGCTATTTTTTAACAAATATGCTAAATTTTTTTACAGAATTAGCTGAGAATGTTTTTCCAATTACTTTTTTGTATGATTTGCAAATTTGCAAGAATTATTAATTATTTAAACAATTTTCATAAACAAATTAGGAGCCCGGTCATTTTTCAACGAATAGGATCAATTAGTTTAGGGAATCAAGAGAGAATGTATTCCCAATAAATCTTTCCTATGTTACTTTGCAAATTTACAATAATTGTTAATTATTTTAACAATTTTCATAAACATATTCAGAGTTTGGCTGTTTTTCAACAAATAGGCTCACTTTGTTTACGAATTCAACTAAGAATATCTTTCAGATGACTGTTATCTATGTCGCTTTTTACAATAATTTTCAATTATTTAAACAATTTTAATTAAAAAACTGAGAGTTTGGTTATTTTTTCACGAATAGGCTCCATTTTTTATAGAATTAAGTAAGAATAGCTTTCCAATTACTTTTTGCTAGAATGCTCTGCAAATTTCAAAGAATTAATAATTATTTAAACGATTTTGATCAACAAATCAAGAGTTTGGCTTTTTTTAAAAATAGGCTCAATTTGTTTACGGAATCAATAAAGAATGTTTTTCAAATAGCTCTTTCCTATGATACTTTGAAAATTTACAATAATTATTAATTATTTAAACAATTTTCATAAACACATTCAGAACAATTTATTTGCGGAATCAGCTAAGATTGTCTTTCCGATGAATCTTCACTATGTTTTGTAAATGTACAAGAATGATTAATTATTTAAACAATTTCGATTGAAATCTTTAGAGTCTGGCTATTTTTCAACGAATAGGCTCAATTTTTTACAGAATTATTTATTCTGCATCGTGAGAGGGTATCCATGCGAGGCCATGTACAAATCAAAATTATTGAAGTAAAAATTAATTTGATGGTATTTTATGGAAATTCATTTCCAAATAAAATAAATACATGTAAATAAATTGGTCGCGCGCGGAGCGCGTGTATGGGGCTCTAGTTTTAGTTGAAAATTCGTCTTTTTTAGTTGAAAATTCATCTATTTGGTTCAAAAATCATGTATTTTGTTAGGAATTCGTCTTTTTGGTAGAAAATTAATCTTTTTGGTTGAAAATTCATCTATTTAGTTCAAAAATTATTTTTTTGTTTGAAAATTAATCTTTTTCAGTTGAAAATTGATCTATTTGGTTAAAAAATCATGTATTTTGTTAGGAATTCGTGTTTTTGGGGTTAAAAATTCAACTATTTGGTTGTTAAAAATTAATATTTCTAATTAAAGATTCATCATTAATTTAGTTGGAAAAAAATATCTTTGCTTGAAAATTTAATTATTTTCTTGAAAATTCAACAATTTTATTAAAAAGTCATCCTTTTTGGTTGAAAATTCTCCCTTTTGAGTTGAAAATTCTACTATTTTTGTAAAAAAAACTCAACTATTTAGTAGAAAATTAACATTTTGGTTGAAAATTCCACTTTTGTGAAAAATTCTTCTTTTTTGGATAAAAACAACTTTTTGGTTAAAAATTAATATGTTTCGGTTGAATATTTAACTATCTTCTTGTTGAAAATCCAACTACTTGGTTGAAAAGTCGTATTTTTTGATAGAAAATAAGTCTTCTTGGTGGAAATTTCATCTTTTTAGTTGAAAATTCATATCTTTGGTGGAAAATTCATCTTTTTTATATGAAACTTCTACTATTTGGTTAAAAATTCATTTCTTTTGATTAGAGATTTATAATTTTAGATAAAACTCGTTTATTTTGTGGAGAACGTAATTATTTTGTTGAAAATTCTTTTTTTTGAGAGAGAGAGAGAAATTATTTTTCTAACCGAAAAAAAACTATTTAATTTTTTGTTGCAAATGTATCTATCTTCTTTAGTTAAAAAATCAACTATTTGATTGAAAAATTATTTATTTTTGGATGCATTCTATTTTTTTTATTGAAGATTAAAAAATGTCTTTAGTTCAAAATTCTTCTTTGGATTGAAGATTCCACTATTTAGTAGAAAATTCAACTATTTTATTAAAAATTCATATTTTCGGGTTGAATACAATTCAACTGTTTTGTAGAAAATACGTTTCTTCTTCAAAATGTAACTATTTTATTGAAAATTAGTGTTTGAGCTTCACTCAATTAAAAATATTTCTTCACTTTTAAACGGAGAACGACGAGTGTCTGCGTGCACTTTTCTAAGGGTCCCGTTAGTCAGTCGACGTCATTCGCACCCCCACTTTCCAGGGTGGGCCCGATCCCTCAACAGGCTTCAGTTAGCTTTCAATGCTTGAGTAGCGCGCCCGTGTTTTGACAATTTCCGCAAACAACGATAATTTTATACCTCTCATTGTTTTTCAACTCAATCATTTTTTATATGAAATTAGACATTTTATTTATTGAGTATTCTGCTTTTTATAACCCTTTTCACTGTGCACAAATATTTACGTGTGTTTGATTAATAAATCAATTTTAAAGTCAGTGACGCATTTTTTCATTCAGTGTATTCAATCATTATGAGAAATTAAGTGAAACAACATTCCAGTTTCTAAACATGGTCCTTCGAGCCGGATTCTTTTAAAAAAAGTGCAAGTGATCTAGTGAAAAAACAACTGAAAACAAGAAACAGTGTCTAAATCAGTGAGAGTGCATCAGGAAACTGTGCGTGTGTACTAGTGTCAGTGAGTCAAGCGTCCCTCATCAACAAACTGTTTGTGAGTGTAGTGGTGGACAGCACCCACGCAAGTGCAAGGAACAGTAGAGGGAGAACAACCCAGCCTCCCTTCTTACGTCGTTACCCCCGTACAACTCAGGGACCACACCACCGACCCAAGTCGCCGCACTGGAAGGGTAGTACACACAGGAAAAGAGCATTCTACACTCAACTCAACCAAGGTTCCTTCACCATTCACGAGGGCCCGAGAGAAACGCTCGACTCAACCAGAGCTCCTGTACCTGTACCCCAGTCAACATGTCGACTCGTGATCAGCTGGTCAGTCGTAGAAAAGTACTCAAGGCTCAGCTAACTCGAACAAAAACCTACATACAAAGTCTCACTCCTACAGACCCCATCGACGAATTAAAGGAACGGTTAACCAAGGTTTTAGCTTCGTATGACGAATTCGACTCCATACAAACGAAGCTGGACGAACATACCATCTCTGAGGAAGACGTCGATGAGGATGCTGAAGTAGAATTGAGCACAGCCAGGAAGTTATACGAAGATTTATATTATTCAGTTGTAGGATTGGCCAGAGCCAGGATCAAGGCCGCGGAAACACCAGCATCTTCATCGGCATTAGGTATTCAAACACCCAGTACACCCAGTCATGTACTTCCACAACCGAATCCAATGCTCAACTTGCCAAAAATGATGCTGCCAACTTTCGACGGAAACTACCAACAATGGCAATCTTTCCACGACCTCTTCAAATCCATGGTTCACGATCAACCTTCAGTGACAAGAGTAGTGAAATTATATCATCTTCGGTCAGCACTTACAGGAGATGCTGCAAAAATAATACAATCATTGGAAATAACCGACAACAATTACGACGTCGCATGGAAACTCGTGTGTGAACGTTACCAGAAAAAACGGCTTCTAGTACAACAGCATACACGATCACTACTCAGACTGCCGTCTTTGCAAAAGGAATCACACGCCGAGCTTCGCAATTTAATCGACGAGGCACGCCGCCACATTGAGGCTCTAAAAGCTCTCAAAGAGCCAGTGGATACATGGGACACAATTCTCATTCAGATTCTCACGGAGAAGCTCGACAAGATCTCCATTCGAGAGTGGGAGATGAGAAACGATGATGACCAGGTTCCCACTCTGAAGGATCTTCTAGACTTCCTCTCACACAGGTGCGGGGCACTCGAAGCAATTTATAGGACGGATTCAAGCATTCAGCCAAAATCGAATCTATCCTCATCAAGCAACGGAAATAAAGGTAAACCATTCAACAAATCTGACAAATTTTCCGCAAGCAAGTCACAAGCAAACGTTGCACAATCAAACGGGTGCTACAAGTGCGAAAAATCACACCCTTTATACGCATGCACAGAGTTTAGAGGTCTTAGTGTGAAACAGCGGATTCAAGAGGCACAAGCAATGAAACTTTGTCTCAATTGTTTAAAGAAGACTCATCCAGGCAACGAATGTAAGGGTTCGTGTAGAGTCTGTTTTCAAGCACACAACACACTACTGCATTCAGACGAAGGGGCACACGACGCACGGGGCACCACACCTCCAGGGACGATCAAATCAGTGGCAAATGCAGCTGTCGTCACGGCGCTGGCATCACAGTCAGGCTACGAAGCACTTTTGGGATCAGCCATAATCATCGTCATGGATCAACGCGGCAGATCGCACACGTGTCGAGCATTGCTGGACAGTGGTTCGACCTCAAACTTCATGACAACAAGTTTGAGTCAAGATCTGCGATTGAAAATTTACGAGCAAGACATCGAGATCGGCGGAATAGGGGGCACATGCACTCAGAGCACCTATTACACAAAAGCAACTATTGGTTCCAGATTCAACGGATATTCTGCAACCCTGAATTTCTTGGTCATGGACGAGGTTACAAGAAACCTACCAGTCCTTACAAAAGCAGATCGACCTTGGGAGATACCACCTCACCTTAAACTAGCGGATCCAGAATACCACGCAGGCGGCGAGGTCGACATCGTCATCGGAATCGGCCTCTTCTGGGACCTGATTTGCGTGGGACAAATCAAATTAGGTCGAGGACTTCCAGTGTTGCAGAAAACGAAACTAGGCTGGATTATAGCAGGTGATCTTTCCAACGTTTCAAGTGATCGTCGCGCAATGTGCAATCTCAGCCTCAGCAGATTGGATACTCAGATTGAGAAGTTCTGGCACATTGAAGAATCTCTCAATCATCACCCTATCTTATCATCAGAGGAAGCTCGGTGTGAAGAGCTATTCAAGAAGGATGTTAGCAGAGACAACGACGGCAAGTTCATCGTGAGATTACCACTTCGAGACCAGCCAGGATCCTTGGGCGATTCATTTCACATAGCTCAAAAAAGATTGGAATCTATCGAGAGACGCTTCAGACGAGAACCACAGTTGAAGGAATTATATTCTGCCTTCATGAAGGAATATCAAGAATTGGGTCACATGACAGCAGTAAATGGTGAGTCCGTTCAAAGTCATCAAACAAGGTATTATCTTCCTCATCATGCAGTTTTAAGGCCAGACAGCACGACAACTAAGTTGCGAGTCGTCTTCGACGGATCAGCAGAAAGTACGTCCGGCAAGTCGCTGAATGACATACTGCTCGTTGGGCCAACTGTTCAGCAAGATCTTCTCTCACTGGTCTTACGTTTCAGACTTCACCGCATTGTCATCACAGCGGACATTGAGAAAATGTACAGACAGGTGTGGATTCATCCTGACCATCGCAACCTGCAGTGCATTCTCTGGCGAGAAGATTCTGAAGAACGACCCACGACCTTTCAGCTCAATACAATCACATACGGTACAGCAGCAGCTCCCTTTTTAGCAACCAAGTGCTTGAAAGAGGTTTCTGAGAACATCAAAGATAGCAACCCATTAGCAGGACAAGTGATAGCCGATGATTTCTACGTGGACGACATGATCACTGGTGCCGACTCCATCGAAGAAGCTTTGAACTTGCGCGCTCAAGTCTCTTCAGCATTAGAGAATGTAGGATTCAATCTTCGAAAATGGTGTTCCAACATTGAGGAAGTGATCTCAAATCAACATCCAGATTCTTCAACCAAAACAGAGATGGTTGACTTTGGAAGACCAGAAGAATCAAAAACACTGGGAATCAGATGGCATCCGCCAGCTGACACATTGCAATATAATATAAACATCAATGTCAAATCAAGAAGAATTTCAAAAAGATCTATTCTTTCAGAAACAGCTCAAATCTTCGATCCTCTAGGTTTACTCGCACCAGCCGTTATCTCAGCCAAAATTGTCATGCAGAAACTTTGGCAGCTAAAGCTTGACTGGGATGAAGCAGTTCCAATCCACATGTACACTCAGTGGGAACGTTATCGAGAAACCTTGAGTGATCTCAACAACATCAAGATACCCAGGCGAGTCATCAATGGCGACTACACGGACCTACAACTTCATGGCTTCTCCGATGCATCAGAAAAGGCGTACGGTGCTTGCATCTACATCCGAGCTACCACTCATTCAGGAGAGAGCTCGGTTAGGCTGCTGTGTGCAAAGTCGCGAGTAGCACCCTTGAAGCAAAGGACTCTTCCCAGTCTTGAGCTCTGCGGGGCAGTGTTGCTAGCAGAACTTTTCCAGAAGGTTACAAAATCACTGAAGGTCAGTATGCCATCGTGTTTCTGGACAGATTCCTAACTTGTTCTAGCATATTTAGCTGACGAACCAAGACGCTGGATTACATTCATTGGCAACCGAGTCACCCAAATTCTGCAACTGACAGATGTCAGTCAATGGAGACACGTGCCTGGAAGCAGCAATCCAGCAGACCTGGTCTCACGAGGTGTTCCACCAGCGGAACTCATTGAGAATGATCTATGGTGGACTGGACCCTCATGGCTAAAAACTTAATTCAAACTGCTGGCCTAACGAAGGACAGACACCGAACGAGGTACCAGGACGAAGAAAGGCAGCCATGTGTCATCTCAGTGTACCAAAATGGCACATGATTGATCGTTTCTCCAATCTCAACGATTTATTGCGAGAAACTAGTTTTTTCTTCAGGTTTTACCAAACTATCGCAGGAGAAACTACAAAGGTGCGCAACGAGACCATCACCACGGACGAGATGCAGCTTGCTTTAAGGATCTTAGTGGGCATCAGCCAACGTGAGGAGTTCGCAGCAGAGTTAGCTTGCTTGAAGAAGGGACGTTCTCTCAATTGCAAGAACCAACTGCTAGCTTTAAATGCTTTCATCGATCCTGAAGGACTGCTGCGTGTTGGGGGTCGCCTCGGCAACTCAGATCGACCAGAGGATCAAAGGCACCCGCTAATTCTAGCTCCACATCACAAGTTAACCATGCTCATCATCATCGCAGAACATGAGCGATTACTCCACGCTGGACCACAATCTGTCTTGGCGAATCTTCGATTGAGATTCTGGGTTGTGAGAGGGCGCAATGCAGTTACGAACGTCATCCGCAACTGCATGGAATGCGCTCGAGCCAAACCTATCTTAATCACTCCTCAGATGGGTCATCTACCAGCCGACAGGACAAAGGAATGTCGACCTTTTTGCAACACAGGAGTCGATTACGCCGGGCCAATTTACATCAAGGCAGGAACCAGACGCAGTCAAACCAAATTGAAGGGTTACATAGCTCTCTTTGTTTGTTTCAGCACAAAGGCCATTCACATAGAGCTAGTAACCGATCTGACTACAGCAGCCTTTCTCAGCGCTCTGAGAAGGTTCATATCACGCCGTGGCAGAGTAGTCAATTTATACTCTGACAATGGTACTAACTTCGTCGGAGCTGCCAGACAACTACAAGAACTCATTCAGACACTTCAATCAGCCGAACTGAAGGATGCTCTCTGCAACGAAGGAATCAAGTGGCACTTTATTCCTCCAAGGTCACCACACTTTGGCGGCCTCTGGGAGGCAGGTGTACGTTCGGTGAAAAATCATCTCAAGAGGATTCTGGGACAATCATTTTTAACATACGAAGAGTACTACACCGTGCTCACTCAGATAGAAGCCTGTCTCAATTCCAGACCCATCACATATTTATCAGATGACCCTGCAGATCCTCTACCACTAACACCAGGACATTTTCTCATCGGAGAAGCATTGGTAGCACTGCCTGAGACCGATGTAACAAGCATTCCAGATAATAAACTCATCATCTGGGACAGGTTGCAAAAAATGAAACAACATTTCTGGAAACGGTGGTCTGTTGAGTACCTCAGCAGTCTCCAGGAACGCACGAAATGGCGACGTGGCTCAGCAACAAACCTGGAAATCGACGATGTTGTCCTTTTAAAGGACAATCAACTCCCTCCGCTACAGTGGGTGGTAGGCAAGGTGTCTGCCCTTCATCCAGGAAAGGACGGAGTGGCCAGGAAGGCAACTATTACAACAGCAAAGGGAGAAACAACACGTGCAATCACACAATTGTGCTTACTCCCCAAAAAGAACGAGCTTATTAAGGACAATTAAGCTGTGAATTATTAGTGTCATGTGCAATTATTGAACCAAATTACGAAGTGCAACAGTTAATCAAAGTTTGTGATTTTTTAATTTAGAACATAAATCATTCAATTATTTCGAAAGCCTGGATTCGAGTCTTTCAAAGAGGGGAGGATGTTTGAGCTTCACTCAATTAAAAATATTTCTTCACTTTTAAACGGAGAACGACGAGTGTCTGCGTGCACTTTTCTAAGGGTCCCGTTAGTCAGTCGACGTCATTCGCACCCCCACTTTCCAGGGTGGGCCCGATCCCTCAACAGGCTTCAGTTAGCTTTCAATGCTTGAGTAGCGCGCCCGTGTTTTGACAATTTCCGCAAACAACGATAATTTTATACCTCTCATTGTTTTTCAACTCAATCATTTTTTATATGAAATTAGACATTTTATTTATTGAGTATTCTGCTTTTTATAACCCTTTTCACTGTGCACAAATATTTACGTGTGTTTGATTAATAAATCAATTTTAAAGTCAGTGACGCATTTTTTCATTCAGTGTATTCAATCATTATGAGAAATTAAGTGAAACAACATTCCAGTTTCTAAACAATTAGTCTTTTTTTTAATTCCACAGTTTTTCAAAAGTATAAAATCTTTTTATGCTGCAATATCAACTATAAGTTTTTTTGCCGAGAATCGATATTTTCTGGCTTTTTATTACTTGTTTGAAAAGTGAATTATTTTGTTGAAAATCTTTCTGGATTGAAAATCCAATTGTTTTGCAGAGAATTCGTCTATTTGGTTTGAAAATTCAACAATTTGATTGAAAAGTAATCAATTTCGTAATTTTTGTTTTCTTCCGTGAAAATCTTTTAGATAAATACAACTTCTTTTTTCAATTCAATTCATCTTTTTTACTTAAAAAACGTAACTATGTTATTGAAAACTGAAGATTCAATTATTTCAATAGAACATCCCACTATTTCGTTGAAAATTAAATTTTTTGGTAAAAATTCAACTGTTTTGTAAAAAATTTGTCTTTTTCTCTTGAAAATTCAGAATTTTGTTGAAAAATCAACAAATTTGTTGAAAAGTCCTCTATAAACCGGAAAAAAATCATTTTCAACAAGAAAGTTTATTTTCAATCAAGATGAATTTTCAATGAAATAGTTGAATTTTCAACTAAAAAAGGTAAATTTTAAACGAAAAATTGAATCATTGAATTTTCAGTTTAAAAAACTAATTTTCAAACATTTGAATTCAACTAAACAAGAGGAATTTTTAACAAAATATTAAAATCCTCAACAAAATAGATGAACTTTCAATAAACAAGATAAATTGTCTACCCACATAGACGATTTTTCAACAAAATACATGAATTTTATACCTAATAGTTGAATTTTCAACTTATAAAGGAAAAATTTTCAACCAAAAACGGAATAGCTACATTTTCGAAAAAAAATTAACTTTTAACCAAAAAATTTAATTTTCTGCGGAAGTAGTTTAATTTTCAACAGAAAATATAAATTTTCATGCCAAAAAGACTAATTTTCTATAAAACAGCTCAATTTTCAACCCGAAAATAATTTTCAACCAAAAATTTGATTTACGACCAAATAGTGGAATTTCCAACTAAAAACGATCAATTTTCAACAAAAACGGGAATAGTTACATTTGCAGTTAAGAAAATTTGATTTCAAACAAAACAAAAAAATATTTTCCACAAAGCAGTTCAATCTTTAACTAATAAAAGAAATTTTTAAACAAAATAGTTCATTCTTCATCCAATAAAATTAATTTTCTACAAAGTAATTCAAATTAGAAGTTGAATTTTCAACCAAGAAAGTTAAATTTTTAAACAAAAAGATTAATTTTCAAATAAAAAGATTGAATTTCTACCATAAAATACAATTTTTCAACAAAATATATGAATTTATAACCAAATAGTTGAATTATTAATTAAATAAGACACATTTTCAACCAAATAGTTGAATTTTGAACTAAAAAAACAATAATTTTCAACCGAAAATGGAATAGTAACATTTTTCGTTAAAAATATTAATTTTAAACCAAACATAAGAGTTTTTAATTAAAAAAATGAATCTTCAACTGAAGTAGTTGAATTTTCAAACATAAAAAATTAATTTTTACTAAAAAAGATAAATTGCCAACCAAAACTTAATGATTAGATTTCAAGTTAAAAAAATTAATGTTCAACCAAACAGATAATTAGTTGAATTTTTAACCAAGGAGATGAATTTTCAACCAAGATGATTCATTTCTACCAAAAAATATGAATCAGCAACTAAAGTAGATCATTTTTCAACCAAAAATTGAATAATTAAATTTTTAGCTACAAAATGAATGTTCAACTGAAGAGATGAATTTTTAAGGAACATTATGGAATGTTCAACTGGAATAATAGTTACATTTTCAGTTTAAAAAAAAATTAATTTCCAACCAAAAAAAAATCCAAAGAAAAAAAGTTTTTCCAATCCAAAAGATGAATTTTCAACTAAAATGATAAATATTTAACTGAAATACTGGAATTTTTAACCGAAAAGAAGAGTTTTTAAAGAAGAAGACTAACTTTCAAAGGAAAAGTTAATTTTCTACAAAAAAATCGATTTTTTGACAATATACGTGAATTTTCAACGAAATATTTGAATTTTCAATTAAAAAGGACAAATTTTCATCCAAATTGTTGAATTTTGAACTAGAAAGGATCAATTTTCAACTAAAAATGGAAAAGTTAAATTTTCAGTTAAAGAAATTAATTTTCAACCCAACTGATGAATTTTCAACTAAAATGGTGAATCTTTAACTGGAATAGTTGCATTTTATGCCAAAAAGATGAATTTTCCACCAGAGATGGATTTTAAATTTAAAAAAATGGATCTTTAACCAGAAAAATTAATTTTTTTTCGCTCGCAAGTTTGAGCGCGCCTACGGCGCGCTACTGTTGATTCTCGCGCTTCGCGCTCGATACTGTTCCCCCACATTTGTGCTCAGAACTTTTAAAATTAAAGGTCAAAGTATCGACAACTGTAATTTAGAGATTGTGAATTCTCTTTTGTTAAAGCTCCTTCGGCTTTAACGAATACACGAATACATTCTCATCACGTACCTCGTGATTCGCACTCGATTTTGTCCAAAATGCGAAATTTTCTACATTATATGTTGGACATGATTATATCAAATGTATATTACATTTATTTCTGTACGTTGGCCTGTGATTGCTTATTTAGATATTGAAAAATAAAGTACGAATTGTATTTATCATGATTACTTCAATATTTGTTCCTAATTTTGCATTTAATTTTATCCTCAGCTACCGTGAACATTTTATATCATTTCAATAAATGTATATTATTACAATTCATAATATGCATTGATATTAAAAACAGACGTATTTTCCTTGTCTTGTTTTTATAATTGAAAAAAGTGCGCATCATATAGGAAAAAAATTTTGTTATGCATTTTATTGCAAATTGTGTCGTTTTTCCATAAATTTAATTTGTTTATGTTCAATATTATTTTTTATGATTTGAACCAAAACTATGCATCCTGGAGTAAAGTGGTTCTAAGAAAATTTGTAAATGTAATTTAGGCGAAAATTTTTGTTAGATAAAATGTTATTGTAGCGTTTTTCCAAAAAGTTAATTTTTTTATTTTAAATGTATTTTTATAACAAAAGTTTATAAGATATTTGTAGATCTTTTATGGTTCAACAACTTTTGTCTATTCATCTTTTTTCGCACCTTGCGTCGTTTTTCCGCAATTTTTATTTTATTTTTAATGTTACTTTTCACGATTGAAACAAAAATTACGCATATTATCAAAAAATGATTAATAAAAAATGTGTAGCTCTTTTCTCAGTGAACAATTTTTGCCTATTTTTTTTTTCGTGGTTTGTGTCGTTTGCCCAAAAATTTAATTTATTTTATTCTTAAATCATTTTTTTACAAATGAAACAAAAAATACGCGTCCCATTAAAAAGTGATTAATAACAAATTTGTAGATCTTTTTTGAGTGCACACTTTTTGTCGATTCATCTTTTTTCGTATCTTCTATAACTCCAGTAATTTTTGTTTGATCAAAAAAAGTGATGAGGATAAATTGTTTGTCTTTTTGAGTACTACGAACATCCGTACATGGAATTTTTAAATTTGAAAAAAAGTGGTCTCAGAAATTTTGAAAAAGCGCTCACTTTTTGAATTTTTATCCAAAATGGCTGGCTAACGAACTTGACCTTCATTTTAGGACACTCGAAGAGTATACCAAAGCCCAATCCAATCTGTCATTTCTTTCGAAAGTATCGTGCTGACAGACGAAAAATCTACGTACATACATACATACATACATACATACATACACACATTCATACAGGCAGACAGACACATTCGCGAAAACCTATTTTTTGGGTTCAGAATGTCACAAAACGTGGAAATTTGACAAAAACGGAGGGGGTCAAATTTCACACAAATCTAATGCCTTCTCTGATGAGAATGTAAAAATATAAATTCACAAAGAACAATGTTAAAAAAATTTCTATTATAATTCAGAAATATTTCTTTAAAATACTACTTCTACTGTAAAAACTGCTTGAAGCACTTTCTTTATCTAAAATTTAGAAGATGGAACTTTCTTCTTCTTCTAAATCCGAATTATAAGTTTTTATTAAATTCCAGTTCCATGTAAAAAATTCCCTGTTCCAAGTGAAATTGATTGTTAAATAGAAAAGCAATTTTTCTATTATCTAGTCAAAGAAATTTACTTTAACCAATTAATTACTCTATCCCAAACTTTATTATATCTTGAGAGGTCCCTCCTTAAATTGATAGCCTTGTTACCTTCTCTCTTTATGAATAACATCTCCATGAAGTCTCTCTTTTTCTGATTTCTTTCATGATAAAGAATTTTAATATCATTCCAATTAAAGTCATGACCATGCGTAATCTTATGTTTTGAAAGGACTGAGTGATATCTAGGACTTCTGTGAAAATTATTTTCATGTTCATTTTTCCTAAGTCTAAGAGCCCTTTTTATCTGCCCTACATAAACAGCATTGCAATCTTGACAATTAATTTTGTAAATAACACATTTTTTGTCCAACGTTTCATATCTATCTTTTCCTAATTTTACAATCATATTGCTCTTAAAAGGAACTCTATAAATAGTATGTAAACCTAATTTTCCCAACATTTATTTCAAAATCTTCGAGATTTTGCCAAAATATGGAAGAACAACAGTATTACATCTATTGTAATCTTCTCTGTTTATTTTATTTTGATCATTGTTTTTAATATATTTTATTCTGTTATGCGCATGTTTTTTAATGAATTCAAAAGGGCAATGGTTAAGAAAAAGAATTTGTTTACATTGCTCAATATTTTTTTCATGGAAAACTGGAGGTGATAATTTAAGGGGCCTATCAATCAAATGTTTAATGATTCCTATTTTATTTTGAATAGAGTGATTTGAGAGAAAACTAAGTGTTCTACCTGAATAAATCTTTTTCCTATGCGAGTCAGTAATAATATGTCTTTCATAGGCTTTAATTAGAGTCAAATTTAGAAAATGTAATTTACCTTCAGTTTCAATTTCAACAGTAAATTGTAATCTTGGGTGTATACTATTAGAAGCATTAAGAAGAGTTTTAACATTTTTCTGTATGCTAAGTACTGAATCATCAACATATCTTGCACAAAAATCAATATTAAAATTAATTTTTTGGAAAACTTCATTCTCTAAATCCTCCATGAAAATTTCAGCTAAAATAGGAGATAAAATATACTGAATGAAAAACATATTTTATAGCATCAAGAAAATGTTTTTTTTTTGGAATTTTGGTATTAATTTTAATTAAATCCCAACTTTTTTGTATGGCAATTTCAACTCTTTCGTACGGGATATTTGGAAATATACTTGCATCAAAAGAAACAAATATGTGATCCAAAGCACGGAAAAAAGTGGATCGTTAAAAAAACTCTGTGAACCAGCAGCTCTAACTATTTTAAATTGAACCTCAGCTTTTCGTCGGTGAATTTTGTTAAAATTACTATTTCGCATTCAGGTTATTTGAACTGACTTCTTAAAAGAGTAGGATGAACAATTTCAAATAGTAGGATGCACTGCACCACTTGGTAACCGTCAACACTCAGCGAGAATAAGAGTTACTATTTCGTGTAGTATGCCTTACTTCTGTTAAGAGTAACTTTGCCGATTTCGCATTGTAACGCATATATGTATATGTATATATGCACTGCACGCATTCTATACACGATTTATAAATAGATGAGCTCGAAACTTTCGACAACAAAAATGATGTGAAACGTCGATAGATTTGAAAAGGAAAAAATTATTTTATATATTATTACTGCACTTAATTTACGATTATTCTTACACAATTGCACACACAGAGACTTACACATATGATCGCACGCTCAAACGCTTTGAAAAATCGCCACCGCTGGGGAATCGAACCCTACCTAACTACCTAAAACCTGACGTAAAACCTAAATCTAGCGCAAGCATTAGTCAAGTGAGCTACGGAACCGCTTAGATTTTGCTGACAAACTCTCGGTCAAGCGGTTTCTCTGAGAAAAACGTGGCCAGCTAAGAAATTATAATAAATAATTACTTAAATTTTTTTTAATTAATCTCTTACTGATGATTTCTAATATTTTGTAACGAGCTTGGGAAAAATATTTTGCTTAGAAGTATTAACTCACATAGTAAATATATTATTAGTAATTTATATGTATATTATTATAAAATGAATTGAATTACAATTTCTAAAAAGTACATATTTTGTATTATTGAAAATTAAAGCTTCAAAAAATGTTTTCGAATGAAAGTATTGGAATTTTTATTTGATTTTATTACCATATCACTTTATTTAAAACGCAAAATTCATTTACATAACTGATATATAAATAAAAAATAGTTTAAACATCGTAATAATATATCAAATGCAAAATCGAAATCACTATTTTAAGATGAGACAAACGTTGAATTGTGATTTAAATTTAAATTTTTTGAACAAATAAAATTTTTCTCATGAGATATGGGGATGCTGAATTAGAATAAAAACTGTTTAAAACAAACAAAAAATATTCGGTTCCGAGAAATTGATGTCAGGGTGAACAGTCTTCCCTTCTTTTTCTTGGTTTCCCCTTTTTTCTTGAAATTCTCCCTTTTCCCCCCCTATTCTCAAAAACCTTCCCCCTTTTCCCCTTTTCTTTTTAAATATACGATATTTGAAATTGTACCCATTATTGAATAATAATTAAAGCAATTATAGCACTTAAATAAATTATTTATGCATAAATAAGGTACACGTTCCAAGTTCAGACCATTAAAAATAAATACTCTTAAACAAATTTGAAGATGAAACATTTTAAAGCAAGTTGAAAATGTGAAAACTGCCGACAGAAGTTATTATCCAATATAAAATTGGAACAGTTACAAAATATATATTATTTTTTAAATAAGTATTAGAAGATTCATACATTTTAGTTGAAATGTACAAAGTTAAATACCTAATTAAAAAATGGAATATTCCAAACTCATCAACTGCAATTTTAAATGTTCTAACTTGAGCAATTTTTAATTTTTTTAAATCTTTACTGGAAAATTTAACTATTGTTGAAACTTTTTTTTGTTGAAAATTGATTCTTTTAAACTCACAATTGAACTATTCCATTTGTGTTTGAAAATTGATATTTTTTAGTTGGAAATTCAACTATTTGGTTGCATGTTCAAATTTCGTTCAAAAGTTATATTTTTTGGCAGAAAGTTGGTTAGAAATGTAACTATTTGGTTGAAAATATATTTATTTTGTTGAAAAGCTGTCTTTTTGGTTGAAAATCAAACTACTTTGTTAAAAATGCACTTTTTCAAACTGAAAATTGCAATTTTTGATTGAAAATTATTTTTTGTATTGAAAGCTTATATTTTTGAGTTAAAAATTCGAGTGTATTATAGAAAGTACTTTTTTTGGCACGAAAATTCAATAAATAGGTAGAAAATTAAGTGATGTTTGGTTGAAAATTAACTTCTTCATTATTAATTCATATTTTCGTGTTGAAAAATCAACTGCATTGTAGAAAATTCAACAATTTGGGAGAAAATACAGTTTTTTCAATTGAAAATTAATTTTTTGAAACGAAAATATAACTATTCGATTTTTGGTTAAAAACTTTTGTTCTTAATTCAACAACTCAACTATTATGTTCAAAAATGATCTTACTCGTTAAAAATTTAAAATTGCGAAAGTTAAAAATAAATTTCTTGCTCAGTTACAATTTTTTTGAAAATGTGCAAAAACATGTTTTTTTTTGGATTGAGTCATATGCACACATTTAAAAAAAAGTTGAATATGTCGAAACTGAAATTTATTCAGCTTGAACCAAAGAAACCTTTTTTTATTACTATTCTTCGGAAAAAAATGTTTGTCGTGAATTAGGATTTTTGGGATTTCGTATATTTTTTTTCGATTTTCGAACGTTATAAACACCACGAAAAAAATGTTTCCCATGGATAAAAATAATAACATGTTTCTTTGGTTCAAGGTGACTCAATTTCAGGTTAGAATCAATCCAAAAAAACATGTCTTTGTATATTTTCCAAAAATTTTCAATAAGGCAAATTTTTTTTTTAATTAAAAAAAATTGTTTAATTGTAAATTTAAGAAAGAGAACAGAAGATATTAACCGATTTCAATTGTTTTAAATTTAGATAGAAAGTATTAATTATAGTAAGGATGAAATGACAAATCTTGGAAAGAAATATTTATGAGAACGAGGTCAAAACATATCAAAATTGTGTATTTAACTAATTTTATTTTTTCCCGGACTTTTTTATTTCACTCTGGATGGGTTTCCAACGATCTAAGTCTAAGTATATCCATTTTTTTTTAAATAAATCTTTAATGGCAGAAATCATTGAAAAATCATTAAAAGTTATTTAAAAATGTAACATTTCTTAAAAAAAGGTTGCTTGTTCTTTTCGACATATGAAAATAAATGTTTAATCTTTCCCCTATTTTCCCCTTTTTCGTGCGAAAACCACCCTATTTCTCCTTTTTTGAGCTCCTTTTACGTTGTGATCCCTGTAATATCAAAGATCGCGATATTATAGTAGTGTGGTAGATTTTATTGTTGTTGAAAATCTGAAAAAAAATTAGAAAATATTTGTTTTTTCATGAAATGGTAGTAATTTCTACAAATATCAATGTGAAAAGGTTGAAAAAAGTATTACTACGTTAAAATTGGAAATTAATTTGAACTCAAATTTTATTACAAATTATTTTTTGATTATTGGTTCAAAAAATGATATGTCGAAAACAATGTATTATTCTACTAAAAAAAATTCTTCCAAATAATATAATATTTGAACCTAGGTGGCTTAATCAAGTACGATCCTAATCAATTTTAGTGTTATAAGAAATTAAAAATATCATAAGCAGAAAATTCCATAGTAGAAATAATGTAAAAAAAAAGTATTCTTTTTATATATAATTCTTCAGAATATTTTTAAATTCTGAAAATTTTGTACAAAACAAAAAAACAGTATTGAAGTATAAAGTAGAGTTATTCACTATCTCCATTTATAATAATTATCTCAACTGATATTATGATAAAAGAGAAAACATTATAAAATAGTTTCCGCTCATTTATTTAATTTTGTAAAATGTCAGTGCGCGGTCTGTCTTATAAATTGAGAAGCGAAAATCTGATGTTTTACTGATAAGCAAGTTATAAGTGGTCCTTCTTTTTTAATTTGAAACGGACCGCCTAAAAAATGTTGCGGACCGAGCCTACACGTTTCTAGTTGTGCCACTGAACTTACTTACAATTTCAAATCGTAAGGCCAACAATCTCGCGCAGTGCTTATTGCAATGCGAAAAAGCAGATCGAACTCACTTGCAAAAGTGAAACTCACAATTCTTTGCTTACTATGAAAATTAGTTATTCATACAGTTCACATGTTCAACTGTACTATTTCAAATAGTTATTGAAGCTACTTGTTATAGTAATCTTTCTTTTTACAATTTGAAGTAGTAATGCTGACTTTAGACTTTTTATATTTTGAGATCACTATCTCATTCAGTATCAAAAACTATTTGAATTGTTTCTTGTGCAATGCGAACAAGTAAACTTCAAGTTAACAATACATAAAAGTGAATCTAACTATCTACTTTTTTCCGTGAGGTATTATTACAGTGTCAATTAGTTTTAAGGAAGCATGACTATTTTTAATTGATGTTTTTGAGACTTCGATTGATTTTTTAATAATTTGACTCAATAATTCTTCCAATTTTTTAGTTGGAGAACCTATTGTTGAAATAACTGGTCGTAGAGGGTAGTCATCTTTGTGAGCTTGAACAAGCCCATAGGCTAATGAGAGATTATTACTCGATGTATCAATATCACATCTTTCAAGATTATTACCTAAATATTTATTAGTTCTCATTCTGTCTAAAATTTTAAAAGTCCTTTTTTGAAGCATTTTGGTGGGATTATTAGGAATTAATTGAAAACTATCTTTATCATTAAAGATATGCAACATTTTTTGAATATAAACCACACAAAACTACCAGGTATCAACTTCATGCGGCAAATAGATCAAAAGGATGCAACATTATAAAATTATTTAAACCTCTTACCTGAATGATGATCAATTGTTGATGATCGTTTAAAATTAAATTGTTAATCAAATTTTGAAAAAAAAATCATTTACTTAGCTCCGTTTATTTAAGTTTAGGATTACTGAGGTTGTGGATGTTTGTTTACAAATGTCAGAAAATCTCGATCAAGGATCGATTTGCAGAACTTGAATTTGGCAGAAAGGAATGTTTTTCGAAAATCATCAACTGTCATTCTGTTTTGTATACTGATGTTAATACGCCTTGAAGTTGTTCTCCTTAATTTTCATTGGTACTCTAAAGCGAATCATATTGAGTTGAAATTTCAGATCAAAAAGCTGCAACAATTTGATACCCTAATTTTTAGTGTGACATCCTTATGAATCGCTACTGTATAATTTTTAAGGAAATAGTTGAATCTTTAAGACAAAAAGAAGAATTTTCTACTAAACAGTTAAATTTTCAACCCGAAAATAAAAATCGTTATTAATCTATGGGGATGAGTTTAACAAATTACCTATTCCTTCACCAAGAGTGACACTAAATGACTAAACGCCTGCTAAATGCCTGACCTATCACACTTCTCTCTCTCTCTCTCTCTCTTGCTATTGGATCTAATAATAATATAAGCATCCATTTCTTCAGCGTCCTTATCTGACTTTGCTCTCAACATGAAAACCAGGAAGATCAGTTCTTCCGAGTTTATCATGTACTATAATAAATAACGCAAAATTTATTGCCTAACCTTCTTGTGACTTATCGTGTTTTTAATTTTCTCACTAAACATTAAACATTAAACACTTTCTCAAGCAAATGAAGAATACTTCTGGTTGTATATTGTACAGACTGAGCAATTTTGTAAAGTGTTTAAAGTCACATTGCATTCACTTACATTTTACGCGCCTTGATATATGGTATATTTATCTTCATGCTGAGAATCTGTATTCACAGGAAATACCACGGTTGACCAATTTTTTCCCGAAATTGGATGAAAATAATGTGTAGCGCTTTTATACAGATTTCGGATTTTCTATTTGATCAGTAATAATGTCATAATCGCCTGCATACAAATTGAAATTTCAAAACAGAGCTTTTGAAGAAACCTTTTTCCAAGTAGGGGAAGTAGGGGAAATGAGGTTATGGGTAATGGGGGGATATGAATTAGAAGAAGTGATGGAAGAGGAAAAACAGGGGAAATATGGGAAGTGAGGGAAAATGAGGGAAGGGGAAGTAGGGAAACGAGGGGAAGTAGGGGAAATGAGTGGAGGGGAAATGAGAAGAAATTCGGGGAGGGAAAGTAAGGGAAATTCCGGGAGGGGACCTAGATGAAATGATGCGTAATAAGGGTAGGGAAAGTGACAGGAAATGAATGCAAATGATGGATGGGGAAGTAGGGGTAGTGAGGGGGAATGAGGGAAGGGGAACTACGTGCACTGATGAATAAGGGGAGGTGAAGTAGAGGTAGTGATGGGACATATAGGAAATTATAGGAGGGAAAGAAAAGAGAAAGTAGGGGAAATGTGAAGAGAAGTGATATAAAATTAAGGGATGGGAAGTATAGGAAATGAGGGGAGGGGAACTTGGTGGAATGATGGGTAATGAGGGGAGGTGAAATAGGGGAATTGATGGAAGATAGTGAAATTATGGGAGAGGAAGAGGAAGAGGAGGGGGAGTAGGGAAAGTAAGGAAAAACGAGGGGAGGGGAAGTATGGGAAGTGAGGGGAAAATGAAGGGAAAGTTGGCAAGTAAGGGACAAATAATGGGGGGAAGTGAAGAGAAACAAGGGGAAATTAATGGGGTAAGTGAGGGGAGGGAAAGTATTGAGAATAAGGGGGAAAGTAGAGGAAGTGAGGGCTATAGAGGGAGGGGAAGTTGGAAATTAGAGATGGGGAAGTAGGAGGAATTAGGTGAGAGGAAATAAGGGCGAGTAGGAGAAATGGAAATGGAAAATGGAGGGAGGGGAAGTGATTGGAAATGAGAGGTGCGGAAATATTTTTTTTAAATTATTTTTTCCAAAAAACATCATTGTTAGTTTTTCTAGAAATTTTTAAACAAAAATTTCATTCATTTGAAACCTTTCAAAATGCTTAAAAAGCTGATAAATTTTGTGTACATCTTCAAAAATCTACATTATGTTTTAAAATATTTTCACGTTTCAAATTATTTTGGAATCTTTTCAAAACCTCTACATATATTTTCAAACTTACTCGATTATTTGCCAAATCAATAATTGTTTAATTATTATTTATTATTTAAAAAAAATTGTTAACCTTTTTAAATATTCTCTTAAAATTGATTTTTCAAAATAAAAAATCATTTTTTCCAATTAAAAGTGTTTTTATGACGTCAAACACCCAAATTAAATAATATGAAATTCTGTAGTTTTCTTTAATACATTGTAAATTTTTACAACAAAGTAAAAAAATGTTAAATAAAAAGTTATACAAATTTTTGAATTGTAGAAACTTGTACTTTATTGTTAACTTTTTGACTTTTCTACAAGAAAATATAAGAAAAAATTAGCTATTTGTATTTAACTGTATTTTTTTGTTAAATTTTGTACATTTTTTTACAAAAAAGTACATGTTTTAACAAAAAATTACAGTTGTAGAAATATTTTACTTTCTTGTGAAAGTTTTTTCCACCAGGGTTCTTATTTAAAAAAAAATTAAAAAATGATGACTTTTTAAAACAATAATTAAATTTTTAACAAAATAGTATAACTTTTATCTTCAAAGATGAATTCTCAAACTAATGGTCGAATTTTCAAACAAAAAAAGATTAAATTTCAACCAAAAAAGTGGCATTTTGAACCACATAATTGAATTTTTAGAAGAAAATTGAATTTTTTAGAAGATGGAATTTTCAACCCGAAAAGTTCAATTTTCAATAAAAAGATAAATTCTCAACGAAAAATGTAACAGTTGATATTTCAACTACAAAAGACCTCAATTTTAAATAAAAATAGTTGAATTCACCCAAAAAAATACAAATATTCAACTGAAGAAGAACATTTTCCAATAGAAATGTAATAGTTAAATTTTCAGTTAAAGAAAAAATAATTTTGAACCAAAAAAATTAATTTTAGACCAAAAAATGAATTTCTAACAAAGTATTTGAACTTTCAACCAAGAAGATTGATTTTTCACCAAAAAATATGAATTTTGAATGAAATATAAGAATTTTCAATCAAACAATTGAATTTTAAATTAAAAAATCTAAATGTTTAAGAAAAAGCTCAATTCTCACCAAAAATGTAAAAAATGTAATGAAAAAATTAAAAATGTAATAGTTTATATTCCCACCATAAAAGATTAAAATTTTTAATCAAAAACAGTTTATATCACCCAAAAAAGACGAATTTTCAACTAAAATAGAAAATTTTCAGATAAAAATGTAATAGTTAAATTTTCCGTTAAAAAAATTAATTTAAAAAAAAAAGAATTTTTAGTAAAGGATTTCAACTTTCAACCTAGAAGATTGATTTTCTATAAAAAAGATGAATTTTCAACCATGCAGTTGAATTTTCAATAAAAAATATAAATTATCAACCATAAATGGAATAATTAAATTTTCATTGAAAAAAAATTAATTGAGAACCAAAGAAAAAACGAATTTTTAATAAAAATGTTTAATTTTCAACCAAAACAGACAAATTTTCAACCAAGAAGATTAATTCTCTACCAAAAAGACGAATTTTTATAAAAAAAGTCCAATTTTCCATCAGAGATGAATTTTCAAATGAAATGATAAATTTTCTACTAAAAAAGATCAACTTTCACATAAAAAGATCAATTTTAAACTAAAAATGGAAAAGTTACATTTTTAGTTAAAAAAATTAATTTTAAACAAAAAATGAATTTTTAACAAAGTAGTTTTTCGAGTTCTTAGTGATATTTTAAATGATTTTAACGAATTTTCAAATTAATACAGTGGTTGAAGGAAATTCGAGGAAATTTAAGGAGTCTAGATTCTTCTTTTCGTATTTTTCCAACGTGAACACATGGACACTTGACACAGTGAACAAAAAAAAGGCTATTTCCTGCGTTTCTAGTCTAAATTATGGCGTCTTCGCGGTCGGTCGATTTTCTCTCTTTCAAAATAAAATCCTAAAGCCCAGTTAACCGGTCTATTTCTGCACGATTATTTTTCAGCCATTTCTTTATCGAAAACACGTTATTTAATCCAACTCTTTTGCCAAATCACCACTCAAAAAATGAAGAAATTCTTTGAAGACAAAAGGCCGAATCCCAGTTAAACAGCAGGATAAGTTCATAACTTTTACTTTTTGAAAATAAATAAATTCTAAGATTATAAATTTTTGAAATTGAACTATTCTTTGTGTTGCGGGGGAGGGGGGGGGGGGTACACTCTTTATAT
>CAKNYM010051751.1:242725-257336 GCA_932195095.1 Andricus curvator | reverse complement strand
GCAGCGTGACCCAGGATCGCACGACCTTTTTCAAGATCTACCATTTTTTTTTCGAAGGGAAACTGAGAGAAAATTTATGACCTTTCGGAAAAAAATCCCTGTTGGAAGGGCTCAGTTCTGAAATTTGAACATGGAGGACCCTTTTTTTTTAAAGGGTTCTAAGCGGCTCAAATCAGGTAAAGGATTTTGACAGTTCTGGGTCAGAGCGGAGTAGATCCGACCTACTGGCCTGGGATCCCAAGTAGATACAGGATCTACGTTTGGAGACCCCTGTTTTAGAGGTAGGCCAGGATTCGGCTTTGGGTACATATTAACTCCTATCAAATACAACGCTGCTGAAGGCTGGTAACCTTCTCAGCATAAATCACCAACCAATTGAGACTCTCGGTTTCCTTTCTCTATCCTCACCCCCCCCCCCCACACACAGTAACAGAAGTATTGGTGGGACTGACGTTACAGATAGACTATCCACCGTACGACGAATAATCACTTAACTTGGACATGATTTCGGCTCGCAAAACAAATTTCGCGCATAAAGGTGATAGTTGGGTATACAATCTAAACATGAATAATACAAACAATAAAGTAGCCTCGGAATGGACTGAAACTTGGATTGACGAAATGCATACACACGGTAAACGTAAAGGTCGAGTTTCAGGCGATGAATGGAGACTGGGTGTCTGGAATGCTAGAGGAGTGAATGACCTTAAAATAAGAGAACTACGAGAAACTATGCATGCAAGAAAACTAGATATTTTATGTGTACCTGAGACGAAGAAAAAGGGTTGCGAAAGTAGAAACATAGAAAATGGGGTGTTGAAAGGCGGTTTTGAAATATGGTCAGGAGTAGGTAGTGAATCAAATCGTAGTCAAGGGGTCGGTTTAATTATGAATGAAAAAGCAAGACAACATCTCAAAGATCATGATTTTGTATCTCCCAGATTGTTGTGGGCTAGAATGAAGGTAGGAATCAGAAGGTTATTTATCATAGCGTGCTACGCCCCAGTTGACAGTGAGCCGCGAGAAGTCAAAGACGCTTTCTGGGACACTTTAAATGACACAATAAGTACTTGCGATCAAGGTGAAAGAATAATTCTGCTAGGAGATATGAACGGATGGGTCGGCGTTCAACGTCAGGATACAGATACAGAAAGGGTACTAGGTAAATTTGGGGATCCAAGAAAAAATTATAACGGGGAAAAATTAGTTCGCTTATGCTTAGAAAAGGGCCTATTTATTACCAATACTTGGTTTCGACATAAAATGATCCACACGTACACTTGGTGTAAAGGAAATAACCGCAGTATAATTGACTTCGTTATTGCAGATGAAAGACTAAGAGAACTAGTTATAGATACAAGAGTCATGAGGGGATCCGAATGCAATACTGATCATTATCTTTTAATCTCTAAAATAAACTTAGGCCGGGGATGGAAAAGAAAGAGAACAGAAAAAACGAAACAAACTCGAATAAAGATTGAAAATTTACAGAAACCGGAAGTGCGAATAGAGTTTCAAAATAAGTTAACGAACGCATTGGTAGGGCAACTTGGGAAGCGCTTACGAGCAATAAAGATATAGAGGGCGCGTGGGCTTTATTACGGGATACCATTGTTAAAACTGCAATTGAAGTGTGTGGTACGGTAGTGGTAGGAAGAAAGTCTGGTGATGCATGGTGGAATGATGAAATTCAAGCAGCCCAGCGAGAAAAGAAAAAAGCAAACACGAGAACATTAAACATGACAGGTCTTAGCGATGAGGAGAGAAATAGACTCAAAAATGATTACAAAGACAAAAAGAGGAAAATGAAACGACTAGTCAAGGAGAGTAAAGAAAAAATCAGAACAGAAGAAGAGAACAAAATACAAAACGGCTTTGGAGGAATAATGAAACTACTATATAAACAGTTGAAGGAAAGTAAAAGTACAGAGATTGCTAGCATGAGAAACAGCAAAGGTGAAATGCTATATGATATAGACGGGATAGTAGACGCTTTAAAAGACTCTTTTAAAGAACTATTAGGAGGTGAAGATATAGGACAACAAAACTGCGACATAGAACATAATGTATTAGAAAACCCAATTGAAAAAGTCTGTGTCACTGAGGTCCGAGACATAATTAAGAACTTGAAAAACGGTAAGGCTGCTGGCATAGACAGTATTAGTGCTGAAATGCTCAAATACGGTGGCGAGTACATACCTCACAGGTTGTGCGAATTAATAAATTTATGTATCGAGACGGGGAAAGTCCCAGACGATTGGAAAAAAGCGATTATCGTACCAATATACAAAAGAAAGGGAGATAAAAACAACTGCAGTAATTACAGAGGTATCAGCCTACTAAGTACCGTAAGTAAAATATACTCAAAAATACTTATTCGTAGGGTAATGGAAATCACAGAAGAAAAAATATGGGAAGTCCAAAGTGGATTTATGCCAGGAAGATCATGTAAAGATCAGATATTTAGCCTAAGACAGATCACAGAAAAAAGCTTGAGAGTAGGAAAGAAAGTTTTCTGTGCATTTATTGACCTAGAAAAAGCATTTGACACGGTAAATAGAAGTAAACTTTGGGAAGTTCTTAAAGAATACGGAGTAAATGGAGGGCTCCTGCAAGCAATAAAAACAATATATACAGGTAGTAAAGCGAGCGTAAGGGTAAACGGGAAACTGAGTGACTGGTTCGATATTACGCAAGGCGTGAGACAAGGATGCGTTATGTCCTCGTGGCTATTTATCATATTCATGGATAAGTGTCTAAGAACTGCACTCTTCGACGAAGAAGGTGTAGATCTCCAAACAGTTAAGGTACGTGGGCTAGCTTTCGCAGATGACAAGATTGTTATGGCAGAATCAGTCGAGGACTTGCAAAGAATGTTGAATAAACTTCATACAAGCATGAAGGACATGGGACTCAAAATTAACGTAAATAAAACAAAAATCATGGTGTTTGAGGGAAAGAGTGAGAAAACAATGTGCAACATTGTCCTAAATGATGAGAGATTAGAACAAGTTGACAAGTACGTATATCTAGGTAGTCTATTCACTAGCGACGGAAAAATAGATGGGGAGTTAGATAGACGCATAAATAAGGGTAAACAGGTTATCGGTAGAGCAGGGTCCATCCTAACAAATAAAAACATATCAAAAAAAGCTAAAATGGCCATACACAATTCTATATTCGTACCGACTGTACTATACGGTAGCGAGACATGGACCTGTCAAGAAAAGGACAGGAGTAAAATTAACGCGATCGGCATGAAACCTCTGCGCATAATATGCGGGAAAACACTAATGGACAAAGTCCGAAACGAGACAATCCTCAAAGAATGTGGTGCAAAAGAGACAATAGTTGACACATGGGAAAGAAATCAGTTAAGATGGTTCGGACATCTTGAAAGAATGAAAGATGAACGACTGACCAAACAAGTGTATAAAGGTAAAGTAAATGGCAGAATGCCCAGAGGTAGACCGCCGAAAGAATGGTTAGAATCTGTAAATGAGACATTAATCCGTAGAGACATAAGAAGCCATAGAAGCACAAGAGCTTGCATGAAAAAATGCATGGACGTGAAGGAAGCTAGAGTAGTATGCCAGGACAGAAAAGTGTGGCGACAAATAGTTTGTAAACAGAGTGACAGTAGAATGAATGACGCCTGAAACAAAGATCTTGGATACTAATGGGCCCAAGTGGAGAACCATACATAACAATTTTGTGAGGCTCTTCACTTGGGGTGATCGCTAGAGAGATTGATCAGCAACCTGGGTCGGAGCAGTGTTGCGGAGTAAACGTGTCATTTAAATAAATAACACGAGAATTCCAGATCAATCTAAAATATATATACCTAACACTTATATGCCTATCCACCTCATACCTATATTCCTACCTACCTTATACCTATATACCCACATGCACACTACTATTCTCCAACCGAGCAAGTCACGCCTACCCCGAAAGGGAAATGGCTTAATGGTATAATAATAATAATAGTTCAACTTGTACCAGAGCAGTTGAATTTTAGAGCAAAGAAGATGACTTTTTGACAAAATACTTGAATTTAAAAAAAAAAGTTGAATTTTTAACAAAATTTTCAGGCAAAAAAGATTATATTTCAACCAAAAACACTTGAATTTTCAACAAAAAGATGAACTCTGAACGAAAAGTGTAATCAACTAAATAGATTTTAATTTTAAATAAAAAAAAACAGTTGAATTGAACCAAAAGAAGAAATTTCAACAAAATAGTTGAATCGCCAACCAAAAAAAAAAAATAATTTTTAGTAAAGGATTTCAACTTTCAACCTAGAAGATTGATTTTCTATAAAAAAGATGAATTTTCAACCACGCAGTTGAATTTTCAATAAAAAATATAAATTATTAACCATAAATGGAATAATCAAATTTTCATTGAAAAGAAATTAATTAAGAACCTGAGAAAAAACGAATTTTTATTAAAAAAGTTTAATTTTTAACAAAAACAGACGAACTTTCAACCAAAAAGAAGAATTTTTATAAAAACAGTCCAATTTTATATCAGAGATGAATTTTCATATAAAATGATAAATTTTCTACTAAAAAGATGAACTTTCACATAAAAAGATCAATTTTAAACTAAAAATGGAAAAGTTACTTTTTTAGGTGAGAAAATTAATTTTAAGCCAAGGAGTACAATTTTCAACCGAAAGATTTATTTCCAAGGAACAATAAAATGGTAGATATATGAATATATTTCAACCAAATATATTTTAATTTTAAATAAAAGAAACAGTTGAATTGAACCAAAAGAAGAATTTTCAACAAAATAGTTGAATCCCCAACCAAAAAAAAAAAAAATTTTTAGTAAAGGATTTCAACTTTCAACCTAGAAGATTGATTTTCTATAAAAAAGATGAATTTTCAACCATGCAGTTGAATTTTCAATAAAAAATATAAATTATCAATCATAAATGGAACAATCAAATTTTCATTGAAAAAAAATTAATTAAGAACCTGAGAAAAAACGGACTTTCAACCAAAAAGAAGAATTTTTATAAAAACAGTCCAATTTTCTATCAGAGATGAATTTTCAAATAAAATGATAAATTTTCTACTAAAAAAAAAAACGTTGACATAAAAAGATAATTTTTAAATTAAAAATGGAAAAGTTACATTTTTAGTTAAAAAAATTAATTTTGAACAAAAAATACACTTTTAACAAATTAGTTCAACTTGTACCCAAGCAGTTGAATTTTAGACCAAAGAAGATGACTTTTTGACAAAATACTTGAATTTAGAAAAAAAAGTTGAATTTTTTTTCAGGTAAAAAAGATTATATTTCAACCAAAATCACTTGAATTTTCTGAAAGAAAAGTGTAATCAACCAAGGAGTACAATTTTCAAACTAAATATTGATTTTCAACAAACAAGAAAATAGTGGATATATGAATATATCTCAACCAAATATATTTTTATTTTAAATTTTTTCAAACAGTTGAATTCAACCAAAAAAAATCTGCCCGCTTTGCGGGCACATTCTCATGGCGCGCTTCGCGCGCGGCTCGCTTCGCTCGCAAGTTTGAGCGCGCCTAGGGCGCGCGACTGTTGGATCTCGCGCTTCGCGCTCGGTCATATATTTATCTCGCGCTTCGCGCTCGATTATGTATTCACCTCGCGCTACGCGCTCGGGCGTATTTGCATCGCGCTTTACGCTCGGCTCCTCTAGATTTTTGAACTTCGTGTTCGACTTCAATGAAAAGAAAAAGTTTGTTTGCAAATATTATAAAATTATCAAAACCTCTACATATTAAGTGATTGTTAAATTTGTTTTTATTTTAAACTGAAAAGGAACTTTATTTACTCAAGGTTCTATCGACCTTAAGGAACACATTCTCATCCAGACACTTGCGCTTCGCGCTCGATATTTGATTTGAAAATCATTTGAACCGTATGATAGAAACAAAAAAGTTTGAGCGCACTTACGGCGTGCGATTTGGTAAATACACTGAGCGCGCACTTTGTGCTTCGTGTTATATCTTCTTCATATACAAATTACTAAATTGGTATTTGATTTCAAATGAAAAGTAATGATATAATTAAGGCGACAAATTTTATTAGTTAACATTTTATTTTAGCTTGTGCCGTTTATCAAAAAAGTTAATTTTTTCATTTTGAATATATTCTTACGACAAAAATTGATTACGGGTTTGTAAGTCTTTTTTGAATGCACAATTTTTTTTTCATTCATATGTTTTCGTACCTTGCATTGTTTTTTCAAAAATTTGATTTTTTTTACTGTCAATGTTATTTTCACGAATAAAACAAAAACCACGCATCCTATCGAAACATGAGTCACAATAAATTTGTACCTCTTCCTTGGATGAACAAATTTTGTTTCAGTCATTTTTTCGTAGCTGGTAATATTAGTCTGAAAATTTGATTTTTCTATTTTCAATGCTGTTTTTTACGAATAAAACAAAAACTGCGCGTCATATCAAAAAGTGAATCATAAGAAATTTGTAGATCTTTTTTAGGTGCACAATTTTGGCGAGATGATCTTTTCTGGTATCTTGCATAGTTTGACAGCAAAATGGCTTTTTTGATTTTTCATTAATTTTGTGTGCGATCAAAATTTGAATTTTTTATTTTTCAAAAAATTCAAAAAGTTGTTATGAAAATATTATAGGGTGTTCAAAAAGCAACGTTTTTCTCCTCTTGACTTTTTTTCATATCGTGCGTTTTTCGGCTTAAAATATTCATTTTCGTTTGTTTTTTAGAATTTTGAAAATGCTATAACTCCAGTAATTTTTTTTTTTATCACGAAAAGTCATAAGAATATTTTGTTCGTCATTTTGCGTACTACTAATAACCGTACATAGAATTTTCAAATCTTCCAAAAAAGTGGTCTCAAAAATTTTCAAAATGTGCTCACTTTTTGGATTTTCATCCAAAATAGCTGGTTAACGAACTCGTTCTCTATTTTTCGGCCATAAAAAAGTGTGCCAAAGCTCAATCAAATCTGATCATTTTTTCGAAAGTTATCGTGGCTACAGACAGACAGACAGACAGACAGACAGACAGACAGACAGACTACAGACTACAGACAGACAGACACCTTGGTAAAAATCGTTTTTTCTAGCTCAGGGGGTCTCAAAACGTGGAGATTTGATGAAAACCGACTATGTCAATTTTTACATAAAACCAATACCTTCTCATTAGAATGAGAATGTAAAAAAGAATTTTTAGTAAAGGATTTCAACTTTCAAACTAGAAGATTGATTTTCTATAAAAAAGTAGGATTTTCAACCATGCAGTTGAATTTTCAATAAAAAATATAAATTATCAACCATAAATGGAATAATAAATTTTCATTTAAAAAAATTAATTGAGAATCAAAGAAAAAACAAATTTTTAATGAAAAAGTTTAATTTTTAACCAAAATAGACGAATTTTCAACCGAGAAGATTAATTCTCTACCAAAGGACGAATTTTTATAAAAACAGTCCAATTTTCCATCAGAGATGAATTTTCAAATAAAATGATAAATTTTCTACTAACAAAGATGAACTTTCACATAAAAAGATCAATTTTAAACTAAAAATGGAAAAGTTACATTATTAGTTACCAAAGAAAGATGACTGTTTGACAAAATACTTGAATTTAAAAAAAAAGTTGAATTTTTAACAAAATTTGCAGGCACAAAAGATTATATTTCAACCAAAAACACTTGAATTTTCAACAAAAAGATGAACCACCAAGGAGAACAATTTTCAACCGAAAGATTGATTCTTAACAAACAATAAAATAGTAGATATATGAATATATTTCAACCAAATAGATTTTAATTTCGAATTTAAAAAAACAGTTGAATTCAACCAAAAAGAAGAATTTTCAACAAAATAGTTGAATCCCCAACCAAAAAAGATGAAATTCAAAATTTGCTAAATTTGCATTTTACACATCCGGATATATTTTGCATTCATGTTGAAAATCCTTATTAAAATCGTGCATGTAAAGTCGAAGGTAGAAGTAGATCAATTTAAAAGAATGAAAGTAACTTTTTTATCTGGGAGTGTTTATGTTAATTTGGCTCGAGGCAATTGGGGAACACAAATGGACACCCACATACCTTCCTCGAAAAAGGGCCCGACAATTCTAATTACCATTATTTCGTCGATCCCTGGGGCGATTGAAATAAAAGAAAAATGATGGCTGGAAGCGCCCATTTGGACAAATTGACCGATCCAAGCCGGAAAAAAGGCCCAAAAAGGACCACCTGTCCTACTGGGTGGTAATTATCGAATTAGCTCGATATTTATGAGATTTCTTAATTCGCGGCTATAAACTAAACACGTGCGCTAACTATCATCAAAACTTGATACACCTGCTCTCATGTTATCAAAGAAAAAATATCATTTTTTTCTAAACCGAATACTAAACGGAGAAAAATGAGTCTGATAAAGTTACAGGCTTTTCAGTCAAACTAGCGAAAGCACAGCTTTTCCATAAAGCTTACCAAATTTTCTGCAGCGTTTAGAGAATTTTCAGTAATTTTACAAATGCACAGATGCTTTCTGTGAAAATTATAGACTTTTTTATTCGAGTTTAGACGAGAGTTGTTACAGAAAATATCTGTAAATCAAATCATATTGACTGTATTGAATTCAATATAAAGCGCTCTTAATTCCTAAAATTTCAAATAGAAATATTGCATTTTCAACGAAATAGTAAATTTTGAACTAAAAAGTCGAATTTTTTATAAACCGCCCTGGTGAGAAAATTGTTACAACAAAGTACAGAAAACTAAAACTATTTTTACAGGAATCTATAAATAAATACAATAAATTACAATTAAAATTACAGGAGAGTAAAACTTTTTTCTATTATTGAGACGAATTTTGTACTTTTTTGTATTTTTATGTAAATCGTTGTATTTCATTGCAGTTTTAATTTTTTACAAGAATTTATAAAAAATTACAAATAAAAGAATCTACAGGAAATAACATTTTTTGTAAACAAAAAGTTGTTCTTTTTCGACCTAGTATGACAAATATTTAGAATATTGCCATGAGATAATTTTAAATTAAGATGCGATCATGTTTACATGATCGCATCTTTTTTACAAAAAGCTTCTATGTTTGAACTTTAAAGAAATGGTAGAATATTAAAAGAAAATGATGAATAATCGTTATTAAAAAAAACACCTTACGTTTGAAATTCTTTTTTCAAATATATAGCCATCGATTGGACACCATATATGTCATTTAAAATTATGTAATTGCAATATTCTCAATATTTGCAATCCTAATTAAAAAAAGAAAACTTTTTGACTGAAGATAAAAATTGAACAATTGAGAAAGAATTGATCACGGTCATTGAAATTAAAAGGTTCGAACTCTTGAAGATAAAAAACTTTCCACTTGAAGTTATAAAATTACAACTACAAGAATCTACAGGAATTTGCATTTTTTGTAACCAAAACTTTGTTATTTTTCGACCTAGGGTGACAAATATTTTGAATATTGCAATGAGATAGTTTTAAATTAAGATGCGATCATGTTTACATGATCGCATCTTTTTTACAAAAAGCTTCTATGTTTGAACTTTAAAGAAATGGTAGAATATTAAAAGACAATGATGAATAATCGTTATTAAAAAAAAACACCTTACGTTTGAAATGTTTTTCTTCAAATATATAGCAATCGATTGGACACCATATATGCCATTTAAAATTATGTAATTGCAATATTCTCAATATTTGCAATCCTAATTTAAAAAAAAAAACTTTTTGACTGAAGATAAAAATTGAACAATTGAGAAAGAATTTATCAGGGTCATTGAAATTAAAAGGTTCGAACTCTTGAAGATAAAAAATTTTTCACTTGAAGTTATAAAAACTAAACCGCAAATTAAGAAACTCAACTATACTTTTGAATTTTAAACTTTTAAAATTAAAGCATAAAAACTATTCATCCAAACGCTCAATAATTTACGCGTATAAAATGGAAGCTTTTAACACTTTTCAACTGAAATTTTTTTAATTAAAAGCCGTTAAACTCCAAATTTTTAACTTTTGTAATTTTAATTTATAAATTTTCAAAACTATATCATTTTAAGCAATTTTAGGCTAGAAACATTAATTTATACATTAAAATTTGTTTTGAAGTCTTTTTAAATATTCTCTCAAACATTTGTTTAAAAAAAATAATTTAAAAAATCTCCAGTAATCTAATAATAATATTATTAACTTGGAACTCGAATTTTTCCTACAATTTTTTTAAAATCCTGCAACAGTAAAAAAAAACTACCTTAAAATCATCCAGATTCTTTTTTGAAAATTTTGGAAATCTTATTAAATATTCTTTTAAAATTAATTAAAAAAAATAATATATTGCTAGTTTTTCTAGGAATTTTCATACAAATTTGTTATTCATTTAAACCTTTTAAATTGCTTAAAAAGCTTATAAATTTTGTGTTCAAAATCTTCAAAAATCTACATTGTGTATTAAATGGTTTGAAAAATCTGTACACGTTTTAAATTATTTTGGAATAATTTCAAAACTTCTGAATATATTTTAAATTTGCTCGATTATTTCCCAAATTAATAATTGTTCAATTGTCATTTATTAATCAAAAAAGTTTGTTTTGAATATTCTCTTAAAATTAATTTTTCAAAATAAAAAATCATTTTAAATTTTCCCAGAAAAATTAAGAACTTATTTTTATTTCCTTAAAACCTTTAAAGATCCTTGAAAAGCTTCAAAATTTCATTTCGAAACCTTCAGAAATTTAAATTTAGTTTTTTATTTTTCAAAATATTTTCCAGTATTAAATTAAGTTTGGATTTTCTCAAAACTTGTGAATATCTCTTAAACTAACTCAATTTTTTCCAAATTGATAATTGTAAAATTTTTATTTACGCATCAAAATTCAATAATTTCACTTACATTCATTAAAAATTTGTTAAATAGAACAATTAAAATTGTAAAGTTAAAAGTTTAAAAACACTCTGAAATATTAATGATTCAAGGCTTTCTATTTGAAATAGTTCAGTTTAAAATTGTTTAGTTTTTAATATTTGATTTATAATTCCTCATTATAAATAAAAAAGTAAAACATTACTAAATATTCAAAAAAAATGTCATCCTTAATTAAAAAATGTAAAATTAAATGGTTAAAAATGTAATATTTTAGATTGAAACAATATTTGAATAGGATTCGGAAGTGAATAAGAACGTTTAATTATGAATCTATTAATTTGAAATTGTTTTAAAATTAACAACACTTCTAAAGTTTCAATCGAATGTTTAAATTTGTTCATCTATTATAATAGCAAAAATTTTTGGTAAAAGTGAATTATTTGTCAAAATTTATATATTTATATTATATATTAAAATATTAATAAAAAATTATACAAATTTTTGAATTGTAGAAACTTATACTTTATTGTGAATTTTTTCACTTTTCTACAAGAAAATACAAGAAAAAAATAGCTATTTGTATTTAACTGTATTTTGTTGCTAAATTTTATACATTTTTTTACAAAAAAGTAAAGATTTTAACAAAAAAGTTACAGTTTTAGAAATGTTGAACTTTCTTGTAAAATTCTTTTCCACGAGAGCCATAATATAATAATAATATAGAAATATATTATTAACTATTTAGTTGATTTCCCAAGCAAAAAGATTTCCATTAATCAAAAACCATTGAACTCAAACAAAAATGACGATATTTCAACAAAATACATGAATTTTCAACCAAATAGTTAAATTTTCAGTTAAAAAAAAATGATTTTCAGCCAAAAAAAACAACTAATTTTCAACAAAATAGTTAAATTTTTAACCAAAGAGATAAATCTTCAATCAAAAGAATACATTTTTAACAAAGTAGTTCAACTCTTATCCAAGAACTTAAATTTCCAAACCAAAAAATATGAATTCTCAACGATAAGTATAATAGTTGGTATTTCAACCAAAAAAGATCTTAATTTTAACTAAAAAACAGTTAAATTCAAGCAAAAAATGACGAATTTTCAACAAATTAGTTGAATATCTAACTGAAAATATAAATTTTCAATCAAAAATGGAATGGAAAATTTTTAAGTTGAAAAAATAATAATTTACGACTAATTTTTCAAAAAATAGTTAAATTTTGAATCGAAGAAATGAATTATAAACTAAAATGATAAATCTTTATCAACAAAAATTAATGTTTATTAAAGTAGTTCCACCAAATAGTTGAATTTTCAACAAAATAGTTCAATTCTTAACGAAAGAGATGAATCGTCAACCAAAAGAATCAATTTTTAACAAAGTAGTTCAACTTTTATTCAGTGGTCAGAATTTTCAACGACAAAAAATCATATAAAATGTTGATTTTTTAAGCCAAAAAGACAAATTTTCAACCAAAAATAGAATAGTTAATTTTTCAGTTGAAAAAAAAAATTTCAACCAAGTTTTCAACAAAATAGTTAAATTTTTAACCAAACAACTGAATTCTAATTTAAAATGATGAATCTTCAACAAGAAAATTAATTTTTAACCAAAAAGTTGAACTTTCAAGAAAAAGAGACGAATTATTAACAAAATAGTTGAATTATTAACCTGCAAAGATGAATTTTTTAGGAAAAAGTTGAACTTTTACACAGAAAAGTTAATCTTATAACCAAAAAGATTTTAATTTTAAATAAAAAAAAACAGTTAACTCAACCAAAAAAGACAAGATTTCAACGAAATACATTAATTTTCAACCAAACCGTTGAATTTTCAGCTTTAAAAAATTAATTTTCAGCACAAAAAAAAACAAATTTTCAACAAAATAGTTTAATTTTTAAATAAAAAGATACATTTTCAACAAAAAATGGAATAGTTCATTTTTCATGTAAAAAAAATCATTTTCAGCCAATTTTTCAACAAAATAGTTAAATTTTCAAGCAAAGAAATGAGTTTTAAACTAAAATAATGAATTTTCAACAAGAATTAATTTTTTAAAAAGTAGTTAACCAAGTAATTAAATTTTTAACAAAAAAAGATGAATTCTTAACGAAAATTGTAATAGTCGATATTTCAATGAAAAATAATTTGCAATTTTAGATGAAAAAAAATAGTTGATGTTTCAACAAAAAAAAAAAAGATTTTAATTTTTAAACAAAAACTGTTTAATTCAGCCAAAAAGACGAAATAAATTTTCAGCAAAATAGATGAATCTTCAACCAAAGAGATGAATCTTCAAACAAAAAATTTATTTATTTATTTAATAGTTTAATTTCCTATAAAATATTTAAATTTTCAACCAAAGAGTAGAAAACTTTTCAAACAAAAATAATTGAATTTTCTTATTGGGTTGAATTAATGTAATTCGCATTCAAGTAAAAAAAAGCGAGAAAAAGGGGAAGTTTCTTGAAAACTGGGGGAAAAAGAGAAGTTCTTTTAAAAAGGGGAAAAGAGGAGAATAGGGGACCGAGTGCAAATTATGCCTCATATAATAAAAGAAAAAACATTTTTTTATTTAAACCTTACTCTAACCAAAAGGATGTTTGGCGCAGATTTATTAAAATTAAGTTATTAACATGTTTCACTTTTTCAAATTAGTTTTTTTTTCAAAAATCTTGAAAAACATTGATCCGAAATAAAAATGTTGTGAATAAAAATGGTAGATATCAAAAAACATTTTTTTTCGCTTTTTCCCTAAAATTAATATTTTCCAGAAAAAATGCCAATAATGTGAAAAAATGTGACCAATATCTCTTCCGCGCAAAAAATTTCTCTTGCCTTAGATATGTTTTGGTTTTACTTTCAAGCTTACTAAAAATGCATTTTTTTTTGTTCTCCTCGAAAAATATTAATTTTAGAGAAAAAGTTTAGCTAAATATAAAAATATGCGTTTCAATGAGATCTACAATTTTTATCTCCAACATTTTTGTCTCATATCAATATTTTTCAAAATTAAAAAAAAAAACTATTTTTTAAGGGTTTGTAGCAGAAAACCTTATAGTTTCGTTCGGGTGTCCCTCCCTCCAACACACTTTTTTCCCGGAGGGGGAAGTAGGGGAAGTGATAATATAGATCGGGATGTGGAGTAGGTGGGGGGAGGGGAAATTGAGAAAATGGGAGAGAGGTAGTAGGAGAGGAAATTAGAGTAGGGGTAGAGTAGAAGTAGGTAGAGAGTGAGGATGGTTTATGAATGCTAGTTTGGGTGGGGAAGTAGGTGATGAGGAGAAGTAGGGGAAGTGATGGGGAGGGGCGTGAAATGTATAGAAGTAGGGGTTGGGTGGAGGAGTAAGGGACAAGTGAAGGGAAGTGGAAGGGATTATAAGATGTCATCGGATGAGATAGGATAGGATAGAAGAGTGGAGAGGAGAGGAGTAGAGAGTAGAGTGGAGAGGAGAGGAGAGGAAAGGAGATTAGAGGAGAGGTGAGGAGAGAAGAGGAGTAATAGGAAGAGAGGAGAGGGAGGGATAGGATGAGAAGAGAGGGGGAAGTTATAGAAGGAGAGGGGAGATTTGAAATGTATAGAAGTAGGGGTTGGGTGGAGGAGTAAGGGGCAAGTGAAGGCAAGTGGAAGAGATGATAAGATGTGATCGGATGAGATAGGATAGGAGAGCAGAGGAGCAGAGAGGAAAGGAGATTAGAGGACAG
>CAKNYM010051751.1:219937-233177 GCA_932195095.1 Andricus curvator | reverse complement strand
ATCTTTACAATTAATTTTGTAAATAACACATTTTTTGTCTAACGTTTCATATCTATCTTTTCCTAATTTTACAATCACATTGCTTTTAAAAGGAACTCTATATATGGTATGTAAACCTAATTTTCCCAACATAGATTTCAAAATCTTTGAGATTTTACCAAAATATGGAAGAACAACAGTATTGAATGTATTATAATCTACTCTGTTTATTTTATTTTGATCATTATTTATGTTTTTATATATTTTATTCTGTTATGTACATGTTTTTCAATGAAATCAAAAGGGTAATGGTTAAGAAAAAGAATTTGTTTACATTGTTCAATATTTTTTTCATGGAAAATTGGATGTGATAATTTAAGGGCTCTATCAATCAAATTTTTAATAATTCCTATTTTATTTTGAATAGAGCGATTTGATAAAAAACTAAGTGTTCTACCTGAAGAAATCTTTTTCCTATGCCACTCAGTAATAATATGTCTTTCATCAGTTTTAATTAAAGTCAAATCTAGAAAATTTAATTTACCTTCAGTTTCAATCTCAACAGTAAATTGTAATCTAGGGTGTATACTATTAAAAGCAATAAGAAGAGTTTCAACATTATTTTTATGTACACTAAGTACTGAATCATTAACACATCTTGCATAAAAATCAATATTAAAATTGATTTTTTGGAAAACTTCATTCTCTAAATAGTCTAAATCCTCCATGACAATTTCAGCTAAAATAGGAGATAAAACAGATCCTATGGGAGTTCCAAACTTTTGTTTATAAAAATTATTATTGAATTTGAAATAAACTGAATGAAACACATATTTTATCGCATCAAGAAAATGTTTCTTCGGAATTTTTGTATTAATTTTAATCAAATCCCAACGTTTCTGTATGACAATTTCGACTCTTTCATAAGGGATATTTGGAAACATAGCTATTACATCAAAAGAGACAAATATATGGTCTAAAGGTATTATCACACTGTCAATTAGTTTTAAGAAAGCATGACTATTTTTAATTGATGTTTTTGAGATTTGTATTGATTTTTTAATAATTTCACTCAATAATTCTTCCAATTTTCTAGTTGGGGAACCTATTGTTGAAATAACCGGTCGTAAAGGGTAGTCATCTTTGTGAGCTTTAACAAGTCCATAGGCTAAAGAGAGATTGGTACTGAATGTATCGATATCACATCTTTCAATACTATTGCCTAAATATTTATTAGTTCTCATTCTGTCTAAAATTTTAAACGTCCCTTTTTGAAGCATTATGGTAGGATTATTAGGAATCAATTGAAAACTATCTGCATCATTAAAAATATGCAACATTTTTTGAATATAAACATCTCTATGAATAGCTAGTGTAATACTTCCTTTGTCTGATTTAGTGATCCAAGTTTTTGGATTATCATTATTTAAAAAATCATTAGATAAACCCATAAATTGAGATCTAAATTCATCAATTTTATTTTCAGGTATTTTCTTAATATTTGATTCAATGTTTTTTATTATTTCAAGTAGTTGAATATAGTTTTTTTCTCCAAATTTGTTGCTAAAACCATCTCCTAATCGCAAAATGTCAATAACTCTGTGTGGAATAATTACATTAGAGATATTTAGAAACCAAGGATCTGGTTGATCATGAAAAAGAACTGAGTGAATATTTAAATGCAGTTTTTGAACATCTCCTTGTTCATTGAGAATATTTAAAAAATTTTTATCATGTTTTCTATTATCTTTAAGGGCGATTTTGTCAAGTTTTGTTTCCCTTTCCAAACATTCTTTGATAATAAAAGAGGGAACTTGTTGATTTAATTTCTCAATAATTTGTTTTATCTTAACATTTAAAGAATGTATCTGTGAATGGCAATCCTTGATAGTCAAATTTAAGAGCGATTTTCTAAGTTTTTCAGTATTTATATCAAATTTTTCTTTCTTTCTCTTGTTTTCGAAATCAAAGCTAACATTTTTATTAATGTCAAAAATTTTCTTAGGAAAAACTCCATGAATTTTGCATTTGATCAAAAAGTCTTGTTGTAAAATTGTTGACCTTAATTTTTTACTAATAAAGTATAAGTTAAATATGAAGGTACTCAATGGTACATGATAGAAATATGCTCATATTTATTATATATGGCATCTTCCTCAGATAACCTTTGGTTATAGGTAATGAGGGTATAAAAACTTATTTTAGATAAGTATCTGGGAAATATATAAATTATGTGCAACCTATTAGCAACCTTATCTTTTGATAAGTACCAGGAAGACATTGTTTTTTTAAAAATATAAAGAAAATTTTTTACATAAGTAATTATGAATAGGTTTTTAAGATAGACCTTCAACTAGAAAGACCTGAAAATGTGTCGAAAGAAAAATTATTTTTTGCTTTATGTTTTAAAATTATTAAATGTAAGATACCTGAAAAACATGTAAGTATCTTAAAATTGAGGAAAAACAACCAGAAACTTACTTTTGATAAGCATCAGAGTTATTTTAAGATTTTTCAAAATATGAAAAATCACCGTTAGTGAAAATATTCATTTGAATAAGTTCCAGGATGACAATAACATAATTAAAACATATATCAAGTGTAAATATTATTAAAAAAAACCTGAAAAAAGTACATTTTTATTTTCAATATTTAGGAAAATAGATCATAGTGCCCAGATTTAAAATTTGTAGGTGATTCTAATACCAATCCATTAGGATCATTAAATTTTCCAATTAGGAAAAGAAAATTTGATTCAGAATCCTCAATATTAGCTGAATCGAGTTGAAACTCAACCTTTCTCTTCACAATTAGCCATAGAATACGAATAAAATATTACTTTTCAAATATCAACCCCATAAGTCTATTTTATAGGGTCCCAAAAAAACCCATAAGTAAAAAAATGGGTTTTGCGAGTTTTTGGCGCGAATTATGATTTTTTTTGCGTTTTTTGAAATGCAAATTGTTTCTAATACATAAAATTGAAAATTAGAATAGAGATAGAAAGTCACCGTTTTTTCACAAATTTCCCCTTTTTGTCCAAGTTTCAATTAGAGTGAGGTAATACTTAATGAATGTAAAGAAACATAATTGTTTTAACAATTTATTATTATTGTTAATAATATTACTTTTGAATAATGCTAGAAATTGCGGTCTTTTCTGAAATTTCCAACTTTTTGTTCACTTTTCACTTGGAGTGAGTTCATATTTAATTGAATATAGCAAAAATAATTGTTCAAACAAATTATTATTGTCTATATCTATCTTCTTCTATATTAATACTAGATAGTTGCGGTTTTTTTCTGAAATTTTGTCTATTTTTCAATTAGAGTGAAGTATTAATTAATTCAAGTTAACAAAAATAATTGCTTAAACAATTTATTATTATTAACAATATTCTCTTTGCTTAATGGTAGAAAGTTGCGGTTTTTTCTGAAATTTTTAACTATTTGTCTATTTTTCACTTGGAGTGACTTAATAATTATTTCAGTTGACCAAAAATAATTGTTTAAATTATTGTTTAAAACTATTTTCTCTTAGATAAGTGCTAGAAAGTTGCGGTTTCTTCTGAAATGTTTAAAATTGTTTTGCCTTTTTACTTATGAACAAATGATAAATAAACATTCGAGAAAAACATATTTTAAACAATCTCTTTCTTTTTCGTGAATATATTTTGCTGGAGGGGGGCTGATATCAAAATATGTTCAATTCCAAATTTTTCTTCTACGCTTTGCAATAATGGGGGATTTTGGAAAAATATTCTTTTTCTGTTTTGGGAAAGGGAATTTGCAGAAAAAAGATGATTTTTAGTTGAAACCGAAAATTTTCCAAAGCAATTATATTTAATTCTGAATGGAATCAGACAATTTTCGAACAAAATTATTATTCAGATCTGGAATAAGGAATTTTCCGAAAGACTTGTAATTTTATTTTAGAACAGTGAATTTTCGAAAAGAATGACAATTTTTACTTGAAACGAGGAATATTAGAAAATTGCTGATTCTGATTTGAAACAGGCAATTTTTTAAAAGTGATAATTTTGAGTTGGAACAGGAAATTTTCCAACGGAATTATAGTTCTGACTTGGAACAGTGAACTCTTCAACAGAATGGCAATTTCGACTTGGAACGAGGGATTTTAGAAAAAAAATTATAATTTTGATTTGGAACAGGGAATTTTCGGCAAAATGATAATTTTTAGTTGGAACTAGACATTTTTCGATGAAATTATTCGTAATTCTGAATAGGAACAATTTTCAAAAAAAAAATATATTATTCAGATCTGGAACAAAGTATTTTCCAAAAGAAGTATAATTCTCATTTGGAAGAGGAAATTTTCATGAAGAATTGTAATTCTGGCTTTGAAGAGAACATTTTTTAATGAGAATTCAAATATTGACTTGGACTTATTATAGTTTTTAGCCATTTTTTCTTAGAATGAAGATAGAAAGTCACGGTTTTTTCAATAATTTTCCACTTTTTGTCCAATTTTCAATTAGAGACAGTTAATATTTAATTGGATATAACAAAAATAATTGTTTAAAAAAATTATTACTGTCAACTCCTTGCTTGAAATATGAACTACTTTCTTAAAAGTTAATTTTTTTAATTAATGATTAATAATTTTAGTTAAAAATTCGTTTTTTTTTTAGTTAAAGATTGATTTTTTTAACAAAACATATTTTGTTGTTGAAAATTTAACTGTTTTACACAAAATTCCTCTTTTTGGCTTGAATATTCAACAATTTGGTAGAAAATTTAACTATTTGGTAAAAAATAAAATCGTTTTGTAGAAAATTCTTTTTTTTATTGAAAATTAATTCTCAATGAAAATTTAACTACTCCATTTTTTATCAAAAACTGCTCTTTTTGATTTTAAAAATTCAACTATTTAGTTAAAAAATTTAGAAATTAAAAAATTATAAACTAAAAATTATTCAAATAAAATTTGGACTAAGATCACATCCATTTTTCAAAATATTTAGTTGAAAATGTATGTAATTTATTAAAAATTCTTCTTCATTGGTAGAAAATTAATCTTCTTGGCAGAAAATTCAACTGTTTGGTTAAAAATTTATTTATTTTGTTGAAAATTCGCCTTTGCTGGTTAAATACAATTTTTTTTAAATATTTTTCACTCAAATATTTTTTTGTTGAAATATGAACTATTACATTTTTCGTTAAAAATCCATATTTTCAGGTTGCGAATTCAACTCCTTTGTTGAAAAATGAACTAGTTTCTTAAAATTTCATTTTTTTGCTGAAGATTCATAATTTTAGTTGAAAAAATTTGTTTTTGTTTGTTCAAAACTAACTTTTTAATCTGAACATTTAAATATTTTGTTGAAAATTCATATTCTCGGGTTGAAGTTCCACTGTTTTATAGAAAATTCGTCTTTTTGGATTAAAAATTTAACAATTTGGTATAAAATTCAACTATTTGGTACAAAATTAAACTGTTTACTAGAAAATTCGTTTTCTTTTAATTTTTTGAAAATTCATCTATTTGGTTAAAAACGTATTTTGTTGAAAATTCTTCTTTTCTGGTAGAAAATTAATTTACGTGGTTTAAAATTCAGCTTTTTCTTATTGATTAAAAAACCATTCTTTGGTGATAATTCGTCTTTTTGATTTGAAAATAGTGCCTTCAGTGTCATTTTTTTTTAAATAGTAGCAAAACAGTGTTATCGCTTCAAAAAAAGTTTCAAATAGTCTCAATAGTGTAGTAAGTTCGAGGCCTGCCAAATAAAATAAAAAAATACAAACAGCATCACTAGCGTGGTCCAAAAAAATTATTTTTCTGATTTTTTAAAGTCTCACCCCCTCATTTTATTTCTTTTTGTTAAAAAAAATTTTCTAATTTTTTGAGATTAAAAAAAATGTTTAGAGGTAGGACACGGCCTCTAAAGTACCTCAAAATGTTAAAAATTCAGTAAGTCCTTGAATTTTAAAAAGAATTTAAACAGATTTAATTTACCCCCAACTTTGCCAAAACTCACCCCTGAAGACACTCACAAGTAATTTTTAAGTGTCTTTTCTGAATTTTATGAAAGTAAAATGAAAATTTAAGTGAAAAATTTTTACAAAATTTTATTAAACTAATATGAAGAATATTGCCCTTAAAATAAACATTTTTCCCCTTTTCGCCCTTAATAATCCATAAAAAATTACATTTTCTTCCTTTAAAACTTTTTCTTTCAATATAAAGAAATTTATATTAAATATTTTTAATAATCAGTTTTAAAGTAAGGAAATGTAATTTTTTATGAATTATTAAGAGTGAAAAGAGGAAAAATGGTCATTTTAAGGGCACTATTTTTCATATTTGTATAACGGAATTTTTTTATATAATTTGTCACTTAAATTTTCATTTTACTTTCATAAATGGCAAATTTGGGGGTAAATTGAATTTTTTTAAATTTCAGGCTATGTACTGTTCACATGGTTTTCTAAAATCATCGTTGTAAAGTTTTTACGATTCTTTTTAAAATTCAAGGACTTACTGAAATTTTAATACTTTGGGGTACTTTAAAGGTCGTGCCCTACCCCTAAACATTTTTTTTAAATTTCAAAAAATTAGGAAAATTTTTTTTCACCAAAAGATACAAAATGAGGGGTTGAGATTTTAAAATTTGGGAAAATTATTTTTTTGGACCACCCTAAGCATCACCAGGGTGGCGTTTCGGCGGACGATTTCAAATTCCCGGTCATTTCCCGGTTTTTCCCGGTCAAGTTTTTCCATTTTCCCGGTCAACTAAAAGTAACATATTCATATTTGCCGCAAAACGCAAACATTTATTTTAATTCATGACGTTCGTTCTAAACATCTTCTAACACAACAGAGTAAAGCGTTGCAAAATAAATGAATTTTGAAAGAAAGACTTAAATTTTCCACTGAAAAATATCAATTTTTCGCAAAAACTGGAATAGTTAAACTTTCAGTTGGAAAAATTGATTTTCAACAAAAAAAACGGATTTTCAAAAAAGTAGTTCCATTTTCAACCAAAGTGATGAATTTTCAAATAAAATTATGAATCTTTATCTGGAATAGTTAAATTTTAAACCAAAAAGATAAATTTTCAACTAAAATGATAAATATTTAACTGGAAAACTTGAATTTTCAACGAAAAAGACGAATTTTTAAAGAAGATTACATTTTAAATAAAAATATTAATTTTCTACCCAAAAATACAATTTTTCAACCAAATACATTAATTTTTAAAGAAAGGTTTGAAGTTTTAATAAAAGAAGCCAAATTCTCAACCAAATAGTTAACTTTTGAACTGAAAAAATAATAATTTTCAATCAAAAATGGAATAGTAACATTTTTAGTTTAAAAAATTATTTGTAAACCAAACATAAAAGTTTGCAACTAAAACAATGAATCTTTAACTGAAATAGTTCCATTTTCAAACAAAAAAAATTAATTTTTACTGAAAAAAGATAAATTGTCAACCAAAACTTTAATAATTAAATTTCAAGTTAAAAAAATTGATGTTCAACCAAACAGATGAATTTTCAACAACAACTATGGAATTTTCAATTGGAATAAGTTAAATTTTCAGTTAAAAAAATTACTTTCAACAAAAAAAACTAACTTTCAAAAAAATAGTTACATTTTCAAACAAAGTGATGAATTTTCAAATAAAATTGTAAATATTTAACTGCAATAGTTGAATTTCAAACCAAAAAGATGAATTTCTAACTGAAATGATGAATTTTTAACTAGAATAATTGAATTTTTGACCAAAAAGATTAATTTTCAACCAAGAAGATTAATTTCTACCAAAAAAGATGAATTTTCAACTAACAAAGATAATTTTTCAACCAAAAATTGAATAATTAAATTTTTAGCCAAAAATGAATGTTCAACCAAAGACATGAATTTTGAACTAAAATTATGAAATATTCAACTGGAATAATAGTTACATTTTCAGTTTAATAAAAATAATAATTTTCAACCAAAAAATATCCAAAGAAAAAACAAATTTTCAATCAAACAGCTCATTTTTCAACCACAGAAATGAATTTTTAATTAAAACGATGGATCTTTAACTAAAAAAAAAAATTAATTTTTAACAAAATAGTTTAACTTTCAACCAAATAATTTTATTTCCAGCCTAAAAGATGAATTTTCAACTAAAATGATAAATATTTGACTGGAATACTTCAATTTTTAACTGAACAGAAGAATTTTTAAACAAGAAGATTAACTTTCAAAGAAAAATAAGATAATTTTCTACCAAAAAATTTTCAATTAAAAAAGACAAATTTTTATCCAAACTGTGGAATTTCGAACTTGAAAATAATGATTTTCAACTCACAATGGAACGGTTAAATTTTCATAACCAATGAATTGTCAACTAAAATTATGAATCTTCAACTAAAGATTAATTGTCTACAAAAAAGATGAATTTTCCACAAAGTACATACATTTTCAAACAAATAGTTTAATTTTTAAATGCAAAATATCAATTTTCAAACAAATAGTTGAATTTTCATCAAAAAAAAAATAAATTGATTTTCAAGAAAGTAGTTACATTTTCAACCAGAGATGAATTTTAAATTAAAATGATGAATCTTCAAGCAAGCAAATTAATTTTTAACAAAAGTTTAACTTTTAACCCAGTAGTTGAATTTTTAAGTAAAAAACGATGAATTCGCAACAAACAATGTAAAAAAAATTTCTATTATAATTCAGAAATATTTCTTCTTTGAAATACTACTTCTACTCTGTAAACTGCTTGAAGTACTTTTATTACCTAAAATTTAGAAGAGGGAACTTTCAAATTGTGACGAATTCTGACTTGGCAGAGGGATTTTTGAAAATTCCTTTCTTCTAAATCCGAATTATAATTCCTTTAAAAAATTCCCATTCCATGTAAAAAATTCCCTGTTCCAAATGAAATTATATTTCTTGAATTTTTCTATGATCAGAAGTAAATTCCCGGTTTTTAAATTAAATTCCTGGTCATTTCCCGGTTTTTTCCCGGTCAATAAAATTCCAGGTCATTTCCCGGTCTTTCCCGGTCAAGTCGCCACCCTGATCACTTATCATCGTCATGATAGACAACAAAGTATTTTTTATTGTTCGTTACGTGATTGAACAAACTGAATCAAATTCACGGTTTTTCCTGGTAGAAAAAATTCGCGGCCTTTCACCAGGTTTCATTTCTTTTTTTCATTTCATTTTCATTACTAATCATTTCTTTCAAAATCAAATTTTTAGGGAAACCACATTCATTAGTTGGATGTCCAAAGCAGTTGGTGAATCTGAGGGTGGTCTCTCGGACTCTCAGCAGAACCGGAAGATTACAGGCGCCGAAACCAAAGTGGAAACAAAACTGTATTATTGGATTTCAAAATTGCTCTCAAAATACACGAGACTCGTATACGCCCAGATTGCATCTTGGGAGTTCAGTCGCAAAAAAAAGGCCAGACCGGATTTAACACATTAAGAGTATATAACACAAAAGCGAGGGGGAAACAATTCCTAAAAATCCGGATAATTCTTACTAAAAATTAATTTTTAGAAAAATGCATGAATTTTTAACTAAAATGATGATTCTTCAATGAAGAAAACAAATTTTTTCAACGGAGTGGAATTTTCAAGCAATTAGTTGAATTTTAAACCAAAAAGATGCATTTTCAACCAAGAAGATTAATGTTCTTCCAAAAAGACGAATTTTCAACAAAATGCACTAATTTTCAAGAAAATAGTTGAATTTTCAACTAAAATGGAACAATTTGCAATAAAAAATTGAATAGTTACATACTGAACAAAAAATATGAGTTTTCAACAAAATAGTTAAATTTCCAATCAAAACAGATTAATTTTCTTCCAAACAGATGAATTTTCAACTAAAAAGGAACAATTTTCAGTAAAAAATTGAATAGTTAAATTTTGAACAAAAAATACGATTTTCAATAAAATAGTTAAATTTTCAAGGAATCTGTATTATCATCAGAAAATAATATAAATCTTTTTAACGTCTTTTCAGACTAGATGGAGATATGAATTAAAAATTATTTTAATTAATTTTTTTCTGAAAAAAGATCTCCTTTCGCTCCGCTGGGAATCGAACCACACAACTTCCGATTGCCGGTCGGGTACTTTCCCATTAAGCTACTAGAGAGATCGAGCGAATAAACTTTTTTCAGAAAATACAACCAAATAAAATTTAAAAAAATAAAAAAATAAATTTTCAATCAAAACAGATTAATTTTAAATTTTTAACTAAAAAGGAACAATTTTCAATCAAAAATTGAAAAGTTACATTTTTAACAAAAAATACGAGTTTTCAACAAAATATTTAAATTTTCAATCAAAACAGATTAATTTTCAACCAAACAGTTGCATTTTTATCAAAAAATCATTAAATTTCTAACAATTTTCTAAAATTTTCTTACCAAAAAGACGAATTTTAAACTAAAGAGCTGAATTTAAAAAAATGAATTTTCAACAAAGAAGATTAATTTTCTACCACGAAAGACTAATTTTCAACCAAAAACGGAATAATTGAATTTTCATTTTGAAAAATTAATTTTCAACCAAATAAAACGAATATTCAACAAAATATTTCAATTTTCAAAGAAGGGAATGAATTTTTATTCAAAATGATACATCTTTTAACAAAATATTAAGATATTTAACCAAAGAGATGAATTTTCAACCAAGAAGATTAATTTTCTTCCAAAAAGATGAATTTTCGAAAAAATGCATGAATTTTCGAGAAAATAGTTGAATTTTCAACTAAAAAGGAAGAAGTTTCAATGAAAAATTGAATAGTTACATTTTTAACCACAAAACATACGAGTTTTCAACAAAATAATTAAATTTTCAATCAAAACGGATTAATTTTCAACCAAACAGTTTCATTTTTAACCAAAAATCATTAAATTTCTAACAATTTTCTAAAATTTTCTTACCAAAAAGACGAATTTTTAACTAAAGAGTTACCAAAGAGACAAATTTTCAACAAGAAATGACTTCACCACAAAATTGTTACATTTTTTACAACGCAGAATAATTTTTAACCAAATAATTAAATTTTCAATCAAATCATTAAAGTTTCAACTAAGAAGGATGAATTTTTCACAAAAAATGGACTAGTTAAAGTTTTAGTTAAAAAATTGATTTCCAAACCAAAAAAAACGCACTTACAACGAAATAGTTAAATTTTCAACCAAAGAGATGAACTTTTAACTGAAATGATACATTTTTTATTAAAAAAATACTTTTTACCAAAATAGTTGAATTTTCTACGAAGTAGATTAATTTTTAACCAAAAGAGACGAATTTCAAACGAAAAATGTAATAATTGATATTTCAACCACAATATATTTTAATTTGAAATCAAAAAAAAGTTGAACTCAACCAAAAAAATGAATTTTCTATAAAACAGATGACTTTTTAACCAAAGAAGATACTGTTTAATAAAATTTTGAAATTTTCAACCAAAGAGATGAATTTTCAAGTAAAATGATGAATCTTTAACTTACGAATTTTTAACATAATACATAGATTTTCAATCAAATACTTGAATTTTTAACAAAATAGTTAAGTTTTCAACTAAAAACATCAATTTTTAATTAAAAAAGACAAATTCTCAAAAGACAAAATTACATAATTTCAAAAAATTAATTTTTACGCAACAAAACTAATTTTCAAGAAAATAGTTCAATTTTCAACCAAACCATTTTCAAGTAAAATTAAGAATCTTCAACCAGAAAACTGAATTTTCAACAATTTAGTGCAAAATTCAACCAAGTAGTTGAATTTTCAACTAAACAAGATAAATTTTCAACTAAACAGTTTAATTTTCAGCCAAAATATGACTTTTTAACAATATTTTTGAATTTTCTACAAATTAGATTAATTTTTCACCAAAAAGGTGAATTTCCAACCAAAATCATAAATTTTTTACCGAAAAAGAATAATTCTAACAAAATACATGCGTTTTCAAATAAAAAAAAACAATTTTGAACCACAAATGGAATAGTTACATTTTTAGTTATTAAAATTAATTTTCAACAAGAAAACAGTAAATTTTCAACCAAAGAGTTTAATTAACTTTTTTCTGAAAAAAGATCTCCTTTCGCTCCGCTGGGAATCGAACCTCAGAACTTCCGATTGCAGGTCGGGTGCTTCCCCATTAAGCTACTACTTTTCAGAAAATACACGCTTTATTTTACTAGATGGTACAAGTTAAATTTTTCAAGGAATTTGTATTATCATCAGAGAATAACAGAAATTTTTACCGTCTTTTCAGACTAGATGGAGATATGAATTAAAAATTATTTTAATTAATTTTTTTCTGAAAAAAGATCTTCTCCTTTCTCTCCGCTGGGAATCGGAAGTTCTGAGGTTCGATTCCCAGCTGAGCGAAAGGAGATCTTTTTTTAGCAAAAAAAATATTAATTATAATAATTGTTAATTCATATTTCCTTCAAGTCTGAAAAGACGTTAAAAATTTCTGTTATTCTCTGATGATAATACAGATTCCTTGAAAAATTTAACTTGTACCATCTAGCAAAATAATGCGTGTATTCTCTGAAAAAAGTTTCTTCTCTCGATCTCTCTAGTAGCTTAATGGGAAAGTCCCCGACCGCCAATCGGAAGTTCTGAGGATCGATTCCCAGCGGAGCGGAAGGAGATCTTTTTTCAGAAAAAAATTAATTAAAATAATTTTTCATTCATATCTCCATCTAGTCTGAAAATACGTTAAAAATTTCTGTTATTCTCTGATGATAATACAGATTCCTTCAAAGAGTTTAAATCTATTTAGATTACCTATGCAAATTACTTCGAATTACCTGCATTTCTCTGGATTACAAGTTAATTACTTGGATTACAAGTGTATTACGCTGGATTGTAGATGTATTAATCTGGATTAAAAGTGGATCGTTTACTTGAATTGCATTAAATACTCTGAATTATTTGAATAAGAAGTGGATTACGGCGGATTATAAGTTGCTTACTCCGAGTCAGAAGTGGATTACAAGTGGATTACTCTCGTTTACAAGTATATTACTCAGAATTAGCTGGATTACAAGTGGCTTCCACCGAATTATACGGGGATTACACTGGATTAAAAGTGGATTACTAAACACCGTCAGAACTAGATTACAAGTGGATTACTCTGGTTTACAAGTATATTACTCGAAATTATCTGGATTGCAAGTAGATTATCCTGGATTATACTTGGATTACAATGGATTAAAAGTAGATTACTATAGATAACACCGTCAGAACTGGATTA
>CAKNYM010051751.1:170361-187174 GCA_932195095.1 Andricus curvator | reverse complement strand
TTTTTTGAAGAAAATTAATCTTTTTAATTTAAAAATCAACTTTTTGGTTGAAAATTCACTTTTTTCAAAGATTGATAATCTAAGTTGAAAATTCATCTCTTTAGTTGAAAAATAACATTTTTTTATTAAAAAATCTTCTCTCCTTCAATTGAAAATTCGTTTTTTTTTAGTTGAAAATTTAAGAATTTAGTTGAAAATTCATGTATTTTGTTGATAATTCATCTTTTTTTTTTGAAGAAAATTTATCTTCTTATTATAAAAAACAACTTTTAGTTGGAAATTCAACTCTTTGCTTGAATATTGAACTCTTTTCTTGAAAATACATTTTTTTTAAGATTCATAATTTTGTTAAAAATTTATCTCTGATTGAAAATATAACTACATATTTTGCTAAAAATCCTTTTTTTTTTGTTGAGAATTAATTTTCTTCACTGAAAATGTAAATATTCCATATTTTGCAGAAAATTGGTCTTTTTGGCTTAAAAATTCTACGATTTGGTTGAAAATAAACCATTTGTTTTAAAATGAACTTTTTTATTAAAAATTTACATTCTTAGTTTAAAATTGAACTATTTTGGTAGAAAATTGAACGATTTATTCAAATATGTAACTATTTTGTTGGGAATTCATTTTTTTGTTAAAAACTCTTTTTTGTTTGGAATTTTTTTTAATCGGAATTTATTTCGTTTGGTTAAAAATTCTACTATTTGGTTGAAATTTGAATTATTTTGTTGAAAATGTAACAATTTTCTTAAAGTCACCTTTTTTGGTAAAAAATTCAACTACTTGGTTGAAAGTTGAACTACTTCGTTAATCATTAATTTTGTTTGTTTGAAGATTCATCCCTTTGGTTGAAAGTTTAATCGATTTCATTTTTTATTTGAAAATTATCTTTTTTAGTTAAAAATTCAACTATTTTGTTGCAAATTTATCTTTTTTTTTAGTTGAAAATGCATGTATTTTGTTAAAAATTGGTCTTTTAGGTAGAAATTTATTTTATTTTATTTTTTTTTTTTGAAAATTCGGGTTTATTGGTTGAAAATTAATTTTTCTAACTGGAAGTGTAACTGTTCCATTTTTAGTTGAAAATAAAAAAAAAATTCTTGTTGAAAATTCATCGTTGTAGGATGAAAATTCAGCTATTTCTTCAAAAATTCAACTTTTTTGTTAAAAATTCAGTTTTTTCGGTAAAAAATTGTACTATTTTATTAAAAATTTGTTTTTTGTTGAAAATTAATTCTTTAACTGAAAATTTAACTACTCCACTTTTAGTTGGAAATTAAACTTTTTATTGCTGAAAATTCCATCATTTTGTTGAAAATTCAACTATTTTGTTAAAATCTCCTTTTTTGTTCAAAAATTCAAGTGCTTTGTTGAATATCTTTTTGTTTGAAAATTTATTTTCTACCAAAAAAGAACGAATTTTCAAAAAATACATGAATTTTTAAGCAAATAATTGAATTTTCATCTACGAAAAGTACATTTTTCAGCAAAATTGGAATAGTAAAATTCATAGTTAAAGAAATTAATTTCTGACAAAAAAAATTTCAACAAAATTTTCTTGGTCCTAATTTAACTTTTTTCTTGAAAATTCAACTGTCTTCTAAAAAAAATGGTCTTTTTGGCTTAAAAATTCAACAATTCCGTTGAAATTTTTTTCACTCTTGACTCAAGAATCTTTCTTGGGTGAAAATTCAACTCTTTTGTTAAAAATTCGTCTTTTTGGTTGAAAAATTCATCGCCTTTAGTAGAAATTTCATCTTTTTTTATTTAAAATTGAAATCTTTTTTGGTTGAATAGAACAAATTATGGTTGACTCAACAACTATATAATAAACATATTCTATGGTTAAACCAAAAAAAAATTTGTTAATTCAACCGAATGTTTTCTGAGTGCAGGAGGATAGTGGAAAAATTGGCCTTAAAAAAAATTTCGTTCGAACAAAGAATCATTTTTTTTAACTAAAAAAATGTCTTTGAATCAAAATTTCTTTGAATCTTCATATTTTTGAATTTCGTTCAATTGTTTTTTATTTAAATAAAAATTCGTTTTGTTGTTTAAAATATCATCAATTACACTTTTTGTTTTTTTATTTAATTTTATTTATTTAACACTTAACCACTTGGTAGAAGATTAACATTTTCGTTGAAAAACCACAGTGTCGGGTAGAAAATTTAACTTTTTTTTGTGTAAAATTCATGTATTTTGTTGAAAATTCATTTTTTTTAAATTCAATTTCACCGGTACAAAATTCATTTTTTTATTGAAAAATAATTTTATAAACTGAAAATGTAACTATTCCATTTTTGATAGAAAACTTGTATTTTTTTTAGTTGAAAATTCATCTATTTGGTTGAAAATTCAACTGTTTTGGTAGAAAATTGAAATATTTGGTTAAAAATCAAAATGCTGATTTGAAAAATTAACTACGTGTTAGAAAATTCGTAATTTTAAAAAGAAAATTAATCCTCTTTTTTTTAAATCATCATTTTTTTGTTAAAAATTATTTTTTTAAATTGAAAGTGTAACTATTCCATTTTTTTTTTGAAAACTAATCTTTTTTAATTGAAAATTCAATTATTTTAGTAGAAAATTCAACTATATATTTAAAAATTCAACTATTTATTAAAAAAATTAACGACTTCGTAGAAAATTAACTCTTTTTTTTTATTCATATGATCGGTTTGAAAATTCAACTGTTTTGTGGAAAATTCATCTATTTTGTTGAAAATTCATTTTTTTGGGGGGTAATAAATTAATATTCTTTTTTGAAAATTGATCTTTTAAGCTCTGCATTTAACTATTTTGTTGAAAATTCGTATTTTTTTGTTCAATTTCACTGTTTAAAATTTATTTTTTTTGTTAAAAATTAATTTTTTTAATTGAAAGTGTGACTATTCCATTTTTAATTGAAAACTTATATTTTTTAGTTAAAAATTCAACTATTTGGTTAAAAATTAAATTATTGATTTGAAAAATTAACTACTGGGTAGAAAATTAACTTTTTTGTTGAAAATGCATATTGACGGGTGAAAAATTCAACTGTTTTGTGGAAAATTAATTTAAATTGTAGAAAATTTGTCATTTTGAGAAGAAAAATAATCCTATTTTTTTTAAATCATCATTTTGTTATTAAAAATTAATTTTTTCAATTAAAAGCATAACTATTCCATTTTTTGTTGAAAACGAATATTTTTGAGTTGAAAGTTCATCTATTTGGTTTAAAATTCTACCGTTTTGGTAGAAAATTGAACTATTTGGTTAAAAATTAAATTATTGATTGGAAAATTTATCTACTTAGTAGAAAATTCACATTTTGTTGAAAATTCATAGTGTCGCGTGGAAAATTCACCTGTTTTGAGGAAAATTCATGTAATTTGTTGGAAATTCGTCTTTTTGAGAAGAAAATTAATCCTCTTTTTTTTAAATCATCATTTTTTTATTGAAAATTAATTTTTCAAATTGAAAGCACTCATACATGAAATAAGAAATATTAAATCTTTCGTTAAAAATTCAACTATTTTGTTAAAAATTTAATTATTTTGTTAAAAATTCAACAAGTTGGTTTAAATTCTACTGATTTGGTAGAAAATTCAACTATTTGGTTAAAAATTAATTTATTGATTTGAAAAATTAACTACTGAGTAGAAAATTCAGTTTTTTGTTGAAAATTCATATTGACGGGTGGAAAATTCAACTGTTTTGTGGAAAATTAATTTAAATTGTTGAAAATTTGTCATTTTAAGAAGAAAATTAATTCTCTTTTTTTTTTAAATCATAATTTTTTTCTTTCAAAATTAATTTTGTAAACTGAAAGTGTAAATATTCATTTTTTGTTTAAACACTTATATTTTTTAGTGGGAAATTCATCTATTTGGTTTAAAATTCTCCTGTTTTGGTAGAAAATTTAAGTTTTTGGTTAAAAATTAAATTATTGATTTGAAAAATTAACTACATGTTAGAAAATTCATTTTTTTGTGGAAATTCACAGTGTCAGGTGTAAAATTCATGTAATTTGTTGAAAATTCCTCATTTTGAGAATAAAATTATTCCTCTATTTTCAAAAATCATCATTTTTTTGTTGAAAATTAATTTTCAAAAATAAAAATACAACTATTCCATTTTTGATTGAAAATGTATCTTTTTTTAGTTGAAAATTCATCTATTTGGTTAAAAATTAAATTAATGATTGGAAAAATTAACTACTTAGTGGAAAATTCACATTTTGTTGAAAATTCATAGTGTCGGGTGGAAAATTCACCTGTTTTTTGGAAAATTCATGTAATTTGTTGAAAATTCGTCATTTTGAGAAGAAAATTGATTCTCTTTTTTTAAAAAATCATAATTTTTTTCTTTCAAAATTAATTTTGTAAACTGAAAGTGTAAATATTCAATTTTTGGTTAAAAACTTATATTTTTCAGTGGGAAATTCATCTATTTGGTTTAAAATTCTACTACTGTTTTGGTTGAAAATTCATAGCGTCGGGTGGAAAATTCATGTAATTTGTTAAAAATTCGTCATTTTGAGAAGAAAATTAATCCCCTATCTTCAAAAATCATCATTTTTTTGTTAAAAATTAATTTTTTTATTGGAAGTGTAACTATTCAATTTTTTGTTAAAAATTTATATTTTTTAGTTCAAAATTCGAATATTTTGTTAAAAATTCGTCTTTTTGTATTCAATTTTACTGGTACAAAATTCGTTTTTTTATTGAAAATTAATTTTCAAAAATAAAAATACAACTATTCCATTTTTGATTGAAAATGTATCTTTTGTTAGTTGAAAATTCATCTATTTGGTTGCAAATTCTACTGTTTTGGTAGAAAATTCAACTACGTTGTTAAAAATTAAATTATTGATTTGAAAAATTAACTAATTGGTAGTAACTTCACTTTTTTGTTGAAAATTCATAGTTTCGGGTGGAAAATTCAACTGTTTTCTCGAAAATTCATGTAATTTGTTGAAAATTTGTCATTTTGAAAATAAAATAAGTCCTTTTTTTTAAAAACATCATTTTGTTATTAAAAATTAATTTTTTAAATTAAAAGCATAACTATTCCATTTTTGGTTGAAAAATTATATTTTTTAGTTGAAAGTTCATCTATTTAGTTTCAAATTCTACCGTTTTGGTAGAAAATTGAACTATTTGGTTAAAAATTAAATTATTGATTTTAAAAATTAACTACTTAGTAGAAAATTCACCTGTTTTGTGAAAAATTCATGTAATTTGTGTTAAATTCGTCTTTTTGGATTGATTGTAGTTATCATTATAGATTATTAAATGTTTTTAAAAAATTAAATTTTTAAATTATATTCTACATTTTAGTTATTTTATAAAAATAATTTTAAAGGTTATCCCTAAAAAATTTAAAAAGAATTATTTATTTCATATATTTAAAAAATATTTTGTACAAAAAATTATTCAATGAATTTAATTCATTTATTAAAAAATTAGATATTATTAATTATGAATAATATATAATTTCTAGAAATTAATTTTTAATAATTTTAAAATATTAAATAAAATTAAATATTATCTCAATTAATTTCGAAAATTTTAAATTTATTAAAAAATTTTAATTAACCCAGATACAAAAGGTGCAAAATATTAATTTTTCTTTTTTAATAATCAAATAAATTTCTTTTAAAATACTAAATATTATTATTTATATAATTATTTTATATTTATTATTAAAATTTTATATTTTTATTATTATTTTACTTATTTTTAAATTACAAAATTAAATTTTTATATAATTATTTATATTTAAAGTTTTTTATTTCTAATAACACTTTCCAGTATTATTACTTTGTCAAGACTTATTTAATTTAATAAATTATTCATAAATTTAATAAAATTTGATTTGATTAAAAATTTAATATAATTAAATTGACTGACAATTTGTACATATTTTAATATTAATTTTAATCGAATTAATTAATTAATTAATTTTAAAATCAAATTCTTTAAACAAACTATTAAATTAAAATATTATTTTTAATAAATTTCCATTTATTGTAACTCATTTTAAAATTTCTTATAAACTAATAACATATTTATCTGGATTATTATTTATTTTAAATATTTAAAAAATTATTTTATAACGAAATATTAAATCTTAAATATTAAATATTAAATCTTTCGTTAAAAATTCAACTATTTTGTTACAAATTTAATTATTTTGTTGAAAATTCAACTATTTTCAAAGTCACCCTTACTGTGCAAATTTTACGTGAAAAAAATTCATATAAAATTTGCATAATTCAAACTATTTTCCATCCGTTTTCCGCCTAGCATTTGCGAGTTGGAGAAACGAAAAGGACAATATTTTCCCCTAGTTTCCACGCGTGGGTCGGCATATACACGGTTTGTGTAATTCAACACACATTCGTCGAAATATTTCACATTTCAGTCAATGTTTATTCTCTGCCTTCCGTGTAGGTCGCTGCACAGATTATCGTAAAGCGTGTGCGCGCCTATCTTGCGAACATGTCAAATGAAATGAAATACCTAGTCTGATATTTGTCATGGAAAAATATTTTCCTGAAAAAGAATGTGGATTTAGCTCCAGATAAAGTCAGCATTTGCATTTATTTATTCCAGAAGCGAGGACATTAAAAAACGAGTGCTCCTAACAGAAAGAAAGAATTTTAAAATAATATATGGATAAGAATAACAAATTTCATAATATGATGTCCACAGAAAAAAATGTCAATAATTTTTCCAGCTTTGCGACAAAAAGAATTGACTGCAACAAGGTATCCTTTCCCTCTGACTTAGGGTATGAAACGTCACCTGCTGTCAATTATTTTCAGAGTTGTGCGACAAAAACAATTGACTGCAACAAGGTGTCTTTTCCCTCTGACTTAGGGTATGAAAAGTCACCTGATGTCAATTATTTTTATAGTTTTGCGACAAAAACAATTGACTGCAACAAGGTATCCTATCCCTCTGACTTAGGGCATAAAACGTTACCTGCTGTCAATTATTTTTACAGTTTTGCGACAAAAACAATAGAGTTCAACAAGGTATCGTTTCCCTCTGACTTAGGGTATGAAATGTCACCTGATGTTAATTATTTTTACAGTTTTGCGATAAAAACAATAGACCTTAACATTTAGATTATTAAATTTTCCAATTAGGAAAAGAAAACAATCCAAAATATTAAATACATTTCTAAAAAATTCTTGTTAAAATTCAATGCATACTTTTTACACGAAATTTTTCAAATGAAAGAAAAGATTTCTTACTAAAATTTAGGTAAAACTATGTAAACTCAATTTAAAGAAATCTTAAAATTATTCAGAAGCAAACCCGAAATGTGAGGTTGTTATGAATTTTATTTTTTAATTATGAATATTTTTCCTGCTTATTTAGCAAAAATTATTCATGAGAAAATGAAATTCTTTTCAATCTTAATTAAAAAAAAAGACCTGAACATGTTATCGTTTCCCTCTGACTTAGGGTAAAAAACGTCGCCTGATGTCAATTATTTTTACAGTTCCGCGGAAAAAAACTATAGACTGCAACAAGGTATCCGTTCCCTCTGACTTAGGGTATAAAACGTCACCTGCTGTCAATTATTTTGACAGTTTTGCGACAAAAACAATTGACTGCAACAAGGTGTCCTTTCCCGCTGACTTAGGGTATGAAAAGTCACCTGATGTCAATAATTTTTACAGTTCCGCAGCAAAAACAATAGACTGCAACAAGGTATCGTTTCCCTCTGACTGAGGATACGAAAGTCACCTGCTGTCAATTATTTTACCAGTTTTGCGACAAAAACAATAGACCTTAACATTTAGATTATTAAATTTAGGAAAAGAAAACAATCCAAAATATTAAATACATTTCTAAAAAATTCTTGTTAAAATTCAATGCATACTTTTTACACGAAATTTTTCAAATGCAAGAAAAGATTTCTTACTAAAATTTAGGTAAAACTATGTAAACTCAATTTAAAGAAATCTTAAAATTATTCATAAGCAAACCCGAAATGTGAGGTTGTTATGAATTTTATTTTTTAATTATGAATATTTTTCCTGCTTATTTAGCAAAAATTATTCATGATAAAATGAAATTCTTTTCAATCTTAATTAAAAAAAAAATACCTTAACATGTTATCGTTTCCCTCTGACTTAGGGTACGAAAAGTCACCTGATGACAATTATTTTACCAGTTTTGCAACAAAAACAATAGGCCTTAATAAGTTAGCGTTTCCCTCTGACTTAGGGTATGAAACGTCGCCTGCTGTCAACTGTTTTTACAGTTTGGCGACAAAAACAATAGACTGCAACAAGGTATCTTTTCCCTATAACATAGAATACGAAACGTAAGAAAAAATTTTACTAAAAAAATCCAAAGATATCTGATCCACCAAAAATGAATTTTCTCTTGAAGAAAATAAGCAATACATTGCGTAATAAGTTTTTAAATAATTTAATAAAATTTTTGAAAAGAGCTTGTTCATAGAAGAAATTTCAAGCAGAAAGATAAATTTTCTATTGACTGTCAACCAAATTAATTATTTTCAGAGTTGTGCGACAAAAACAATTGACTGCAACAAGGTTGTCCTTTCCCTCTGACTTAGGGTATGAAAGTCACATGCTGTCAATTATTTTACCAGTTTTGCGACAAAAACAATAGACTGCAACAAGGTATCGTTTCCCTCTAACTTAGGATATGAAAAGTCACCTGCTGTCAACTGTTTTTACAGTTTGGCGACAAAAACAATAGATTGCAACAAAGTATCGTTTCCCTCTGACGTAGGGTACGAAACGTAAGAAAAAAATTGACTGAAAAATCCAAAGATATCTGATCTTCCAAAAATGAATTTTCCCTTGAAAAAAATAAGCAATTCATTGCGCAATAAGTTTTTAGATAATTTAACAAAATTTTTGAAAAGGGTTTGTTCATATAAAAGAGTTTTTAACACAACTTCAACTAAAATGATGAATCTTCAACCAAAAAATTCTCTTTTAACCAAATATTTGAATTTTCAACAAAAAAGACTAATTTTCTATCGAAAAAGATGAATTTTTAACAAAAAACATTAATTCTATACCAAATACTTGAACTGCCAACTAAAGAAAGAAATTTCAAGCAAGAAGATAAATTTTCTATTGACTTTCAACCAAATAGTTCAATTTTCAACTAAAATAATTAATTTTTAAATGAAATAATCAATCTTCGACCAAAAAATGAATTTTTAATCAATTACTTGACTTTTCAATGAAAAAGATTAATTTTCAACCAAGAAGATTCATTTTCTACCAAAAAAGAACGACTCTTCGAAAAAAAACATGAATTTTTAAGCAAATAATTGAATTTTCATCTACGAAAAGTACATTTTTTTCCAAAAATGGAATAGTAAAATTCACAGTTAAAGAAATTGATTTCTGAAAAAAAAAATTGTTCAACAAAATAGTTTAACATGAAAAATGACTTTTAAACCAAGAAGATTAATTTTCTACCAAAAAAGAACGAATTTTCAAAAAATACATGAATTTTTAAGCAAATAATTGAATTTTCATCCACAAAAAGTATATTTTTTAGCAAAAATGGAATAGCAAAATTCATAGTTAAAGAAATTAATTTATGAAAAAAAAATTTCAAGAAAATAGTTAAATGTTCAACATGAAAAATGACTTTTCAACCAAGAAGATTAATTTTCCACCAAAAAGTAACGAATTTTCAAAAAATACATGAAGTTTTAACCAAATAGTTGAATTTTCAACTAAAAAGATAAATTTTCTACCAAAAATGTAATAGTTAAATTATTGGTTTAAAACATTACTTTCAACCACAAAAAAAAAACTAATTTTCAACAAAATAGTTGAATTTCCAAATAAAAAAAAAATAATTTTTAAATCAATGATGAATCTTCAACCAAAAAATGCATTCTTAATCAAATAGTTCACTTTTTAACCAAAAAGATGAATTTTCAATCAAGAAGATTAGTTTTCCACCAAAAAAGATGAATTTAAGAAAAAAATAGATTAATTTCAACCAAATAGTTTGATTTTCAATAAAAAAAGGATTTTCCAACAAAATAGTTAAATCTTCAACCAAAACACATTTTAAACTTCAAAAGATTATTTTTTAATTAAAAATATAAATTTTCAACCAAAAATTGAACAGTTTAATTTTTAACTAAAAAGAGTAATTTTCAAAAAAAAAAAAAAAGGAATGGAATGGAATGGAATTTTATATATAAAAAAAACATTAACTTATAACAAAATTGTTGAATTTTCAACAATTTAAATAAATTGTTAACCAAATAGTTGAATTTTTAACCAAAAAGATGAACTTACAATAGAGAAGATTAATTATTGATCAAGAAGATTAATTTTCTACTAAAAAAGAAGAATTAGTAGTTAGTTATATTAGTATTTATAAAATATTTTAATATAATTTAAAATTAATAGATTCATAATTAAATGCTTTTATTTAATTTTATATCCAACGAAAATATGTTTTCAGTCTAAAACATTCCATTTTCAACCCATTCAATTAGAAATTTTTGAATTAAAAAAACGAATAATTTTTTAATATTTAGCAAAATTTTACTGTTCATTTAAAATGGGAAATTATAATCCAAATTTTCAAAACTAAACAATTTGAAACAATTTTATTGTTTCATTTAACACATTTTTAATTTCTAAGTGAAAGTGTTAAATTCTGATGTATACATAACAATCGAATAATTATTAATTTAAAATGACTTTAAATTGTAATAATTTAATTTTTAATTGAAAAATTATCCAGTTTTAAACAAAATTTAAAATCGTTCAATTTTAAATGTTTTTAATTCAAAATTGCTGAAAATGAATTATATAATGTTTAATATTTACAAATGTATTAATTCACTCAACTTGAAATTTTTCAATTGAAAATTATTTAAGCTATCAGTTCATATGTGTAAATTAATTTACGTTTAAATAAAAAATTTCTGAATTCAAAAATGGGTTAAGCTTCAATTTAAAAAGTTTAGAATTCAAAAGAGCTCCTTTGTTCAGCTTAGGAGTTCGAATTTTTTTAAATTCGATAGTCGAGAACAATTTTTGCGAATGTATATATATATCTCTAATTAATTAAAACTCAAGGAATCCCATATTTTTTATGTTAATTTGAATATTTGTGCATTTAATTCCACGCGCTATGAAAAATGTACTTATTAACCGCGACAATATGACAATATGACTGACCTTTATATTTTTTAACTGTTTCAGGTGAGTACCTTGATATTCAGATCTCAGCAAGAAGTACATGCATGTGTGTCCCTTATTTTGATCGTGAGTAACATCATCATAACAAAATGCATATATATAAAAAGCATCCGCGTGTCAACGACATGCCTAAACACTTGCGGCTAAAATGCAGAAAGTCATCGTCATTGGGTCGCTCCGTGTCCTCAGACTGCACGAGACTTACGTCGGACCGTCGTATTGAGTCTAAAATGTTAAGCCGTTTCATGAAGCGACTAACGTGCTATTCAACACATAATGTAATAAAGTTGAATTAATATTATTAAATTAATTAATATAATAATAATTGATATAATATAGTTCTAAGAATATTAATTTTGTTTATTATCAAGAAGCCATTTTTAGGAAGCAAGCGTATTAAATTTCAATGAATATACTTTGAAAAATCGCAAATACGGTCTTACAATTACAATTGATTTATTCATATTATAAAAACAAATACTTTGACATTTATAAACTACTTGTCAAGGAAAGTAAACATAATTTTCGAACAGAAGAAGGAAGAAAATGCAAAACGACTTTGAAGGAAGCAAGAAACTGTGTTATAAATGGACGTTGATCAATATGAAAGGAGGTAAAAGTATAGAGTTAGGCAGCATGAGAAATAGCAAGGGTGAAATGCTATATGATACAGACAGTTCAAACTTTAAAAGTTTAAAGGAATGGTAGAATATTGAGAGACAAAAATGAATAATCGTTATTAAAAAAAAACCTTACGTTTGACTTTTTTTTTCTTCAAATATATAGCTACCGATTAGACACCATATATGTCACTTGGCGATAACAATTTTTTCATTTGAAGTTATAAAAACTAATTGAAGAATGGATCAAAAAATTTTAAAATTCTCAAAATTATATCATTTTAGGCAATTTCAAGCTGGAAACATTAATTTATACATTAAAATTTGTTTCGAAATCTTTTAAAATATTCTCTTAAAAATTTGTTGAAAAAAAACGTTTACAAATTTTCCAGAAATCTAATAATAATTTTATTATCATGGAACTCGAATTTTTCCTACAATTCTTTGAAAATCCTGTAAAAGTAAAAAAAAATACTTTAAAATCATTCAGATTCTTTTTTTATATTTTCGGAAATCTTATTAAATATTCTTTTAAAATTAATTTTTCAACCAAAAAATTATTGTTAGTTTTTCTAGGAATGATGATAAACATTTTTTATTTATTTAAAATCTTTCAAAGTGTTTAAAAAGCTTATGAACTTTGTGCTGGACATCTTCAAAAATCTATATTGTGTTTAAAATTTTTAAAAATCTTTTCAGGTTTTAAGTTATTTTGGAATCTTTTCAAAACTTCGAAATATATTTTACACGATTATTTTCCAAATTAATCATTGTTCAATTGTCATTTATCATTCCAATTTTTTTTTAAATCTTTTTAAATATTCTCTTAAAATTACTTTTTCAAAATAAAAAATCATATCAAATTTTCCCAGCAAATTTAATAAATTTTGTTTATTTTCTTAAAACCTTAGAAAATCCTTGAAAAGCTTCACAATTTTATTTTGAAATCTTCAAAAATCTAAATTTATTTTTTTATTTTTCCAAATCTTTTCCAGTTTTAAATTAAGTTTAGATCTTCTCAAAGCTTTTAATAATCTCTTAAACTAACTCAAATTTTGTCCAAATTGATAATTGTTCAATTTCTATTTATGCATCAAAATTAAATAATTTTACTTATATATTAAAAATTTTCTAGGTAGAGCAATTAAAATTGTAACGTTCAAAGTTTTAATTTAACACTCTGAAATATTTTTATATTTGGTTGAAAATTTAACAATATTCTTAAAAACACTTAATTTTTTTTTGCAAACTCAACTGTTTTGTTAAAAATTCGAATTTTTGGCTTAAAAATTCAACACACTTCGTATAATATTCACCTTTTCTTTAAAATTCATATTTTGTTGCTGATAAGTCAACTGAAATCTTTTTTGGATGAAAAATATTTTTTCTGAAAATTTGTCTTTTTAATTTAAAAGTTCATCTTTTTTTAGTAGAAAGATTGCATCTTTCTTGGACAAGAATGCAATTGTTTTGTTGAAAATTCAACTATTTCCTAGAAAATTTACTTTTTGTTTAAAATTTTTATTTTTCTATAGAAAAGTCTACTGAAATCCTTTTGGATGAAAATTCAACTCTTTTTTTTAAATTTGTCTTTTTGATTTAAAAATTCACCTGTTTTAGCAGAATTTTCATTTTTCTTGGACAAAAATGCAACTATTTGGTTGAAAATTTAACAATCTAGTTAAAAAGTCATACTTTTTGGTTAAAAATTCGACTATTTAGCAGAAAATTAACTTATAGTTTACAACTCTATTTTGGTGTTGGAAAGTGAACTCTGGAATCTTCTTTGGATGAAAATTTAACTATTTTTTTGACGTTTTTTTTAATTAATCTGTTTTAAAAGAAATATTTCATCTTTCTGGAATAAAAAGTCAACTGTTCGGTTGAAAATTCAACTCTTTTTTGAAAATTTTCCTTTCTGATTTCAAAATTCACCTGCTTTAACAGAAATGACATCTTTCTTGGATGAAAATGTAACTGTTTGGTTTAAAATTCAACAATTTTGTTGAAAAGTATTACTTGTTGGTTGAGAATTCTACTGTTTTGTTGAAAATTTAACTATTTTCTAGAATATTTCCTTTTTGGTTAAATTTAATATTTTGGTGTTGAAAAGAGAACTGAAATCTTTTCTGGATGAAAATTCAACTATTTATTTTTTGAAATTTTTTTTATTTATTTTTTTATTAAAAATTTATCTGTTTTAAGAGAAATTTCATCTTTCTTGGATAAAAATGCAACTGTTTGGTTGAAAATTCTACTGTTTTGTTGAAAATTTAACTATTTCGTAGAAAATTTACTTTTTGGTTAAATTTAATATTTTGGTGTTTAAAAGAGAACTGAAATCTTTTCTGGATGAAAATTCGACTATTTTTTTTTGAAATTTTCTTTTTTTTTTTCTTCATTAAAAATGTATCTATTTTAAGATAAAGTCATACTTTTTGGTTGAAAATTCTGCTGTTTTATTGAAAATTTGACTATTTCGTAGAAAATGTACTTTTTGGTTAAATTTAATATTTTGGTGTTGAAAAGAGAACTGAAATCTTTTCTGGATGAAAATTCAACTATTTTTTTTGAATTTTTTTTTTCTTCATTAAAAATTTATCTATTTTAAGATAAAGTCATACTTTTTGGTTGGAAATTCTACTGTTTTGTTGAAAATTTAACTATTTTGTAGAATATTTACTTTTTGTTTAAATTTAATATTTTGTTGTTGAAAAGAGAAATGAAATCTTTTCTGGATAAAAATTCAAATATTTTTTTTTTAATTTGTTGTTTTTTTTTAAATTAAAAATTCATCTGTTTTAAGAGAAATTTCATCTTTCTTGGATAAAAATACAACTGTTTGGTTTAAAATTCAACAATTTGGTTGAAAAGTATTACTTTTTGGTTGAGAATTCTGCTGTTTTGTTGAAAATTTACCTATTTTGTAGAAAATTTACTTTTTGGCTAAATTTAATATTTTGGTGTTGAAAAGAGAACTGAAATCTTTTTTGGATGAAAATTCAACTATTTTTTTGAAAGTTTATTGTTTTTTTTTAATTAAAAATTTCTTCTGTTTTAAGAGAAACTTAATTGTTTCAGCAAAAAATTTGAAAATTCGAATTTATGAAAAATAATTTTCTGATGATAAAAATTGTGCAGCCCACGTAAAACTCACATGGAGTTTTCCTCATATGAACGTATATTTTTTTTAAATATTGAAGAAAAATGGTGGGTATTTCCATAACCCAGGAATGAAGAGAATTTTTTGTTTATGAAAATTGAATTTTTTCATTTTTCTCGGAAATGGTACAAGATATCATAAATGCGTAAGAGAACTTTCTGTAGAACTTTTTTAAATGTGCAAAACATTTTCTCAAGATTTTTTTGTATCTGTTGTTGTTTTCAAGAAAAATGCGAAAATTCGATTTTATGAAAAAAAATTCTCCTGACCACAAAAGTTATTTAGCCCGCATTAAACTCACAAGGTATTTTCCTTATGATAGTACAAATTCAACAAAAAATTGGCAAAAAATTTAAGTGTGGGTTTTTTGAGAAAATCGACTATTAACATTTTCACAAAAACCGCCGCCATTTTGTTAAATTTGAAGATTTTTTTAATTTTCTCGCGGATTTAAAAAAAAGCGATAAACTCTACCAGAATATGGAAAGAAATCGTAAATATCTCAATTAGGTCAAAAGTTATACGAGTTTAAAGAAAAAATTGGGTTTTTTTTAAAAACAAAGCCAAAAATTCAAATACGCATAACTCTGTAAAAAAAATTTTTTTCGCGAATCGCAAAAATACGTATCGCCTAATTTCCTCTAAAAAACAACCTATTTTATCCCCGAGAGATTCTGCAACTTAAAGTGTAGAACCTGCCTGATTTGAAATGGATTCGGTCCGTAGAAACTTATTTCTTGGTTGAAAATTCATATTTTGATCGTGGAAAGTCAACTAAAATCTTTTTTAACAAAAAATTCAACTATTTTTTTTTATTTATCTTTTTGATTTATAAATTCATCCGCTTTGGTAAAAATTTCTTTTTTTATGAAAATGCAACTTTTTGGTTAAAAATTATTCTTCTTCGCTCGAGTATTCAACTATTTTATTTGAAAGATTTGGTTGAATCACTTTGTTAAGAAATCATTTTTTTTTGAGGAGTTATATTTTTAGTTGAAAATTCATCTCTTTGGTTGAAAGTTTAACAATTTTGTTGAAAATTAATATTTTTAAATTGAAAATTCAACTATTTGGGTAAAAGTCAAACTACATTGTTAAAAATTTATTTTTTTGATTGAAGGCTTGTCTTTGGTTAAAAACTTAACTGTTTAGTGGTTTTTTTTTTGTTTTTTAAATTAATTTTTTAACTGAAAATGTAACTTTTCCATTTTTTTAAGATTGATCTTTTTTAGTTGAAAATTCTCCTTTTTTGGTAAAAAAAAATAATTTTCTTGGTTTAAAATTTCATTTTTGTTGGGTAAAAATGTATCAGTTTCGTGGAAAAATAATTTTTTGCTGAAGCTATATTTTTTGTTTGTAAATTCAATTTTTGTAGATAAAATTCGTCTTTCGGTTGAAATATAAACTATGACACTGTTTGTTGGGAATTTAAATTTTGAGGTTGAAAATTCAACTATTATGTTAGAAATTTAATTATTTTGTTGAAAGTTCAAATATTTTGTTAAAAAGCCGTCTTTTATAGTAGAAAGGACATTTTTTTGTTTAAAATAAATTGATAAATTTGAAAATTTTAAATTTTTATCTGAAATACTGTTTCATTCCGTTTATAAAAGATTCTATGTTAAAAGGATTTCAAAATTAAAATGCTGGTATTTGAATAATAATGATCAAGGAAAATGAAAAATTAGACAAGGAAAAATAAGGGAATTTTGAAAATGAAGTTCTCGGACTAGCAATAACTAGCAAAACATTTTTGGAAACTAAAAATTACGTAAAGTAAGAGGAGGGGGGGGGGGGGGG
>CAKNYM010051751.1:157118-170261 GCA_932195095.1 Andricus curvator | reverse complement strand
CCCCCCCCCCCCCCCCCTCAGAGAGGGCCTATAATCCTTACACAAATTGACTTTCTTGAGTGTATGTATTTAAAAAACTGTTTTTTTTAACATACTTCTTTTTAAGCTTTTTATCAAATTTTGCATACAGTTACCGATAATGTAGAATAAAAAAGCACACCTTTTTCAAAAACCCTGCCTACAAATAAATCATATAAATAAATAATGCAAAACATAGATACAAAATTCATTTTTGAATCAATATTCTTACAATTCAAACAAAATTTATACTCAATTTGAAAAAAAAATTTGTTTGATGTAAGCAAGAAACTTACTTCATTTAAAAAAAAGATTTATTTCACTTAAACAAAACCTATAATTGATTTTAACAAAACCATATTCAATATAAACAAGAACTTTGCTTAATTTCGAACTGAATAAATAAAGACAAACAAAAAATTTATTTGAATCAAACAAACATTTGTTTGACCCTATGTCGAAGAAATAATTTGTTTGATTAAAAAAAAAAAATTTTTCTCAGTGAATGAGACTTTTTAAAATTTATGTTTTTAAAAAAATGTACTTCCAAATAAAACAAAATAGTATGAAATCTCTGGCATTGAGAAAATCCTTGATCTTTTCATAACCATGTTGCATTGATGTCATCTTATTTAATACTTATCGTGACCAAGTGGGAAAAGTATGTCAGCCAAGCTGTCATCTTCCGAGATCTGAAGATATGCAATCAAGTATTTCACTTTTCTCTTTACCTTTCTCGTCACTTTGGTTGTGCTTCATTAACTAAAGTCAATATCAACTTTTGAATAAACTTTGGCATTTTTTTCGGTCGGATTGATCCGGTAATTTTTTTGAAAGGCCCTAATTAAATGCTTGTTAAGCGTGAGGTCAATGAAAGTACCGATTATTCGGATTGCGAGAGACATATGCAATGCACGTATGTGAAGCAAAAAAGCTGGAATCACCTTTTTTCTCAATGAGGCCGGAAGCGCTTAGATAACATAACGGTCGAATTTCCGGTCAATTTTTTTCCCCCATTGACTCTATTTCGTAACTTTATTGATTTCGCATTTGTGAAACTCTTTCTCTTTATACCCCTTTTTCAGAATTATATGAGTCTCTTATATGAGTGAAAATGATAAAATAGGAATTATTCAATTTTAAACATTGTCGACAAAAATCCTATATTAAAAAGCGCATGGCGCCATTTTCGATTATTTCTCGAAATAACTCGAAACAATTTTAAACTATTGTTGTCCGGAAACTCGTATTTATGATTGGTTGGAGCTGTCGTTCCTTTTCTCGTTTAAAATAAAAAGTCTGTAAACTTCAGGCTTATGAGAAATGCAAGTTTATCAAAATAATATATTCAATAATAATAATTAATCAATGGAACAGAGGTGCCCAGGGCTTTGATATAAAAAATGTTATGTGTAGATATTTGAAGATTTTTAAAAAAAGAAGCTTTTTAAGAATTATAAAATGTTTCAAAAGAATGGAAAACAATCTCAAAATTTCTGGGAAAATTTAAACTGATTTTTTATTTAGAAAAATGAATTTTAAGAGAAAATTGACAAAGATTTCGAAACGTTTTAAATTATATCCTAAAATTTGAACAAGAATGTGGACGATTTTAAAGAAAAATTTGTTAATTAGCAAGATTACAAAGTTTTATAAAGAAATTCGAGTAAGTTTAAGACACATTTAGAAGTTTTGAGAAGATTCAAAGTTAATTTAAAAATTGAAAACATTTCAGAAAAGTTTTAAAAAATGTACACATTTTTTAATGTTTGGAAATAAAAATTTTGAAGATTCTTAAGGATTTTGAAAGGTTTCATGATAAGAAAGAAAAAATTCTTAACAATCATGGGAAAATTTAAACTGATTTCTTTTTGAAAAACTAATTTTAAGAGAATATGGGAGATTTGAAGGCAATTTTTGTAATTTTTCAGAAGTTTGAGAAAAAATTTGGAAAAATACGACAGATTTTGAAAGATATTTAGAAGGTTTCAAAGTTTTGGAAATGGTTAAAAAGTAACTTAGAATTTAAAAATATTTTCAAACATTTCAAACAAAATGAAATTTTTGAAGATTTCAAAAAAAATTTTCGAAGCTTTTTAAGATGTATGAAAAGCTTTAAACAAAAAATTTTCTTGAGATTCTTTGGAAAATGTTTAATAACTTTTTATTTTGAAAAATTAATTTTTAAAGACAATTTGAGGGCAATTTTTTTAATTTTGAAAGATTTTTCAAACTTTTAGGAATAGTTCGAGTCAGTTTAAAAGATATTCAGGTATCTTCTAAACTTTTAAAAGTCCTAAATATCTTTTAAACTGACTCGAATTTTTCCTAAAATTTTGCAACATCTTGAAAAAAATGATACTATTTGACATATCTGAAATATTTAAAAATTGTTTGGAATTTTCTCAAGTATCTTAGGAAAATTATATATTTATATAACCTTACAAAAAATAAAATAAATTACTTAGAAAAGAAATAATTATTCTAAATTTTTATTTTGTATTCAAAATTATTCATCCCCTAAAATTATAATTTGGGTGGAAAACCCGTATTCGTGATTGGATGAAGTTTTCATTTTTTTACCGCTTGAAAAAAGTCTGCAAACTGCAGGTTTATGAGAAATGTAAGATTATCTCTATAATATATATATTCAATAATAATAATCAATTTAAGAAAGGTGTCCAGCATTTTGATATACAAAATGTAATTTGTAAATTTTTGAAGATTTCAAAAATTAAGAAGATTTTTAAGGATTTTAAAAGGTTTCAAGATAATAAAAAAATTTCTTAAAATTCCTGGGAAAATGTAAACTGATTTTTTATTTTGAAAATAAATTTTAAGAGAAAATTGAAAACGATTTCGAAAGATTTTAAATTATTTTCTAAAATTTCGAAAAAGAATGGGAAAGATTTTCAAGAAAAATCTTTCCATTGGCAAGATTACAACGATTTATAAAAAATGCGAGTAAATTTAAGACATTTCGAAATTTTAAAAAGATTAAAATTAATTTAAAAGTTGAAAATATTTCAAAAGTTTTAAAAAATGTACATTTTTGAATATTTGGAAAAAATGGTTTGAAGTTTCTTAAGGATTTTGAAGGGATTCACGATAATAAAACAATTTTCTTAGAATTCATGGGAAAATTTGAACAGATTTTTGATTTTGAAAAATTAATTTTAAGAGAATATTTAAAAGCATTTCAAAATATGACCCAAAATTTTAAAAGATTTCTAAAATCGTCATAAAAGATTCTGGAAGATTTTAAGGCAATTTTTGTAATTTTTCAGAATTTTGAGAAAATGTTTGGAAAAATTCGAATAATTTTAAAAGATATTCAGAAGATTTAAAAGTTTTGGAAATAGTTAAAATAATAATTTAAAAAGATTTCAAAAAATTTAAAACAAAATGTACATTTCTAAGATTTCGAAAAAAAATTCAAAGCTTTTTAAGAAGTTTAAAAGGCTTCAAGAAAATAAAAACCTTTTTCAAAATTCCTGGGGAAATTCAAACTGATTTTTTATTTTGAAAAATTAATTTCAAGATAATATTAAAAAAGAATTTAACATTTCAAAAGATTTCAAAAATTGTCAGAACAGAATCTGGAAGATTTGAAGGAAAGTTTTTTAATTTTTCAGAATTTCAAGAAAAATTTTGGAAGAAATCGAAGAATTTTAAATGATATTCAGAGTTTGAAAAGATTTTCAAAAATTTGAAAAAAAATGTAAATTTTTAAGATTTTAAAACAAATTTCAAAGCTTTTTAAGAATTTTAAAAGGCTTCAAGAAAATAAAAAAACTTTTTTAAATTCCTGGAAAAATTTAAACTGATTCTTTATTTTGAAAATAAATTTCAAGCGAAAATTGACTAAGATTTTAGATTATTTTCTAAAATTTCGAAAAAAAATGTTAAAGATTGCAAAATTTTATAAATTTTTTTTTTTAATTTCAAAAGTTTTCACGATAATAAAAAATGTTTCTTATCATTCATGGGATAATATAACTGAAATTTTATTTAAAAAAATTAATTTTAATATAATATCAAACAAAAATTTAATATTTCAAAAGATTTCCTTAATTGTCAAACAATTTCAAGAAAAATTTTGGAAAAATTCAAAGAATTTTCAAAGATATTTAGAAGGTTCAAAAGTTTTGAAAATGATTAAAAAATGAGTTTAAGTTTGAAAAGATTTCCAAAAATTGTAAACAAAATGTCAATTTTTGAAGATTTCGACAAAAATTTCGAAGCTTTTTAAGAAATTTCAGAAGTCTGAAGAAAATAAAAAAATTTCTTGAGATTGCTGGGAAAATTTTCAATTACTTTTTATTTTGAAAAAATTAATTTTTAATGAAAATTTGAAAAAGTTTCAAAATATTTCAAAATATTATTATAATTTCAAAATATTTCTACAAATTTCGACAATATCTGGAAGATTTCAGGGCAATTTTTTCAATTTTAAAAGATTTTTCAAAATTTTAGGATATTTATCGTCAAAACTTCCAAAGGTCTGAATATCTTTCAAACTTACTCGAACTATTCCTAACATTTTTCAAAATCCGGATAAATGAAAAATTATACTCTTGCGACATATCTGGAAGCTTCAAAAAATCTTTCGAATTTTCTCAAGAAATCTTAGAAAAATTATATATTTATTTAACTTTAAAAACAAATGAACAAAGAAACTTAAAAAAGAAATGTTTTGCAGAGACTTTTATTTTGTATTTTAAATTATTTATCCCCCAAAAATAATAATTTGGGTGATTTTTTTTTCTTTCATGAGTGAAAAATCTTTTTTAAGATGGAAGAACTCTTTTTTGGAAAATTTCTGTTTCTCGGTTAAAAATTCAACTGATTGAAAATTAATCTTTTTTTGGTCGAGGATTCAACTACTTTGTTAAAAATTCATTTTTTTTACTAAACATTCGTAATATTAGGCAAAAATGTTCATTTCTTTGGTTGACAATGTCACTATCTCGTTGAAAATTCATCTTTTTTTGGTAGATAATTCATCTATTTCATCAACAATTCATATTTTCGTGTTAAAAAATTGAACTATTTTGTAGAAAATTGGTCTCATCTTTTTAAAAACTTAATCTTTTTTTGGTTTAAAATGAAACTGGTAAAAATTAATTTTTTCTTTGGGGATTCAGCTATTCTGTTTTAAATTTCTCTTTTTTGGCATGAATTCAACTACTTTTTATTTAAAATTAAATTCTTTTTGTGGAAATATCATTTATGTTATCTAAATAATATATATTCAATAATTTAATAATAATAATCAATAGAACAAATGTCATCTCTTCGATATCTCTTTCGAGATCTCTAAAAAGATGCATGCGCGCGCGTAGCGCGCTATTGCTACTTGTCCTATATTAAAAAGCGCATGGCGCCATTTTCGATTATTTCTTGAACCATCTCGAAATAACTCGAAACAATTTGAAACTATTGTTGTCCGGAAACTCGTATTTATGATTGGTTGGAGCTGTCGTTCCTTTTTTCCGTTTAAAATAAGAAGTCTGTAAACTTCAGGTTTATGCGAAATTTAAGGTTATTTGAATAATATATTCAATAATAATAATAATCAATGGAACAAAAGTGTCCAGCACTTTGATATACAAAACCTAACGTATAGATTTTTGAAGATTTCTAAAAAAAGAAGCTTTTTAAAATTTTTTAAATGTTTTAAAAGAATGAAAAACATTCTCAAAATTCCTGGGAAAATTTAAACTGATAATTTATTTCCAAGAATAAATTCTGAAAGAAAATTGACAAAGATTTCCGAACATTTTTTATTATTTCTTAAAAGTTCGAAAAAGAATATGGACGATTTCAAAGCCATAATTGTCTATTAGCAAGATTACAAAGTTTTATCAAAAATTTGATCAAGCTTAATAGATATTTAGAAGTTTTAAAAAGATTCAAAATTAATTCAATCTTGAAAACATTTCAAAGAAGTTTTTAAAAAACGCACATTTTTGAATATTTGGAAATAAACATTTTGAAGCTTCTTAATGATTTTAAAAGGTTTCACGATAATAAAAAACTTTCTTAAAATTCCTGGGAAAATTTGAACTGATTTTTTATTGTGAAAAATGAATTTGAAGAGAAAATTGACAGAGATTTCGAGACTTTCCAAATAATATCCTAAAATTTCGAAGAAGAATGTGGACGATTGTAAAGGAAAAGTTGTTAATTAGCAAGATTACGAAGTTTTATAAAAAAATTCGAGTAAGTTTAAGAGACATTTAGAAGTTTTAAGAAGATTCAAAGTTAATTTAAAAATTGAAAACATTTCAAAAAAGTTTTAAAAAATGTACACATTTTTTAATGTTTGGAAATAAAATTTTTGAAGCTTCTTAAGGTTTGAAAGATTTAAAAGGTTTTAAAAGATTTTGAAAATTATCATAACAGAATCTCTCGCATAATCTGGAAGATTTGAAGGCAATTTTTTTAATTTTTCAGAATTTTAAGAAAAAATTTGGAAAAATTCGACTAATCTTAAAAGATATTTAGAAGGTTTCGAAGTTTTAGAAATGGTTTAAAAAATAATTTGAAATTTACAAATATTTCCAAACATTTCAAATAAAATGTAAATTTTTGAGGATTTCAAAAAAAATTTCGAACTTTTTTAAGAAGTTTGAATGGCTTAAAAAAAAATTTTCTTGAGATTCTTTGGAAAATTTTGAATAACTTTTTATTTTGATGAATTAATTTTTAAAGACAATTTGAGGTCAATTTTTTTAATTTTGAAAGATTTTTTAAACTTTTAGGAATAGTACGAGTCAGTTTAAAATTTATTTAGATATCTTCTAAACTTTTAAAAACTTCGATCAAGCTTAAGAGACATTTAGAAGTTTTAAAAATATTCAAAATTAATTTAAAACTTGAAAACATTTCAAAAAAGTTTTAAAGAAACTTATATTTTTGAATATTTGGCAATAGAAATTTTGAAGCTTCTTCAAGATTTTGAAAGGTTTTACGATGGTAAAAAAATGTCTTAAAAATCCTGGGAAAATTTGAACTGATTTTTTATTTTGAAAAATTAATTTTTAAGGAAATTGGACAAATATTTTTAAATATTTTTGTATTTATTTCCTAAAATTCCGAAAAGCAATGTAGAAGATTTTATAGAAAAATGTTCAATGAGCAAGATTACAAAATTTTATAAGAAATTTGAAAAAAAAATTTGAAAGGTTTCATGATAATAAAAAATATTTTTCAAAATTCATGGCATAATTTAAACTAAGTTTTTATTTTGAAAAATTAATTTTAAGCAAAAATTGACGAACGTTTTAAAATATTTTTATTTATTTCCTAAAGTTTCGAAAAAGAACGTGGACGATTTTAACAAAACAATGTTCAATTAGCAAGATTACAAAGTTTTTAAAGAAATTCGATCAAGTTTAAGAGATATTTAGAAGTTTTAATAATATTCAAAATTAATTTAAAACTTGAAAACATTTCAAACAAGTTTTAATAATACATACATTTTTGAATATTTGGAAATAAACATTTTGAAGCTTCCTAAAGATTTTACGATAATAAAAAAATGTCTTAAAATTGATGGGAAAATTTAGACTGATTTTTTTATTTTGAAAAATTAATTTTAAGGGAAAATTGGCGAATATTTAAAAACATTTTTATTTATTTCCTAAAATTTCGAAAAAGAACGTAGACGATTTTGAAAAAACAATGTTCAATTAGCAAGATTACAAAGTTTTATAACAAATTTGAAACAAACAAATTTTGAAAGGATTCACGATAATAAAAAACATTTCTTAAAATTCATGGGATAATTTAAAATGATTTATTGTCAAACCAGAATCTGGAAGATTTGAAGGCAAGTTCTTTAATGTTTCCGAATTTCAAGAAAATTTTTGGAAAAATTCGAAGAATTTTGAAAGATATTTTCCGAAGGTTTGAAAGTTTCGAAAATGGTAAAAAAATGACTTCAAGTTTGAAAAGATTTCCCAAAATTTCAAATCAAATGTAAATTTTTGAAGATTTAGAAAAAAATTTCAGATTATTTTAAGAAGTTTGAAAAGGCTTCTAGCAAATAAAAAAATTTCTGGGAAACTTTGTAATGACATTTTATTTTGAAAAATTAATTTTTAAAGCAAACTTGACAAAGTATCAAAACGTTCCAACATATTTCTACAATTTTCGAAAATATTTTGAAGATTTAAGAGCAATTGCTTTAATTTTGAAAGATTTTTCTAAATGTTAGGAATATTTCAAGTCAGTTTAAGAGATATTTATATTCCAAACTTCTATATCTTTTAAACTGACTCAAATTTTTCCTACAAATTTGCAAAACCCTGGCAAATAAAAAATTATGCTTTCTCGACATATCTGAAATCTTCAACAAAATTTTGAATTTTCTCAAGAATGTTAGGAGTATTATATGTTTATTTAACTTTAAAAATAAATAATCAAATAAAATTAAAAAAGGAATGTATATTTGAAATTTTTATTTTGTTGAAAATTTTCTTTACCGGTTAAAAATGCAACTGATTGAAAATTAACCTTTTCTGGTCAAGGATTCAACTACTTAGTTAAAAATGCATTTTTTCACCAAACATTCATTATTTTAGTCAAAAATTTATCTCTTTGGTTCACAATGTCACTATTTCGTTGAAAATTCGTCGTTTTTGGTAAAAAATTCATCTATTTAATTTAAAATTCAAATTTTCGTGTTAAAAAATTGAACTGTTTGGTAGAAAATTTGTCTTTTTTTGTAAAAAACTTAATCTTTTTTTGGTTTGAAATGCAACTGGTAAAAATTAATTTTTTTTTTTTGTTGGGGATTCAGCTATTTTGTTAAAAATTTGTCTTTTTAGGCATGAATTCAACTATTTTTAATTTAAATATCTATTTATGTTATCATTTATGTTATCTAGGTATTTAATAATTTGAAATACAGAAGTTAATGTTCTCCGTTCAGGAAATGTAAGGTAGAAAAGTATCTGTTAATTGCTCAAGTTTTCCTAATTTTTTAGTTACAAATATTTTAAACACATTACAATTTCCAAGAGTTCAGAAAAATGTGTTGAATTTATTTTCAATTTTTTATTCAAGTTTTTGATCTCAACAAATTTTTATTGATGATCCATAAAATGAAACATCTCTTTCAAGATTTCTAAAAACATGCATGCGCGCGCGTAGCGCGCTTTTGCTACTTGTCCATTTATTAAAAAGCGCATGGCGCCATTTTCGATTATTTCTCGAAATTACTCGAAACAATTAAAAACTATTGTTGTCGGGAAACCCACATTTATGATTGGATGAAACTGTCGTTCCTTTTTCCAAATTTTTAAATAAAGTCTGCTAACTTCAGGCTTATGAGAAATGTAAGGTTATCTAAATAATATATTCAATAATAATAATAATCAATGTAAGAAAAGTGTCCAGCATTTTGATATACAAAATGAAATTTGAAAATTTTAAAAATGAAAAAGCTTTTTAAGAATTTTAAAAGGTTTCAAGATACGAAAAAAATTTCTTAAAATTCCTGGGAAAATGTCAACTGATTTTTGAGTTTTAAAATAAATTTTAAGAGAAAATTGACAAAGACTTCTAAAAATTTTAAATCACTTTCTAAAATTTCGAAAAAGAATGGGAACGATTTTCAAGCAAAATGTGAAGCTTCTTAAGGATTTTGAAGGGATTCACGATAATAATAAAAATTTCTTAGAATTCATGGGAAAATTTGAACTGATTTTTGATTTCGAAAAATTAATTTTATGAGAATATTTAAAAACATTTTAAAATATATCAAAAAATTCTAAAAGATTACAAAAGATTTCTGAAATCGTCGTAACAGATTCTGGCAGATTTAAAGGAAACTTTGGTAATTTTTCAGAATAAATTTTAAGCCAAAATTGAAAAAGATTTCAAAAGATTTTAAATTACTTGCTAAAATTTCGAAAAAGAATTGGAAAGATTTTCAAGCAAAATCTTTCCATTAGCAATTTTGCAAAATTGTATACAAAATTAAAAAAAAAATTTTTAAAGATGTCAGAATGATAACAAATATTTCTCATAATTAATGGGATAATTCAAAAAAAAATTTTAGCATTTCAAAAGATTTCCAAATAATACGTCAAAACAGAATCTGGAAGATTTGAAGGCAAGTTTTTTAATTTTTCAGAATTTGAAGACAAATTTTGAAAGAATTCGAAGAATTTTAAAAGATATTAGGAAGGTTTAAAAGTTTTTAAAATAGTTAAAAAATGATTTTAAGTTTGAAAACATTTACAAAAATTCAAAAAAAAATGTAAATCTTTGAAGATTTCGAAAAAAAAATCGAAGCTTTTTACGAAGTTTGAAAGGCTTCAAGAAAATTTCAAGAAAATACAAAACTTAATTAAACTGAATATTTTTTTAGAAAATTAAAACAAGAAATTAAATTTTATTATTACATGTTTAGCTAAAATAATAAATTACCAATCAAGAAAAAGGGAATATTCAACGAAATAGTTACATTTTAACTAAACTGATAAAATATTTGATTTAGAAAAATGAATTCTCAACAAAAAGCGTAATAGTTGATATTTCCACCAAAAAATATTTTAATTTTCAATAAAAAACTTTAAAATTAAACTGAAAAATACGAATTTTCAACAAATGAGTTGAACTTTTGACCAAGAAAGATAGCTCAATCAATAAAGAAAATAAATCTTATCCAAAATGTTGAGTTTTCAAGTCATAAAGACGAATTTTTGAAAAAAGTTGAATTTACAACAAAAAATATGTGTTTTCTGCCAAAATAATTGAATTTTTGACTAAAAAATACGCTTGTTCAACAAAATAAGTGAATTTTTAATTAAAAAAGATCAATTTTATAACAATAATGGAATAGCTACATTTTTAGTAAAAAATGAATGTTTAACAAAAAAATGAACTTAGAATAAAATTTGTTAAATTTTCAACCAAAGAAATGAACTTTTAAATATAATGATGCATGTTCAATCAAAAAATAAGTTTGTAATCAAGTAGTAGAATATAATATAGTAGTTGAATATATTATTGTTATATAAATTGCTGGTTTCCGTGGGAGCTTTGAGCAAGAACTTGTTGAGAAACGAGTGGTTTGAAGGCGAAAGATGTGTGCTTAATGAAAAATTGTCTTTCCCTTGAATAACCCAGGATGTCAAACTCATTGATGCTGAGAAAGTCTCTCTCGCTCTCTTTCTCTCTCTCTCTCTCTCTCTCTCTCTCTTGACATCTCGTTAATAAAAAAATGGATGCTGCGGTTGAGAGACAGTCCAAAGATAATATTTGTACGAATAACATCTTGACCTGCCCCTGAAGCATTTACAAAGGTCCCGAGGACCCTTATCTAACACTTGAGCAACTATTTTTTAAATGCACTTTAACGACCGTCTTTGAGAGTTTGCACATACTCAAGACAATGACGAGACAAAACGAGTTAGGAAATAATTAATTGTAAAGAAGATTTTCATAATTGGCATCAGGGTCTTAAATTTTTTTCCTGTTTTTAATTTTTTCATTGATTTTTTCCAATCATTCGAAACCTAAGCCGTTTCATCCGTTAGCTTTCGTATGACTGGAAAATATCAATTAAAACAAAAATTAAAAAGAGAACAAGAAATAAAATTTATGGATCCTGATGCCAATTAAAAAAGTCTTTTTTCTGTTATGATGCCTGGACCAATTAAAAATTTTTCGGAAAACCAGCCAAGATGTCATTTACATAGAAAATTAATCTCATAGCAATTATGAGACATTGTAATAGAATGACGATAATTGAATAAAATGATTAATTTAAATTAAAAAGTTTAACAAAGTTGTTGCAAACTATTACAAAGTTAAAACCAGTTTTAATTTTTCTGTATAATCCATATTGATTATGGTGACGTATCTGATTTATGTCATGTCTGCTCTCTAAATCCGAATCAGCGATAAGAATACGGCTAATTAAAATCGTGATTTAAATTATATGCGCTAAATAATTATCTGTTAATCAATGAAATTTGACTGATAAACCGGTAAATTTAGAGAGTGTCTACCAGACGGGTGATTTTCAATTCCTGGTTTTCTCCCGGTCAATTTTTTATTTTTTCGGTAAATGGGAATTATACTGTTTTTTTAAATTTCTTTGTCCCAACTCAGATTTCTAATTCTTTTGTAAAATCCCTTGTCAGAATTACAGTTCTTTTCGAAAATTCCAGGTGCTAAAAAAGAATCATAATTCTTTTCAAAAATTCTCTCTTCCAACTCGAAATTGTCATTCTTTTGGATAATTTCCTGTTCCATTTTAGAATTATATTTCATTTCGAAAAATCCCTGTTCCAAATATGAATCATTAATCTTTTTGAAAATTTTTCGTTCCAACTCAAAATTATATATAGTTTTTAGTTGGAACGAAAAATTTTCAAAAAGATTAATGATTCATATTTGGATCAGGGATTTTTCGAAAAGAACTATAGTTCTGAGATGGAACAAAAAATTTTCCAACAGAATTATAATTTTTCCAAAAGAATTATAATTTTGAGCTGGAAGAAATAATTTTTGTAAATATTTGTGATTCTTATTTAAAACGCGAAATTTTTGAAAATAAGTATAACTCTGACATGGAACAAGAAATTTTCCGAAAGAATACACATTTTGAGTTGGTACGGGGAATTTTCTAAAATTATTATGATTCTGATTTGGAAGAGGGAACTTTGGAAAAGAACTATAATTCTGAGATGGTACAAGAAATTTTCCAAAAGAATTATAATTTTGAGTTGGAAGAAAGAATTTTTGAAAATATTTGTGATTCTTATTTAAAACGCGAAATTTTGGAAAATAAGTATAACTCTGACATGGAACAAGAAATTTTCGGAAAGAATGACAATTTTGAGATGGAACGGGGAATTTTCGAAAAGTGGTATAATTTCTTGTTCCATGACAGAATTATATTTCATTTAGAAAAATCCCTGTTCCAAATAAGAATCATAAATCTTTTCAAAAATTCTTCCTTTTATCTCAAAATTACAATTCTTTTGGAAAATTTTTTTTCCATGTCAGAATTATACTACTTTTCGAAAATTCCCTGTTCCAAATCAGAATCATAATTATTATTATTATACCATTAAGCCATTTCCCTTTCGGGGTAGGCGT
>CAKNYM010051751.1:119906-137118 GCA_932195095.1 Andricus curvator | reverse complement strand
CTCCCTCCTTTCTTCTTCCCATCTCGTTAATTCCATCGCCCTCCCTCCCCGCCCCTCTACCTCCATCAAACACTTTCTCGCTAACTCCCCTCCCTTTCCCTCCCTCAGCTTCGTCTCCAAATTCCAGGCCCTCTTTCCCGCTATAGTACTTAATTTATCCTTTTGTGCTTCTTCTCTCACCACATATCCCAGTGTCCTCCAGTCTACCCCTAGCGTCCACCTTATATACCTTTCTTGTACACTCTCAATCTCTTTCCTTTCTTTCCATCCTCATATCTCTGCTCCATAACCTAATACCGGCCATACCAGCGTATCAAATAACCAGATTCTCCTTCTCCAATTTTTTTTAAACCTTCTTTTTCCTATTACCCATATCTGTTTCATTACCCCTGCTGCTTTTTTTATCCTTTCTCTTATATGAGCTCTATGATCTCCATTTGCTTGCAAGTTATATCCCAAATACTTAAACTCTTTCACTTCTTCTAATTTTATTCCCTTCCATCTCCCCGTCCATTCTTTCTTTCTTCCCCCTCCTTTCCTAAACCTCATTATCTTTGTCTTGTCTACATTTAAATTCAACTTTTTTCCATCTAAGTATTTCTCTAATCCTGTAATTAAGCCCGCCATCCCTTCTTCATCCTCTGCCATCAACACTACATCGTCTGCGTATGCCAGTGTATATATCTTTTCGTTCCCTATCCTAACTCCTCCCCATCCCTTTCTTTTCATTTCTTCTTCTAGGTCTGAGATTAATATATTGAATAAAAGTGGACTCAGAGGACATCCTTGCTTTACTCCTCTAACTAACCAGAAACGGTCTCCTACTTGCTCTCCTACCTTTACCTTGCTTTTTGTCTCTCTAAAAATTTCCGATACTCTCTTTATTAATCCCTCTCGTATCCCCTTTTTCACCATAACTTTTTCTATCTCGCCTCGGTCTAATGAGTCAAACGCCGCGTTCAAGTTCACGAATATTGCTACCATTGCCCCTTTCTCCCTTTTAATCCTCTTATTTACTAAATAGTTCAGAACATATATATTGTCCATCACCCCCATCCCTTTTCTAAACCCTGTCTGATTCGGTGGCTCTATCTTTTTCTCCACAACTTCTTTTTTTAACCTCTCTGATAGAACAGTCACATATACTTTATACAGTGTTGGCATTAGTGTCACTCCCCTATAATCTTTAACCTCCTCCCCTTTTCCTTTCTTCACTATTGGTATCACTACTCCTTCTTTCCATAACTCTGGCCACCCCTCTCCTCTCCATACTCTATTGCACATTATCCATGCCCATTCCTTTAATTCTGTCTCCCCATATTTCCATACTTCATTTGGAATCTCATCTATACCAGGTGCCTTTCCATCTTTCATCATCTCTAATACCTTGTCTATTTCTTCCCTTGTAATGTCCTCCTCCTCATCTGTTTCCCTACCATCTTTTCCTCCTTTCCTAACTTTCCTCTCTACCCCTCCTAGTAATTCCATTAAATATTTTTTACATTCTACCATCTCAATATCCTGGTTTACTCTTTTCCTTCTTCGTCTCTCTCTATTTACCACCTTCCAAACCTCTTCTTCCGTCCTAGCCTTCTCCGCTTCTTCTTCAAACCTTTTATTTTCCTCCTCTTTTTTTTGATCACACAACTCAGTATACTCCTTCTTTTTTCTCCTATATTCTTCTCCACTACTTGTCCCTTTTCTCCATTTTCTTAATTTCCTTTTCACTTCCTTCCTCTTCTGTTTACAATTCTCATCCCATCCACTTCTATCGCCTCCTTCACTAACTTCTTTTTTGCTTGTGCACTCTAATACTCCTTTTATTTCTCCTATAATTATTTCCATTTCCTTGTTTACGTTTCCTTCCCCCATTTTGATATTCCTGACTTTTTCTTTAAACTGTTCTTTACCTTCCATTGACCAATCCCCTCTTCCTGCTCTTTTTACTTTTGCTTCCTTTTTAGTCTTATTGATATTACTCATTTCTCCCTCTACTGTCACTATTAAGGGAAAGTGATCCGAATCTACATAATTCCCTACCTCTAGTTTCTTAACCTTCTCTCTTACTTCGTCGTCCATTACCGCATAATCAATTACCGTTCCCCTCTTTCCTCCTGAACGTGTATATTCCCCTTCCTCATCCCCCTCTATACTTCCGTTTAGGATAAGCCATCCCATCTCCGCTAGGCTCTTTAACAACTTCTTTCCCTCCCCGTTCAGTATCTTGTCCTTGGATTTTCTCCCTCCCTCTCCATCCCATTCCCTTCCTCCTCTATCTCCTGTTCTCGCATTAAAGTCTCCTCCTATTATAAGCCTACTCTCTTGCTTATTTTCTTCCATCAGTTCCCTCATCTCCTCTGATTTTTCCTGCATATCACCGTTCACATAAACCCCCACTATCTTCCACCTCTCTCCTCCCATATTTATCTCTTCTACTATTAATCCTTCTTTATGTCCTATCAAATCTTTTTTATCCTTCTCTGTTATACATTCGTTCCTTACACCCATCACCATTCCTCCCATTGCTCTGCCTTTTTTATTCTTCCTCTTTGCATTTTGAACCTGCCATTTGTAACCTCTTGGTAATCTTCCCCTTACTCTTTCCCATTCCTTTTCATCTAGCCACGTCTCCATCATTACTAATACATCCCATTGTGTTAAATTTGTCATAAACTCCCTATCCTTTCTTTCTAAGCCTGCTATATTCCAGTAGCATATCTTCCAATCTTCCCTACTTTTGTTTCTCGTCTCTTTTTGTTTCCTACTATTTCTTATTTCTTTATCTCCCGTTCCTTTCTCTCCTAGTTTCCCGACTCCTCATTATTTACTATCCGTTCCTTGTCCTCGTCCCAATTCCACCATACACCTTCTATCTGTATTCTCCAATACTTAACCCATGTTCTTCTTCCCTTTTTTCTTTCCTCTTCCGCTATTTTCCTCAACTTATACTGCATGTTCCTTTCTACCCATGTCAAATCATCCTCTATTCTCTCCGAGCTTCCATATAACACCCTCTTCTTTGTCATCACTTCCCTCTTATGTTCCCATTTCTTCAGTTTCACTAGTGCCATTCTTTCCCCTCTAAAGATTAAACTTAAATAATTCGATTTCAAGTTAAAAAAATTAATGTTTAACCAAACAGATGGATTTTCAACTACAACTATAGAATTTCCAATTGGAATAAGTTAAATTTTCAGTTAAAAAAATTACTTTCAACAAAAAAAAACTAACTTTAAAAAAAATAGTTGGAAAAGTTGAATTTTAAATCAGAAAGATGAATTTTGTAAGTGAAATGATGAATCTTTAACTACAATAATTGAATTTTTGACCAAAAAGATGAATTTTCAACCAAGAAGACTAATTTCTACCAAAAAATACGAATTTTCAACTAAAAGAATGATAATTTTTCAATCAAAAATTGAATAATTAAATTTTTAGTCAAAAAATGAATGTTCAAACAAAGAGATGTATTTTTAACTAAAATTATGGAATATTCGACTGGAATAATAGTTACATTTAGAGCTAAAAAAATAATTTTCAACCAAAACTATCCAAAGAAAAAACAAGTTTTCAATGAAACAGCTAATTTTTCAACCAAAGAAATTAATTTTTAATTTAAAAAAAAAATTGTAATAAAAGAGTTTAACTTTCAACCAAGTAATTTTATTTCCAACCTAAAAGATGAATTTTCAACTTGAATTTTTAACCGAAAAGAATAATTTTTAAACAAGAAGATTAACTTTCAAAGAGAAAGATAATTTTCTACCAACAAAAATCGATTTTTAACAAAATATGTGGATTTTCAACGAAATAGCTGAATTTTCAATTAAAAAAGACAACTTTTCATCCAAATTGTTGAATTTTCAACTAAAATGATGAATCTTCAATTGGAATAGTTGACTTTTATGCCAAAAAGCTGAATTTTCAGCCAAAAAGATTAATTTTCTACAAAATAAACGAATTTTCCACAAAGTACATAAATTTTCAAACAACTAGTTTAATTTCTAAATAAAAAATATCAATTTTTAACCAAATAGTTGAATTTCCATCCAAAAAAAGATACATTTTCAACTAAAAATAGAATTTTCTGTTAAAAATCTAACTCTTAACAAAAAAACAAACAAAAAACGGATTTTCAGAAAAATAATTAAATTTTCTACTGGAATAGTTATATTTTTAGTTTAAAAAATTGATTTTCAACAAAGTACTTACATTTTCTACCAGATATGAATTTTGAATGAAAATTATGAATTTTCAACGAAAAAATGTATGTTTAAGAAAGTGGTTAAACTTTTAACAAAATGGTTGAATTTTTCTTTTAAATAATTTTTCTTTCTTAGCTTCATCTAGTCTGAAAAGACGTTAAATATTTTCTGTTATTCTCTAATGATAATACAGATTCCTTGTAATTAATTCATTTTTAGAAACGATTTTATTATATTTTTAATCACGTATTCAATATAAAATTTTTTTAAATCCTAAGATTTGAATTCGAAATATATTAAATTTTCAACAAAAAAGGAATAATTTAATATCCAAAGAGGTGAATTTTCAAAGAAAGCTTTGAGTTTTTAAGCCAAAAAATCGGATGTTTTAGAAAAAAGATGACTTTTAATACCAAAATGCTAAATTTTTATCAAAAAAGTTAATTTTCAACCAAGAAACTTGATTTTTCAACCACATGGTTGAATTAAAAGACATACATTAATTTTAGACTAAATATTTTTTCAAAAAGAAAAAAAACAGAAAAAAGTTGAATTTTAAACCCAAAATCATAAATTTTCAGCAAAAAAGTTCATTTTCAACGAAGAAAGTTCATTTCTCAACGAAACAATTGAATTAAAAGACATATACATTAATTTTAGACCAAATATTTGAATTTAGAAACGAATTTTCAACAAAACAGTTAAATTTTTAACCAAATAGTTGAATTTTCAACATAGAAAGATAAATTTTCACCCAATTGCAGTTTCATTTTTAAGCAAATAGTTCAAATAATTCCCACCAAGAACTTCTCTACCAAAACAGATGAATTTTCAATAAAAAAAGAACGAATTTGAAAAAAAAATTCAATTTTCGTTTAAAAAGATGACTTTTTAACAAAATAGTTGCATTTTCAACAAAACAATGAATATTTCAACAAAGCAGTTGAATTTTTAGCCCACAAAGATGAATTCTCAACAAACAAAAAATTGATATTCAATGAAACAGTTACCTTTCCAAACAAATGATTGAACTTTCAAGCAAAAGGTTTAATTTTTAAACAAAAAATATTATACTACACTCGGACCCCGATTTAGTAACCCCCGGTTTAGTAATTCCTAGAATTGCTGACCCGCGCAGTTTCTCAGCGCGCAGGGCAAGAAACGGTTGCGACTCTCGCCTCGGAAGGGCCGCAGTGCGCGAGTACTCAGTCGAGTATATTGCGCGATATTATGCATTCCAATTGGAAACGGTTCAGGCGACCCTAACTCTTTACGTTTCGATTCCCCCGATTTAGTAACAAGCCTATTTGCAGGCAACTCCCGACACTGTTACTAAATCGAGGTCCGAGTGTTCAACCAATTGAGGTTGCATTTTAACCAAATAACCGAATCTTCAAGCTGAAAAGACGAATTTTTTAGAAGACATTTGAATTTTTCACCAAGAACTTCTTTACCAAAAATAGATGAATTTTTAATCCGAAGAAAAACGAATTTTCAACCAAAGCCTTGAATTTTCAACAACAACAAAATTAATATTTAACTAACCAGTTTCATTTTCAACCTAATAGTCGAATCTCCTAGCCAAAAAGATGAATTTTTTTTTAGAAGACCAAGATGAATTTTCGAAAAACAAAAAATTAATATTGAAACAAGCAGTTCAATTTTCGAACAAAAAAATGATTTTTTAACAAAATAATTAAATTTTCAATAAAATAGTTGCATTTTCAAATAAAAAAGATGATTTTTTAACAAAAAATGGAGTAATTAAATTTTAAAACGAACCAAATTAATTTTCAATAAAAAAACACTAATTTTTAACAATGATAATTGATATTGATTTTTTCAACTAAAATGATAAATCTTCAACAACAAAAATTAATTTTTAATAAAGAAGCGCAACTTTCAATCAAGTAGTTGAATTTCAATTAAGAAAGATGAATCAAAATCAAATTTCTAAAAAAAAAGAGATGAATTTTCAAACAGAAAAGACGAGTACTCTACAAAACAGTTGAATTTTCAACCAGAAGGTTAATATAGAGGGACATGAGGAAGGGGAATATACACGCTCAGGAGGTGAAAGGGGAACGGTAATTGATTATGTGATAGTAGATGATGAGGTAAGAGAGATGGTCAAGAAACTAGAGGTAGGGGATTATATAGATGCGGATCACTTTCCCATAATAGTGACATTAGAGGGAGAAAAAAGTAATAACAATATGGATAAAAAGGAAGCAAAGGTAAAAAGAGCAGGAAAAGAGGATTGGTCAAGGGAAGAAAAAGAACAGTTTAAAGAAAAGGTAAGAAATATCAAAATGGGAGAGGGAAATGTGGACGAGGAGATGGAAATAATGATAGGAGAAATAAAAAGAGGATTAGAGTGCACAAGCAAAAAAGAAATAAATAAAGGGGGAAATATAAGTGGATGGGATGAGGTATGTAAAGAGAAAAAGAAGGAGGTCAGAAAGGAACTAAGAAAATGGAGAAAAGAAAAAAGTAGTGGAGAAGAATATAGGAGAAAAAAGAAGGAGTATACTGAGTTGTGTCATCAAAAGAAAGAGGAGGCGAATAAAAGGTCTGAGGAAGAGGCGGAGAAGGCTAGGACGGAAGAAGAGGTTTGGAAGGTAGTAAATAAAGAGAGAAAAAGAGTAAATCAGGATATTGAAATGGTAGAATGGAAAAAATATTTTATGGATTTGCTAGGAGGGGTAGAGAGAAAAGTTAGGAAAGGAGCGAAACATGGTAGAGAAAGAGATGAGGAAGAGGACATAACAAGGGAAGAAATAGGCAAGGTGTTAGGAATAATGAAAGATGGAAAGGCACCTGGTATAGATGAGATTCCAAATGAAATTTGGAAATATGGGGGGACAGAACTAAAGGAATGGGCATGGATAATGTGTAATAGAGTATGGAGAGGAGAAGGGTGGCCAGAGTTATGGGAAGAAGGAGTAGTGGTACCCATAGTGAAGAAAGGCAAAGGGGAGGAGGTTGAAGATTATAGGGGTGTAACGCTAATGCCAACATTGTATAAAGTATATGTAACTGTTTTGTCGGAGAGATTGAAGAAAGAAGTTGAGGAAAAAAAGATACAGTCACCGAATCAGACAGGGTTTAGAAAAGGAATGGGGGTTATGGACAACATATATGTTCTGAATTATCTGATAAATAAAAGGATTAAAAGGGAGAAAGGGCCAATGATAGCAATATTCGTGGACTTAAAGGCGGCATTCGACCCATTGGACAGAGTCGAGATAGAAAAAGTTATGGTGAAGGTAGGAGAGCAAGTAGGAGACAGTTTCTGGTTAGTTAGAGGAGTAAGGCAAGGATGTCCTGTGAGTCCACTTTTATTCAATATATTAATCTCAGAACTAGAAGAAGAAATGAAGAAAAAGGGATGGGGAGGAGTTAGGATGGGATGGGAATGTAGAAAAGACAAAGATAATGAGGTTTAGAAAAGGAGGGGGAAGAAAGAAAGAATGGACTGGAAGATGGAAGGGAGTAAAGTTAGAAGAAGTAAAGGAGTTTAAATATTTGGGATATACCTTGCAAATGAATGGAGATCATAGAGTTCATATAAGAGAAAGGATGAAAAAAGCGGCAGGGATAATGAAACAGATATGGGGAATAGGAAAAAGAAGGTTCAAGAAAGACTGGAGAAGGAGAATTTGGTTATTTGATACGCTGGTATGGCCGGTAATAGGTTACGGAGCAGAGATATCGGGATGGAACGAAAGGAAAGAGATTGAGAGTTTACAAGAAAGGTATATCAGGTGGACGCTAGGAGTAGACTGGAGGACGCCTGGATATATGGTGAGAGAAGAAGCACACATAGATAAATTAAGTACTAGAGCGGGTAAGAGAGCATGGAAATTTGAGATGAAGTTAAGGGAGGGGAGGGGAGGGGAGTTAGCGAAAAAGTGCTTGAAGGAGGTAGAAGAAAGGAGCGGGAGGGCAGTAGAACTAACAAGATGGGAAGAAGAAAGGAGGGAGTTTTTTAGTGCTAGAGATATAGGAGAGGGAAGTGGAGTAAGCTTTGAAGAATTGGAGAGAAGGGATAGGGAAAGACAATTAATGGAAAGATGGGGAATGATTGAGGAATCAAAATATAATAAATGGTATAAGTTGATAAAAAAGGAAGAAGTACCAAAATATTTAGAAAAGGGATGGGGAGGGAGACGATGGACCAGAATAGCAAAATTTAGATTGGGAAACGAGGTAAGGGAGGGGATGTATTGGGAAAAGGAAGAGAACAGAAAGTGCAGAATATGTGAATGGGAGGAGGAAACATGGGAGCATGCATGGGACGGATGTAGGAGAGGAATGGAAGATAAAGGAAGCTGGCAAGAGAATGTGGTAAATATTCTAGGTGAGGATGGAATGGGTGAGGAGTGGATGAAGGAGTTGGAGGAGGCTAGCGGGGCGAATGAGAAAGAATGAAAGAATGGATATGGAAAAATGACAAAATGAGAATGAGATAGAAGAGAAGTGCAAGTGAAGGAAAAAGGAAACGGAAGTCGCATAGATTAGAAGCGTAAAGATCTGTAAGTAGTTACATGTAGAAATTATGTAATAGTATAAGTAGATTAAGATGCGGATGCGCTCGCTTTCTCGCTTTCGCTAGATTAATATAGAAGTAAGGAGATAAAAAAAGAGTTGATGTAAATTTTTGTAAATATTTGTAAATAGTAAGGATAAGATAATATAAAGTTTGTAGATGGTATTGTAAGAAACGGAGGTCATGTAAACCCTTAGGGAACACATTATGAATAAAGAAGTACCAAAATAACCGAATTTTCAAACCAAAATGGAAAACTCAACTATTCTTGAAAATTGGTCTTTTTTGGTTGAATTTAACTGTTTTTTATTCAAAATTAAAATCTTTTTTGGTTTAAATTTCAATTATATTGCATTGTTCTTTGAGAATTCATATTTTTTAGTTGAAAATTCAACTCCTTCGTTACAAGTGTACCTCTTTTGTTAAAAATTAATTTTTTTCGTTGAAGATTCATCATTTTAATTGAAAATTCATCTCTGATTGAAAATGTAACTACCTTGCTGAAAATCAATTTTTCTAACTGAAAATTTAACTATTTCAGTTGAAAATTGAACTATATTGTTGAAAATTTGTTGTTTTTTTTTTTTGTTATAAATTAGTTTTTTTAAACTGAAAATTTAACTATTCTATTTTTTGTTAAAAATTTATCTTTCTTGGACAAAAATTCAACTTTTTTGTTGATCATTGACATTTTTTATTTAAAAATTGAACTATTTGGTGGAAATTTTTTGTATCTTTTTGGCTTAAAAATTCAACAATTCAATTGCAATTTTTTTTCTTCCTTGACTTATAAATATGTTTTGGTTGAAAATTCAATTATTTTGTTGAACATTCATCTTTTTGGTTTGAAAATTCATCTCTTTCTGTAAAAATTTAATCTTTTTTGGTTAAAAATGCAAGTGTCTAGTTAACAATCAATCTGTTACGATTGAAAATTAACTTTTTTGTTAAAAATTCAATTGTTTTGTAGAAAATTCATATTTTTGGCTCAAAAATTCAACAATTCAGTAGAAAATTCAACTATTTGGTTAAAAATTTATGTATTTTGTTGAAAATTCGTCTTTTTTGATAGAAAATCAATTTTTTTCGTTAAAAATTCATTTTTTCAACTGAAAACTTATGGTTAAAAATTTACTTTTTTGTTGATAATTCAACTGTTTTGTAGAAAATTTACCATTTTGGCTTGAAAATTCAACAATTTGGTATTTTTTTTAAATTCGTTTTTGGTTTGTAAAATCCAACTGTTGTTTATTTTAAATTAAAATCTTTTTATGTTGAAAATTCAACTCCTTGGTTGAACGTTGAACTACTTTCTTAAAAGTTTATTTTTTCTCTTTAAGATTAATAATTTTAGTTGGAAATTCTTATTTTTAAATTAAAAAGTAATGTTTTTTGCTGGAAATTCAATTGTATTGTAGAAAATTCATTTTTTTTTTCATTCAAAAATAATTTTCCTAAATGAAAATTTAACCATTACATTTTTGGTTAAAATTGATCTTTTTAGTATAAAAATGCAATTATTTGGTTAAAAAATTTTGAAATGAAACAAATATAAACTGAAAATTATTCAAATAAAATTTGGACTAACACCACATTCATTGTTTAAACTATTTAGTTGAAAATGTATGGGATTTTTTGGAAAATTCGTCTTTTCAATAGAAAATAAATCTTTATGGTTGAAAATTCAACTGTTTGGTTACAAATGTATGTATTTTTCAGAAATTCGTCTTTTCTGGTAAAAAATTAATCTTCTTGGTTCAAAATTCAACTATTTGATTGAAAACGTATGTATTTTGTTAGGAATTCACCTTCTTAAAATAAGCTATTATTTAATAAATATACGCATTATTATTCTATTTCTCACCTTGAATTAAAAATGTGGACAAAAAGTTTAAAAGTTCAGAAAAAACCACAACTTTTTAGCACTTATCTTGTCAGATCACTGAAGTTAAGCAGCGTTGGGCGCGGTTAGTACTTGGATGGGTGACCATTCGAGAATACTGTGTGCTGTTGGCATATTATGGGTGTGGTGAGCCCAAACTTGTAGTTATTTATAACTACAAGAAAACTATCCACCTAGAAACACTACCCGAATCGGGTGGTGTCACGCCTGCCCTGAAAGGGAAATGGCTTAATGGTATACCTTAATGGTATACGTAAAAAGTGGTAAAAAGTTAAACATTTCAGAAAAAACACAAGTTTCTAGCATTATTCCAATTTAATATTTTTAAAAATAATAATACATTCTTCAAACAATTGATTTTATTAACTCAAATTAATTATTTACATCACTCTCATGGAAAATTGGATAAAAAGTGTAAAATTAAAAAAAAACTGCAATTGAATCTTGATATTTATAAAATAATATTTTATTCATATTATATGGCTGATTGTGAAGATAAATGTTGAGTTTCAACTCGATTCAGCTAATATTTACGATTCTGAATAAAATTTACAAAAACTTATTTTTTTTCTTACATGGGAAATACGTGTTAAACTTAATGGGGCTTGCGCCAGTCACCACCTCTAAATATTTATAAAAAAATTGATTTATTTGTTAACCATAAATTTAAAACCATACTTGCTTTTCATATAGATGAGAAGCCTAACTTTCATACTTATTAATATAACAATTTGTGCTAAAAAATGTACTTTTAAATTATTTATAAATCGAATTATTTGTCAAACTGTTTCATAATTGGGACATGTTTCATGATAGGTACCTTTAAGAGAAAACGATATAAAATCAAACCAGAAAGAAAGTATATACTTTTTACTTTGTTTTGAAGATGGTGTCAAAAGAATACAAAACTACATTCCTCCACGAAATAGCTTTTCTTTGTCACGAGTCGTAACCATTTTTTGAGCGAAGTGTGAAATAAAATAAGAATCAATAACCATAGATCATAGATCCGGGACACGTTCATAGTAAAGTGCGTTTTCCTCTTCATCAGTTTTCGCTGTAGGAAGCAACACGCATATCTATTTTATTATCCCATAACGCTGAGGCATATAACGTGGTTATGGATGTTAAGGGGTCACACTGATCTTAAAAAAAAAATCACATGCAGGTTTTTGACCTTCTTCACATGAACAATAATCGCTCACACTTTCAGTCTATTTTTATAATTTTCGTCTCTCGGCTTTCTCTCGGTTTAGAAAAAAAATATACACTCTTTGCGAAACCGACGGTTTTTTCACATTGCGGAAGTCGAGGAGCATCAGCAAACCTTTTTGCATCAGAAATCTATTGACTTTTTATCATATAATAAGTAGGATAAGGGAATTTTTGTGTCAGTATTAAAAAAAACTAGCTGTGAATTCGATCTCGAGTGTTTCCACTTTGTTTGTATTTATAATTATATGGTGCTCATTTCACGAGCACTTTGCTTCCCGTTAGCAAATGTATTTGCTTCCTCATAGAGGAAGCATTAGTTATTTTTTTTCAATAATAGACAAACCAAAGTCTTCATTTTGATCAATTTAAAAATAAAAATGTACAAAAAATGCAAAACTACAAAATATTACAAAAAAATTTTTTAACACAAAGAAAAAACAAATTTTGTCTTCGAAATGATAATAATTTTTTATGATTTCTTTACAAAAATTTTCAGAATTACTCTATTTGAAAACATAGGATCAAAAAGTCTTTTCTATTCATGCGTCAACTTTGAATTATGTCAATGAAAAAAGTTTTTCCGTTTGAAACAGATTACTCAAGTATTATAAATGAACATAACTTCCTTAATCTTCAATAAAGTGTATTAATATTATAGATCAATCGATTTGCCTCGAATGAAGGAATCTTTTCCGTTCTTGCATAAATTTTGAATTATGTTAGTGACAAAAGTTTTACTATAAAAAAACATGTTTTCAAATATTATGCATCACCATAACTTCCTTACTCTTCAATAAAATGTATCAATGTTATAGGTCAATCGATTCGTCTTGAGTTAACACAACTCTATTCTCGCATCAAGTTTAAATTATGAGGATGAGAAAATTTTTACTATAAAAAACGATTTTAAAAATATATAAATTACCATAGCTTCCCTACTATTTAATAAAATGTATTAATATTATAGGTCAATCGATTCGTCTCGAACCAATGAATCTTTTATATTCTTGCATCAACTTTGAATTATGTTGAAGAAAAAAGTTTTACTGTCAAAAACCGTATTTTCGAATATTACGCATTACTATAGCTTCCTTACTCTTCAATAAAATGTATTAATATTATAGGTCAATCGATTCAACTCGATCCAAGGAATCTTTTATATTCTTGAATCAACTTTGAATTATGTTAACGAAAAAAGTTTTACTATAAAAAACCGATTTTCAAAATATATAAATTAGCATACCTTCCCTACACTTTAATAAAATGTATTAATATTATAGGTCAATCGATTCGTCTTGAACCAAGGAATCTTTTATATTCTTGCATCAACTTTGAATTATGCTAATGAACAAAGTTTTACTATAAAAAACCGATTTTTAAAATATTGTTGAGTGCTAAAAAAATGCAATAAATATTTTTAGAAATCCTTCGGTCAGTTTCAAGATATTAGTGAGGAAAATAAGCCCTCCAAATTTCATTAATTTATCTGCAACCGTTTTCTAGTTATCGTGTTCACAAAAAAGCGTGACATCCACACACACAGCCGGACAATTGCTTAGAACATTGTATTAGACATTTTTAAATTGAGGAAGGTTTATTTAAATGAATTTGAAAACTTTTGAAAATGTTACCATTACAAAGCTTCCTCTATGAGGAAGCAAAAATATTATGTTTTAAACATTTTCAGGCCTCGGACTCAATTCAGAGATCAAAAATAGTGCAAATAGTGTCAAAAATTTGAAAAAAACGTGTAGTACGAAATCAAAACGTGTTCAATGGAAAAGCAACTTTATTTTTTAAGCAAAATTTCTAGTTTACTAACCTGATACTTTAAAAGTATTACAAATAAACTTCAATGTTTATTTAAAATGTTATTTTTTAGCCTGCAAATTATCAATATTCCTATTTGTTTATTGCAGGATACACAGTCTTTTCTCTATTCCACACTTTTTCTCGTTTTTTCACTTAAATGCAAATCGAATAATTAGAACCCTCACTTTTCGATGGAAAATTAAATACTTTTGTAGAAAATTAAACTGTTTGGTTGGAAATTAATCTGTTTTAGTTGAGGATTCAAGTACAGTGAAATCGCGTTATAACGCTCCCGCATATAACGCTTTCCCGCCTTTAACGCTCCGTTCTACCGGTCCCGTGATCACTCCCATAAAAAGCCCATATAAATTTTCACGCATATAACGCTTTCCGCTTATAGCGCTTTCCCGCTTTTAACGCTCTAATGTTGTGACCCCAAGGTAAAATTTCTCCCGCTTATAACGATTTCTTATTGGACAGGAAGCTCAAACTCCCCAAAAGCGGGGGTGAAGAAGCTCCAATCGTGTTAAACTTTCGTTTAATCGGTGATAAGTTGAATCATGAAACGTTCAGTATACGTTTACCTACAGCCCTGCTCGTAGCTCATAATACATGTTCGGTTCTTCGGTACATTATTCGGATAACTGTGGTGTATTGTGATATATTTTGTAGTGTTGTTTTTGAAATAACAAAAATGTCAGTATCAAGAAAAAGGAAAGCGTTTTCAGTGTCAGAGAAGTGCGAAATTTTAAGAAAATACGAACAAAATACAAGTTTGAATCAAAAAGAGTTCGCGGCATCATTGGGAATTCCTGCGTCTACGTTAAGAAGAATCGTGAGCAGCAATCGTTTCAACAAGCTCGCGCAGTTAAAATTCCTGTGAATGGACCAATATTACAGGAGAAGGCCTTAGAGATAGCTCGAGAAATTGGATTGGGAGATTTTAAAGCATCCACAGGGTGGCTTGATCGCTTTCGTAAACGTCACGGTATCGTTTATCGACAAATCAGTGGTGAGGCGGAATCTGTTGATGAATCGGTTGTAATCACTTGGAACTCTTATACAGTGAAAGGACTTCTGCAGGGCTATACAATGGATTGCATCTACAACGCAGACGAATTTGGACTTTTTTTTAATCTTATGCCAGATAAGTCCTTTACATTCAAAGATGAAGATTGTCATGGCGGAAAGTTAAGTAAAGAGAGACTGACTGTACTGTTGTGTGCAAATAGTGACGGTAGTGATAAGTTGAGTCCCTTAGTCATTGGCAAGTCAGCCAAGCCAAGGTGTTTTAAAAATGTACGCTGCTTTCCTTGTGAATATTCATCACAGCGACGTGCCTGGATGACGAGTGATAGGTTCCAAAAATGGCTTGTGAACTGGGATGAAAAACTTGTGACGCAGAAACGCAAAATAATCCTGTTTGTGGATAACTGCCCGGCCCACCCGAAGGAAGTGCCCTTAAAAAACATCAGACTTGAGTTCCTTCCTCCGAATGCGACGAGCAAGCTGCAGCCTCTGGATCAAGGCGTAATCAAAGTAGTCAAACAGAAGTATCGCAAGCGCATAGTGGAAAAATTCTTGGACTTCATGGATGATCCAATTACGAAGCCTAAGATCAATGGTTTGGATGCCATGCACTGGGTCACAGCATCTTGGGAGGACATCAAACCAGAAACAATCCAAAATTGTTTCAGGAAGGCTGGATTAGTAGCAGAGAACATCGAGATAGGCGAGGTAAGCATCTGCTTTATACTGAATGGAAAAGTTAAGAACCGAAGTTTCGTTTTTGTCTGTCCACTTTTTCAAAAGAAATGTCTTCAATATTTTGGAAATTTTCGAAAATTTTCAACAGTGTGCACAATTCTTTTCAGGAACCGTCTGAAATAATCCTTGACGATGACGAGAGTCGGGTTTTGATGAACCGCCTTGGTATCACCTTCGATGAGTACGTAGCTCTGGATGACAATCTTATCACCACTGAAAATCGGTCTTTATCAGACATCATCATTGACTCGATTCAGAGCAAGGACGAAGATGGTAATGAAGATGGTGATGACGAAGACGAACCACCTCCTCCTCCATCGAGGTCAGCTGCACTAGATGCGCTCTCTATCCTCAGAGGATATTTTACAAGTTCTTCAAACGAGTCTGAGGAATTCTTCAGTAGCACCCACAAAATGGAGAGTAAAATTATAAAAACAAAACATGACAAATTGCGGCAAACCATTTTACAGGATTTTTTCAACAATGACTCCATGGAGTAATAGTAAGAAGACCAAACGTCAAGGGGCGCGCGCATGAAAAATGAACCTCGAGTTTTACAAACAATAATCGGCCCTTTTTAGGGCCACCAAATTTTTTAACGAAGGAATAATTTATTGTTCAAATAACATGAATGCTTTGTTTGATATTGGCAGTAGGTATGCCTAAGAGTTTTAGTACAGTATGTGCTAGACGACAAAGGTTATTTTTTTCCACCAAAGCTCATGATTTTAAATTTTCAACATCAGTTTATTTATTTCCAACAATTTATTTAATTTTATTGCAACCAGTATAAGTATTCCGCCTACAGGAACTTCCGATGCGGAATGCATTGTCAATGAATAAATCATATTTTATAATAGTGATAATTAATGGTAATTTATGATGATCATGGATGTTGATAGTTAATAATGACGATATGAATGTTCTGATTGATTGATAAAAGAACAATATTTACGAACGACATGAAGAGATTGACTTTTCCCGCATATAACGTTTTCCCGTTTATAACGCTCTTCTCGGTCGGTCCCTTGAAGAGCGTTATATCGCGATTTCACTGTATGTTGTTGAAAATTCGTTTTTCTTCGTTAAATCTGATCCTTAAGACCATGTTATACATGAGTCACGTGACCTAAATCATCGATAATTTTTTTGCAACAACTCACGTCCACACCGAATGAGACATCGAGTTGAAATTTTGGGGAAAGCCTCAAGAAACAATAACGTACATTTGTATACAACATTTGGCTCGAAATTTAGAAAAAAAATGTTTTGAACAAATTAAAACCGGAGCAATATCGGCATTTTTTGTGCAACAACTCATGTCCACACAAAATGAGATATCGAGTTGAAACTTTGGGGAAAGCATCAGGAAACTGTAATCTGCGTTTGTATACATTTGGCTCGAAATGTTGAAGAAAAAAATGTAATGAATAAGGAAATTCACAAAAATACCGACCGTGCTGTAGAACTCTGTAACCAATTTTCAATGTTCCCAATGAAACATTTTTGAGGTTCTGGCTCACATGTCTTGAGAAAAATGATGCAAACATCGGTTTCAAAAATTACACTTGATAATATTTGTTGGTTTGGTGCAAATAAACAAAAAGATATTTGATATATCCATGGTGTCAGCACTGTTGATAATGCAGATCGCTTGATTGCCGGTCGATATTTGTTATTACAATAATAACTTTTTTTTCTTCCCCAACTCTATGCTTTACCACACACTGTCCTTTTATATTTATTAATATTTTCCCA
>CAKNYM010051751.1:54384-64644 GCA_932195095.1 Andricus curvator | reverse complement strand
TGCGCAATATCATGTTGTCTACGCGAAATGCTTAATTGAGATAATAAATAACATTGAAGTTGTGTACGCAGATTCGTCTCTTATAATTACGCAATATCATTTTGTTTACGCGAAATGCTCAATTGAGATAGTAAATAACAATGAAGTTGTTTACGCAAATTCTTCTCTAACAATTGCGCAATATCATGTTGTCTACGCGAAATGCTTAATTGAGATAATAAATAACATTGAAGTTGTTTACGCAAATTCGTCTCTCACAATTGCGCAATATCATGTTGTCTACGCGAAATGCTTAATTGAGACAATAAATAACCTTGAAGTTGTTTACGCAAATTCGTCTCTCACAATTGCGAAATATCATGTTGTCTACGCGAAATGCTTAATTGAGATAAAAAATATCATTCAAGTTGTTTACGCAGATTCGTCTCTTATAATTGCGTAATATCATTTTGTTTACGCGAAATGCTCAATTGAGATCGTAAATAACCTTGAAGTTGTTTACGCAAATTCGTCTCTCACAATTGCACAATATGTTGTCTACGCGAAATGCTTAATTGAGATAATAAATAACATTGAAGTTGTTAACGCAGATTCTTCTCTTATAATTGCGCAATATCATTTTGTTTACGCGAAATGCTCAATTGAGATAGTAAATAACATTGAAGTTGTTTATGCAAATTCATCTCTCAGATTTTGTTTACGCGAAATGCTTAATTGAGATAATAAATAACCTTGAAGTTGTTTACGCAAATTCGTCTCTCCCAATTGCGCAATATCATTTTGTGACGTCATCGGGATCCTTCTAGAACATTCTAGAAACTTAGCACGGACACGAACCACTTCAGCTGCAGTATGTTCTCGAAGTCGGTAAGGTAGGTATCGTGGTTAAGAAACACTCCTGCCTATCTACTGACTAAAAATGAATCAAATCATTTTGTTGAGCGACTGTTTGTATTGCTACTCTTTTTTGAGAAGCAAAACAAGGAAATGATGGGAATAATTTATGACTTGAGTGGAGTTGTAGACACGCGTATGCTCGCGAGAGCTTTATCACAATAGGAAGCCCACGTCGAGTGATACTTCCGACAAGGCTAGCCACTGAAATAGACCAAGATCTCTGTGGCAAGAAATCATGAACATTGAACACGTCATAAACAGTAGAAAATACAAAATACAAGTTTGCAAGTGGTCACATACATGTATATATGTCCGAAATTTGCGCTTGTATACGATACTGTAATCAGGTCGAGAGCAATCTAAAAAAAAAAAAAAAAAAAAAAAAAAAAAACAGGGGGGGAAAAAAAAAAAAAAAAACATTTAAGGCCATGTGATGAGTAGGTCACGTGACCAGATTTCTACCTTACCGGCACTTTTTTTATTTACCAACTTATTTTCACACGAAGCACCACATCAAGTTGAAAATTTGGAATACTAAATAAGAAGCACTAAGAAAGGTGGGTCTCGTTCTGAATTTTTATAATTATGAAAAAAGTTTTTTTGTTAATAATTTTTTTTGCTTTTTTCGTGATTATTAAAATTTAGGACCAGACCCATCTTTCTTAATGCTTCTTATTTATGATCCCAAATTTTCAACTCGATGTGGCTATTCGTGTGAAAATAAGTTAGGAAATAAAAAAAGTATATAAATAAAAAAAAATATAATAAATTAATAATATATAATAAAAAATTTTATTCATTTAAAACCTTTCAAAATTTGTAAGAAGCTTATAAATTTTGTGTTCGACATCTTCAAAAATCTACATTATGTTTGAAATGATTTGACATCTTTTCACGTTTTAAATTAATTTGGAATCTTTTCAAAACTTCTAAATATATTTTAAACTTACTCGATTATTTTCCAAATTATTAATTCTTCAATTATCATTCATTATTCAAAAAAATTTTTTTAATCTTTTTGAATATTCTCTTAAAATTATATTCTCAAAATAAAAAATTATTTTAAATTTTCCCAGCAAATTTAATACAATTTTTTTATTTTCTTTAAACCTTTAAAGATCCTTCAAAAGTTTCAAAATTTTATCTCGAAATCTTCAAAAATCTAAATTTAGTTTTTTATTTTTCAAAATCTTTTCAGGTTTTTAATTAAGTTTGGATCTTCTTAAAACTTGTAAATATCTCTTTAAACTAACTCAATTTTTTCCAAATTGATAATTGTTCAATTGTTATATATGCATCAAAATTCAATAACTTATTTTACATATTAAAAATTTGTTAAATAGAAAAATTATTTTTATTTTATTTTCTATTTCAAATAATTCAGTTTAAAATTGTTTACTTTTTAATATTTGATTCACAATTGCTCATTTTTAATGAAAAGTAAAATATTGCTGAATATTCAAAAAAATGTCTTCCTCAATAAAAAAATTGCAAACTAATTGGCGGTTTAAAAATGGAATATTTTAGATTGAAACAATATTTGAATAGTAAAGATTTGTAATTTTCTACAATAATTTATGTTAAATTAAAAGTGTTTTATGACGTCGTACATCCAAATTAAAAAAAAATGTAAAATTCTGTAGTTTTCTGTAATGTCTTGTAGATTTTTACAACAAAGTAAAAAATATTAATAAAAAGTTATACAAATTTTTGAATTGTATACACTTGTACTTTATTGTGAATTTATTTACTTTTCTACAACAAAATACAAGGACAAATTAGCTATTTGTATTTAACTGTATTTTTTCGTTAAATTAATAATTGTTAAAATTTATATTTATACATAAAAATTCAACACATTGACTTACAATTTAAAACATTTTGAAACGGAACAATGAAAATTGTAACGTTCAAAGTTTAAATTTAGCACTCTGGAATTTTAACGATTCAAGACTTTTTATTTTAATATTAAAATTAAAAATGGTATGAACAAATTTGAAATTTAATAGTTTTAAAATTAAACATTTCAAATTGAAATATTATTTAAATAGGATCTGAAATTTAATAAAAGCGTTTGATTATGAACCAATTAATTTTTTTAATTAATTTGTAAACTATTAAGGCTTTCAATTTAAACCACTCAATTATTAACGTTGAAATCTGTAAATTGTTTAACTTTGAACAGATTAACAATCGTATTGAAAATTAATTATTGCTCAATTCTGAACACTCGAACTTAAAATCATTAATTAATTTTTATTTATAATTGATCAACTTGAAACGTTTTTCATCCCAAATTTTGAAATTCGGACGCTTTTGATTTAATTTCATAAATTTAATAAAATCTTCAAAGTAAGAGGTTTGAGAATTAAGCATTGTAAACAAAATGATATTATATTTGAAAAAGTTCGCAATTGAACTTAACATTCAAAAAAAAGGTTGAATAGAAATTTTTTTAAATTGCATTACATCATGTGATATGAAATTTGTGATATTTCAAGTGATTGGATAGATTTTCTTTCTAAAAATTTGTAAAATTTCCAGTCGAAAAATCATATTATTTTTATTTTTATAAAATCTAAAGTAATTCATAAGTTTGTGAAATAGGTGCGACTAAAAAAATTTGAGTTACTTTTACAAAATTCCATGAATTTTGCAGGTGTTCCTGAATTTTTGCACAATTCCATGACTTTTCCAGGTCATGTATCAAATCTGAAATATCATTTTTGTGTCTGAAGGTACTAAAAACTAAAATCAACATAATTTTTCAAGCGTAAAACCCCCTCGGCCTTAACCACAATTTCATGGTTGCGGTTTTGAATTTATGGGCACCACAAAACCACATGCAAATTATTCTTTTTGCTAATAAAAATAATATGATCAAGGTGTTGATTATTCATCAAATCCGGTATTTAAGCCTTCGTGAAATCCTTGAATTTTTTTGAAATCTTTGAAATGTTTATTAAATCATTTAAATCTTCGTCAAAATATTTGAAATATTTTGAAATCTTTAAAATATTTGTGAAAGCATTGAAGTCTTTCTGCAATCTTTAAAATATTTATTAAATCATTTAAATCTTCGTCAAAATATTTCGAAATCTTTGAAAAGTTTTGATATCTTTGCAAAATCTTTTTAAATTGTTTGAAATCTTGAAAATCGTTGTGAAATCTTTGAAATGTTTTGAAATCTTCGAAATCTTTGCGAAACGTTTGAAAGCTTTGAAATCTGTTGATTTTGAAATCCTTTAAAACCTTGAATTCTTTGAAAGACTTTTGAAAGTTTTTGAAATCTTTTTGAAAATATATGTGATCTTTGAAGTCTTTATGAAATCTTGAAAAACCTTTGTGAAATCTTTGAAATATTTATAAAATTATAGAAATCTTCGTGAAATCTTTGAAATCTTTTAAATGTTTTAAAACCTTTGAAATCTTTGGAAAATCTATGAAACTTTTCAAATCTTTTGATTTTGAAATCCTTCGAAACCTTGAATTCTTTGAAATCTATTTGAAAATGTTTAGGAAATCTTTGAAGTCTTTATGAAACCTTTGAAATATTTTTAAAATTATGGAAATCTTCGTGAAATCTTGGTGAAATCCTTGAAGTCTTCATGAAATCATGAATTTTTTGGAAATCTTGAAAACCCTTTGTGAAATCATTAAAATATTTTGAAATGTTTGCAAAAAGTTTGAAAGCTTTGAAGTTTTTGTGATTTTTTTTTAAATCTTGAAAAATCTTTGTGAAATCTTTGAAATAATTATGAAGTTATTGAAATCTTCGTGAAATCTTTAAAATATTTAAAATATTTTGAAATCTTTCAAATATTTATGAAATTATTGAAATCTCTGAAACATTTGTGAATTTTTTTGAAATCTTTGAAAATCTGTGAAATATTGATGTAATCATTGAAATCTTCGTGAAATCTTTGTGAAATCTTTAAAATATATATGAAATTATTTAAATCTTCATTAAACCCTTTAAATCTTTTAAATGTTTTTAAATTCTTGCAAAATCTTTGGAGCCATTGAAATCTTTTGAAATGTTTTTGAAAATATTTGTGAAATCTTTAGAACCTTCATGAAATCATTGAAATCTTTGTAAATTTTTTTGGAATCTTGAAAAATCTGTGAAATATTTATATGAAACCATTGAAATCGTCGTGAAATCTTTGTGAAATCATTAAAAAAATTTGAAACTTTACATATTCTTTGGAATCTTTAAAATATTTTGAAATTCTTTGAAATCTTTTAAAATTGTTTTGACAATATTTGTAAAAACTTTGAAATCTTTATGAAATCTTTTGAAATATTTGTGAAGTTTTTTGAAATCTTTTTGACAATGTTTGTGAAATCTTTGAAACCTTTATAAAATCATTGAAATCTTTGACGTCCATCAAGCTAGCACCCCCACGATCGAAAATCAGTATTTTGATTATACCCAAATTATGTGCTAATTATGTGCTAATTTTGTGCCCAAATAATAATTTTTGTGCTCCTTTATTTTTTTCAATAAATTAACTTTTATAGTGGGGGTGCTAGCTTGACGTCAAGCTAGCACCCCACCATATGAAATATTAATCAGAATTAAAAAACAACTATATCAGAATTTTGTACTTTTTATGTGCTTTCAAATGGCCATAAAATCAATTTTCATAAAGCAACCCTTAACATAAAAACTACCCTTACATTAAAATCATTCTTTTAACAATATAAACCGTATGACAAAACTTCAAATTTTTTAAGGCAATTCACATCCTACAAAATATTTTTCAAAAAAACAACCCTCAAAACTCAAAACAGTACAAACCGTCAGTCAAACACCCATCCTGATATACAAATATTATATAATCTTTATAACTTAGGACTAAATCCACTCATAAAAACGTGATAAGAACACACGTAGTGGCTATACTCGACGATTTGTGTGCTCTTTAAACCTATTTATTGTAATTTTTGTGCTCGCAACCCCTAACATTCAAAACAACCCTTAACCAATAAATATGTCTTTTTCCGAATTTTAAACACGTGGCTACACTCGATGATTTATGTGCTCTTCAAAGCTATTGATTGCGATTTTTGTGCTCGCAACCCCTAACATTCAAAACAACCCTTAACCAATAAATATGTCTTTTTCAGAATTTTAAACGCGTGGCTACACTCGATGATTCATGAGCTCTTCAAAGCTATTGATTGCGATTTTTGTGCTCGCAACCCCTAACATTAAAAACAACCCTTAACCAATAAATATGTCTTTTTCCGAATTTTAAACACGTGGCTACACTCGATGATTTATGTGCTCTTCAAAGCTATTGATTGCGATTTTTGTGCTCGCAACCCCTAACATTAAAAACAACCCTTAGCCAATAAATATGTCTTTTTCAGAATTTTAAACGCGTGGCTACACTCGATGATTTATGTGCTCTTCAAAGCTATTCATTGCGATTTTTGTGCTCGCAACCCCTAACATTAAAAACTACACTTAGCCAATAAATGTCTTTTTCAGAATTTTAAACACGTGGCTACACTCGATGATTTATGTGCTCTTCAAAGCTATTGATTGCGATTTTTGTGCTCGCAACCCCTAACATTAAAAACAACCCTTAGCCAATAAATATGTCTTTTTCAGAATTTCAAACGCGTGGCTACACTCGATGATTTATGTGCTGTTCAAATTGTGTAGCCACGTGTTTAAAATTCGGAAAAAGACATATTTATTGGTTAAGGGTTGTTTTGAGTGTTAGGGGTTGCGAGCACAAAAATCGCAATCAATAGCTTTGAAGAGCACATAAATCATCGAGTGTAGCCACGCGTTTGCAATTCTGAAAAAGACATATTTATTGGCTAAGGGTAGTTTTTAATGTTAGGGGTTGCGAGCACAAAAATCGCAATCAATAGCTTTGAAGAGCACATGCATCATCAAGTGTAGCCACGCGTTTGAAATTCTGAAACAGACATATTTATTGGCTAAGGGTTGTTTTGAATGTTAGGGGTTGCGAGCACAAAAATCGCAATCAATAGCTTTGAAGAGCACATAAATCGTCGAGTGTAGCCACGCGTTTGCAATTCTGAAAAAGACATATTTATTGGCTAAGGGTTGTTTTGAATGTTAGGGGTTGCGAGCACAAAAATCGCAATCAATAGCTTTGAAGAGCACATAAATCATCGAGTGTAGCCATGCGTTTGAAATTCTGAAAAAGACATATTTATTGGCTAAGGGTTGTTTTGAATGCTAGGGGTTGCGAGCACAAAAATCGCAATCAATAGCTTTGAAGAGCTCATAAATCATCGAGTGTAGCCACGCGTTTAAAATTCTGAAAAAGACATATTTATTGGTTAAGGGTTGTTTTGAATGTTAGGGGTTGCGAGCACAAAAATCGCAATCAATAGCTTTGAAGAGCACATAAATCATCGAGTGTAGCCACGTGTTTAAAATTCGGAAAAAGACATATTTATTGGTTAAGGGTTGTTTTGAATGTTAGGGGTTGCGAGCACAAAAATTACAATCAATAGGTTTAAAGAGCACACAAATCGTCGAGTATAGCCACTACTTGTGTTCTTATCACGTTTTGATGAGTGGATTTAGTCCTAAGTTATAAAGATTATATAATATTTGTATATCAGGATGGGTGTTTGATTGACGGTTTGTACTGTTTTGAGTTTTGAGGGTGGTTTTTTCGAAAAATATTTTGTAGGATGTGAATTGCCTTAAAAAATTTGAAGTTTTGTCATACGGTTTACATTGTTAAAAGAATGATTTTAATGTAAGGGTAGTTTTTATGATTAAGGGTTGCTTTTTGAAAATTGATTTTATGGCCATTTGAAAGCACATAAAAAGCACAAAATTCTGATATAGTTGTTTTTTAATTTTGATTAATATTTCATATGGTGGGGTGCTAGCTTGACGTCAAGCTAGCACCCCCACTATAAAAGTTAATGTATTGAAAAAAATAAAGGAGCACAAAAATTATTATTTGGGCACAAAATTAGCACATAATTAGCACATAATTTGGGTATAATCAAAATACTGATTTTCGATGGTGGGGGTGCTAGCTTGATGGACGTAAATCTTTGAAGTCTTCATGAAATCATGAATTTTTTGGAAAGCTTGAAAAATCTTTCTGAAATCCTTAAAATATTTTGAAATCTTTGAAAACGTTTGAAAGCTTTGAAATCTTTTGATTATGAAATCCTTTGAAACCTTGAATCCTTTGAAATCTTTTTGAAAATTGATGTGAAATCTTCGAAGTCTTTATGAAAGAATTGAAATCTTTTGAAATTTTAGTGCTTTTTTTGAAATCTTGAAAAATCTTTGAAATATTAATGAAATTATTGAAATCTGCGTGAAATTTTTGAAATATTTTAAATATTTATACAATCATTTGAATCTTTGCAAAATCTTTGTGAAATCTTTAAAATGTTTATGAAATTATTGAAACTTCTCTTGAAACCTTGAATTCTTTGAAAGACCTTTGAAATATTTTGAAATGTTTTTAATTATATTTGTGAAATCTTTGAAGTCTTCACGAAATTATGAATTTTTTGGAAATCTTTGCAAAATCATTGGAACCCTTGAAATCTTTTGTTTTTGAAATGCTTTGAAAATTGAAACCTTGAATTCTTTGAAATCTTTTGAAATCCTTTTGACAATATTTGAAAAATCTTTGAAAGCTTTATGAAATCATTGAAATCTTTTGAAGTATTTGTGAATTTTTTTGAAATCTTGAAAAATCTGTGGAATATTTAATGAAATCATAGAAATCTTTGAAATCTTTTTGACAATATTTGTGAAATCTTTGAAATCTTTATCAAACCACTGAAATCTTTTGAAGTCTTTGCGAATTTTTTTGAAATCTTTTTGACAATGTTTTTTAAATCTTCGAAACCTTTATGAAATAATTGAAATCTTTGAAGTCTTCATGAAACTATTCATTTTTTGGAAATCTTGAAGAATCTGTTGTGAAAGCTTTAAAATATTTTGAAATCCGTTTGAAAGCTTTGAATTCTTTTGATTTTTAAATTCTTTGAAACCTTGAATCATTTGAAAAACCTTTGAAATCTTTTTGAAAATTCATGTAATATTTGAAATTTTTTGAAATATATGCAAAACGTTTGAAAGCTTTAAAATCTTTTTAATCCTTTCAAACCTTGAATCCTTTGAAAAACGTTTGAAATCTATTGAAATCTTTTTGAACTTTTTGTGAATTTTTTTGAAATCTTGAAAAATCTTGAAAAATCTTTGTGAAATCTTTGAAATATTTCTGACGTTATTGAAATCTTCGTGAAATCTTTAAAATATTTTGAAATCTTTTAAATATTTATGAAATCATTGAAACCTTTGCAAAATCTTTGAATTTTTTGCAAAAACCCCGGAATCTTTGAAATCTTTTGATTTTGAAATGCTTTGAAACCTTGAATTCTTTGAAATATTTTGAAATCTTTTTGATAATATTTGAAAAATCGATTAAATCTTTATGAAATCATTGAAATATTTTGAAGTAGTTGTGAATTTTTTTGAAATCTTAAAAAATCTGTGAAATATTGAAGAAATCATTGAAATCTTCGTGAAATCTTTTTGAAATCTTTAAAATCTTTATGAAATTATTGAAATCTTCGTGAAACCTTTTAAATTTTTTGAAATCCTTGATATCCTTGTAAAATCTTTAGAAACATTGAAATCTTTTGATTTTGTAATCCTTTGAAACCTTGAATCCTTTGAAAGCCCTTTGCACTCTTTTGAAATATTCTGAAAATATTTGTGAAATCTTTATGAAATCATTGAAATCTTTTGACGTCTTTGTGAAGTTTTTTGAAATTTTTTAAAATCTGTAAAATATTTGTATAATCATTGAAATCTTCGTGAATTCTTTGTAAAATTAAAAAAAAATTTAAATCTTTGAAATCTTTACAAATTCTTTGGAATCTTTGAAATATTTTGAAATCTTTTGAAATCTTTTGAAATCTTTTTGACATTATTTGTGAAATCATTTAAATCTTTCCAAAATCTTTGAAATCTTTAAAATGTTTAGGAAATTATTGAAACCTTTCGTGAAACCTTGAATTCTTTGAAAGACCTTTGAAATCTTTTAAAATATTTTAGAAAATATTTGTGAAATCTGAAGTCTTCATGAAATCATGAATTTTTTGGAAATCATGAATAATCTTTGTGAAATCTTTGAGATGTTTCTGGAATAGCTGAAATCTTCATGAAATCTTTTAAATCTTTGTGAAATCTTTTAAAAAATTTGAAATCTTTACCAAATCTTTGGAACCTTTGAAATATTTTGAAAATTGTTTGAAATCTTTGACATCTTTTGAAATATTTTTGACAATACTTGTGAAATCTTTGAAACCTTTATGAAATCATTA
>CAKNYM010051751.1:29210-54374 GCA_932195095.1 Andricus curvator | reverse complement strand
TTTAAAATGTTCAGGAAATTATTGAAATCTCTCATGAAACCTTGAATTCATTGAAAGTCCTTTGAAATATTTTGAAATATTTTTGAAATCTTTGAATCTTCCTGAAATCATAAATTTTTTGGAAATCTTGAATAATCTTTGTGAAATCTTTAAGATGTTTTTGGAATAGCTGAAATCTTTGTGAAATCTTTAAAAAAATTTGAAATCTTTACCAAATCTTTGGAACCTTTGAAATATTTAAAAAAATTTTGAAATCTTTTGAAACCTTTTTGACAATATTTGTGAAATATTTGAAATCTTTATGAAATCACTGAAACCTTTTGAAATCTTTTTGTCAATACTTCTGAAATCTTTGAAACCTTTGTGAAATCCTTGAATCCTTTGAAATACCTTTTAAATCCTTTGAAATCTTTTTGAAAATTTATGTGAAATCTTTGAACTCTTTATGAAACCATTGAATTCTTTCGAATTTTTTGTAAATTTGTTTGAAATTTTCAAAATCTTTGTGAAATATTTATGAAATTATCGAAAATTTCGTGAAATTTTTTTAATCTTTTGAAAATTTTTAAATATTTTGAAATTTTGTAAATATTTTGAAATCTTTTAAATATTTAGGAAATCATTTAAATCTTTGAAAATTCTTTGAAATCCTTAAAATGTTTAGGAAATTATTGAAATCTCTCGTGAAACCTTGAATTCATTGAAAGTCCTTTGAAATATTTTGAAATATTTTTGAAATATTTTTGAAAATATTTGTGAAATCTTTGAAGTCTTCATGAAATCATAAATTTTTTGGAAATCTTGAATAATCTTTGTGAAATCTTTGTGAAATCTTTGAGATGTTTTTGGAATAGCTGAAATCTTCGTGAAACCTTTTAAATCTTTGTGAAATCTTTAAAAAAATTTGAAATCTTTACCAAATCTTTGAAACCTTTGAAATATTTTGAAATTTTTTGAAATCTTTGAAATATTTTGAAACCTTTTTGACAATACTTGTGAAATCTTTGAAACCTTTATGAAATCCTTTAATCCTTTGAAAGACCTTTGAAATCTTTTTGAACATTTATGTGAAATCTTTGAACTCTTTATGAAACCATTGAAATCTTTCGAATTTTTTGTAAACTTGTTTGAAATCTTCAAAATCTTTGTGAAAAATTTATGAAATTATTGAAAACTTCGTGAAATTTTTGAAATCCTTTGAAATCTTTTAAATATTTTGAAATCTTTAAAATATTTTGAAATATTTTTGTAAATATTTTGAAATATTTTTGAAAATATTTGTGAAATCTTTGAAGTCTTCATGACATCATGATTTTTTTTTGAATATATGATAAAAAAAATGTGAAATCTTAAAATATTTTTGGAATCATTGAAATCTTCGTGAAATTTGTGAAATCTTTGAAATTTTTTAAATCTTTTCAAAAATCTTTGGAACATTTGAAATATTTTAAAATATTTTGAAATTATTTGAAATCTTCGTCAAATCCTTTAAAACATAAATATTGTAAATAAAAAGAAGCACAAATAAAATTCTTTCAAGGGCAAGTAGGAAATCAAACAAGTAAATTGTATTGAAACAAAATTTTGATTCGAAGAATCTAACATTCGATTTTCCTCGAATTTGCACTTCAGTAATCCTTCTTCTCGAATGTAGAATAAATCCGAGAATAAATCATAAAATAAATGAGAAGCCATATGATAGCGATAAATTTTCGAGGATGAGAGTTCGGGGAAAATTGTGCTCAAGGTCAGTTGTGGAGAAAATGTATAGATGAGCTCCAGTTTACAATTTAGTCTATTTTCAAGGAGAAAGTTGTCCTTTTTCTAGGATCACGTTCCTTTTATTTCGAGTCTGTAACTCCGTGATCGAGCACCAGACAGGGAGATCAAACATGTCTCTTTTTCCAAACGGTATGTCGAGAAAAGGGGATTCCTCTGGGGACCGGAATCGAAAATGCGGTATTCCTGAATAGAAAAGGTCTCAGCGCTTCAAGAGATACCGATAAAGATTTAAAGGTATTTATACTTCACTTAGGGGATTAGAAATATTTCGACTTTTCAAACTGTTCATTCATTCATTAATTTAATTGTTAATTATTATTATAAATTTAATTATTGATTTATTTATTAATTTATTAATTTATTAATTGATTGATTCATTAATTTATTAATTGATTGATTCATTAATTTATTAATGTAACTGTTTAATCTGTGAGCAAGGACCGTCAATAAGTAAAGAAATTGCCAGAGTTTGAGTTACAAACTCGATGTGCTTTTTTTCTTGGCCGCAATAATTTGGATGAAAAGTTGTCTTTTTTAATTGAAAATTCAACTATTTAGTTGAAAATTCACATATTATGACAAAAAATCGATTTTTTTGTAGAAAATTATCTTTTTCTTTGAAAGTTAATTTTCTTGTTTAAAAAATCTTCTTTTCGGTTGAAAATTCAAGTATTCCAGTTAAATATTTATCAGTTTAGTTGAAAATTCATCTTTCATTTTGGAAATAAAATTATTTGTTTGAAAGTTAATCTCTTTTGTTAAAAATTAATTGTTTGTTGTTGAAGATTCATCGTTTTAATTAAAAATCCATTTCTTTGATTCAAAAATGAGCTCTTTGAAAACTTGTTTTTTCTTTGGATGTTTTCTAGTTGCATTTTTTTCAAATGAAAATGTAACTATTATTCCAGTTGAATATTCCATAATTTCAGTTAAAAATTCATCTCTTTTTTTAAACATTCACTGTTTGAGTAATAATTTAATTATTCAATTGTTGGTTGAAAAATGATCTGTTTTAGTTGAAAATTCGTCTTTTTTGGTAGAAATTAATCTTCTTGGTTGAAAACTTTTTTGTCAAAAATTCAATTATTCTAGTTAAAGATTCATCATTTCAGTTTTTTTTCTTTAAAAATTCATCGCTTTGTTTGAAAATGTAACTCTTTTTTCTAAAGTCAAGTTTTTTTATTGAAAGTAATTTTTTTAACTGAAAATTTAACTTATTCCAATTGAAAATTTTATAGTTGTAGTTGAAAATTCATCCGTTTCATCGAAAGTCGAATTTTCGATAGAGGTATGATGAAAAATTAATTTTTTTAACTATAAATGTTGCTATTCCATTTTCGGTTGAAAGTTATTATTTTTTTAGTTCAAAATTCAACGAGTTGGTTGAAAATTTGTCTTCTTTAATTAAAAAGTCAACTATTTCGTTAAAAATTCATGTATTTTGTTGAAAAAATGTATTTTTTGGTAGGAAATTAATATTTTTATTTGAAAATTAATCTTCTTGTTTAAAAATTAATCTTTTTGGTTGAAAATTCAAGTGATTAATGTAGATGCAAAGTCTAAAATATTTCAAATTTTGGACTAAACTGGAAAAATAAGATTTTTCACAAATAAATTCGTTTAAATAAAATGAATGTGGGTGTTCTATTATATTATATTAAATTTAATTTATAACGCTTTCAATTCCTCAACATTTATAGTAAAAATTAAGTATTTCAAAAAAATATAGATCATTTTTTAACCAAATAATAGAATGTTCAAATAAAAAAATCGATTCTAAACCAAAAATGGAATCGTTAAGTTTTCAACAAAGAAGATTAATTTTCATAAAAAATACGAATAAAAAAATGAATGAATTTTCAAATCAGAAAGATCCATTTTATAACAACGATTTTAATTTTTAATGAAAAACAGTTGAATTCAACAAAAAATACGATATTTTAACAAAAAGGTTGAATCCTCAAACAAAACAGATGAATTTTCAACCAAATAGTTGAGTTTTCAACTTGAAAAAAATGAATTGTAAACCGAAAATAAAATAGTTCAATTTTTACTTAAGAAACTAATTTTCAACAAAATAGTTGAATAATCAACCAAATCAGAATTATTTTCTACCAAACTTTTTAACCAAAAAAGAGGAAATTTATACCAAGCGAGATGAATTTTTTGAACCAAAAATACGAATTTTTAACAAAGAAAGATTTTTGAGTCATGAAAACAAAATTTCAACAAATGGTGGAATTTTCAACCCAAAAAGATGAGATTTCAACAAAACAGTATGATTTTCGACCCGAAAATATAAATTTTTAACAAAAAAGTTCATTTTTAACCAAAAAGTTGAATTTTCATCTTAAAAAAGATCAATTATTGGAAACCAAAAATGGAATAGTTCAATTTTTATTTAAGGAACTAATTAAAAAAAAACAATTTTCAACAAAATAGTTGAATCATCAACGAAATCAGAATTACTTTCTACCAAACTTTTTAACCAAAAAAAAGAGGAAATTTATACCAAGCTAGATGAATTTATTTTCAAGAAAAAACACGTTTTTCTGCAAAAAAGTTTAATTTTATCCTGAAAATATGAATTTTTAACAAAAAAGTTCATTTTCAACCGAATAGTTGAATTTTCTACCAAAATAGTTGAATTAAACCAAAGAATACGAGTTTTCGACAGAGTAGTTGAATTTTCAACCAAGAAAGATTTTTGAGGAAAAAAAATGTTCAACCAAATTGTGGAATTTTCAATCCATAAAGACGAATTTTCTACAAAAAAAGTTAAACTTTCAACAAGAAACTTTATATTCAGCCGACTAATTGAATTTCCAACAAAATATTTGAATCCTCCACCAAAGCCGAATAATTTTTTACCAAACAGTTTAATTTTTCACAAACAAAATTTCTACCAAACGAGATGGATTTTAAACGAAAAAGACAAATTTTCTACAAAACAGATGAATTTTCAAGCCAAAAAGACTTTCATCCAAATAATTAAATTCTCAACTAAAAAAGATCAAGTTTAAACCAAAAATTTAATATTTTAATTTTCAGTTAAAAAACTAATTTTTAATTATAAAGAAAATGAATTTTCAACAAAATAGTCCAATTTTTATCCAAAGAGATGAATTTTCTACCAAAATGATAATTTTTCAACCAAAAAAAGGCTAATTTTCAACCAAAAAGAATAATTTTCTGCCAAACCGTTAAATATAAAAAAAAATCTACCAAACGAGATGGATTTTAAATGAAAAAGACAAATTTTCTACCAAACAGATGAATTTTCAAGCCATCAAGATGAATTTTATCCAAATAATTAAATTCTCAATTAAAAAAGATCAATTTTAAACCAAAAATGGAATATTTTAATTTTCAGTTAAAAAACTAATTTTTAACTAAAAAGGAAACAAAATTTCAACAGAATAGATCAATTTTTATGCAAAGAGATGAATTTTCTACCAACATGATAATTTTTCAACCAAAAAAGACTAATTTTCAACAAAAAAAGATAAATTTTTAACGAAAACTGTTATATATTTCAACCAAAAAAGATTATAATTTTATATGAAAAACTTTTGAATTTAAACAAACAATCCAAATTTTCAACAAAGTAGTTGAATCGTCAATCCAAACAGATTAAATTTAAACCAAATAGTTGAATTTTCAACCAAGAAAGATTTTTGAACAAAGAAAGAAAAAATTTCAACCAAATTGTTTAATTTTCAAGCCATAAAGACGAATTTTCTACAAATCATTTTAATTTTCAACAAAATAGTTGAATCCTCAACCAAACAGAATATTTTTCTGTGAAACAGTTAAATTTTTTAAAAAATCTACCAAACCAGATGGATTTTAAATGAAAAAGACGAATTTTCTACAAAACAGTTGAATTTTCAAACCAACAAGATAAATTTCATCCAAATAATTAAATTCTCAACTAAAAAAGATCATTTTTAAGCCAAAAATTGAATATTTTAATGTTCAGTTATAAAACTAATTTCCATCTAAAAAGAAAACGAATTTTCAACAAAATAGTTCAATTTTTATCCAAAGAGATGAATTTTCTACCAAAATGATAATTTTTCAACCAAAAAAGACTAATTTTCAACAAAATATCAAAATTTTCAACAAAAAAAGATAAATTTTTAACGAAAACTGTTATATATTTCAACTAAAAAAGATTATAATTTTATATGAAAAACTTTTGAATTCAACCAAAGAATCGAAATTTTTATCAAACTAATTGAATGGTCAATCAAAACTGATTAAATTTAAACCAAATAGTTGAATTTTGAACCAAGAAAGATTTTTGAACAAAGAAAGAAAAAAATTTCAACCAAATTGTTCAATTTTCAAGTCATAAAGAAGAAATTTCTACAAATCATTTGAATTTTCAACAGGAAAGTTAATTTTCCACCAAATAATTGAATTTCCATCAAAATAGTTGAATCCACAACCAAACAGAATATTTTTCTGCCAAACAGTTAGATTAAAAAAAAAATTCAACAAAAAAGCTCATTTGCAAACAAACATTTTTTTTGTTCAAACAAGAAATATAATCTGCAAATTGAGGATATGATAGTCCATTCAGAAAAAAATTTCTTGAACCAAAAGAACTGTTTTCTTGGATATACATGCAAATTTGGTTGAGTTAAACGAACTTTGGTTGATTCAACAAAACATTTGATTGACCGAACAAAATTTTTTTGTTGAATCAACCAAATACTCCATCTATCAAAAGATTTTCTAAAACTAACCAAAAAATTTAGTCGGGTCAACCAAATATTTTGTTGTCCATATAACAACCATATTCTATGGTTCTACCAACAAAAACATTTTACAGTACCGTCGTTCCGAATGCCACACCAGATGTGGTTAAAAAAAGTGGGTGTCTTATATTTAACACTTCTCAATGAACGAATTGAACACTTTTGAAAATTATTTATAAAATTTAATGAAGTTTACAAAACAAAATCTTTACTTCATTTAAAACAATAAATGTTTAAAGTAAACAAGACCTTTACATAATTGAAACAAGAAATTTATTTTATATAAAAAGGGCTCGGAACTGCTCAAGCTTAAAAAAATAGTAAAATAGTAACCATACTTCTCTAAAAAAAAGTAACCGAAAAATAACAATAATGTGGCAAAAAAGTAACCAAAAGAAAGATTGTTTACCAAAAAGACGAATTTTCCACCAAAATTATGAATCTTCAACAAAACAATTTATGTTTAAGAAAATAGTTCAACTTTTAAAAAAAATGTTGAATTTTTTTGAATACAAATAAATTTTATATAAAAAACAGTTACAAAAACTGAACTGCAAATTCGAGCACTCAATTTAAATTTTTAAAAATTTAAAAATTTTAAGCTTTCAAAGTTTAAGCTTAAAATTTGTTTAATCAAAACGCTTAATAATTTACGCGTATAAAATGGAAGCTTTGAACACTTTTCAATTGAAATTTTTTGAATTAAAAGTCGTTAAACTGCAAAATTTTAACGTTTATACATTGTACAGTTAAAAGATTTAAAAAAAAACAGAAATCCACGCTATCATTTTCAATGCTGTAAATTAAAGAATTAATCAAAAAATTTATAAATTTTCAAAATTACATCATTTTAAGCAACTCGAATTTTTCCTACAATTTTTTGAAAATTCTGCAAAAGTAAAAAAATTACCTTAAAATCATCCTAATTCATTTTTGAAAATTTTGTTAAATATTCTTTTTAAATTAACTAAAAAAATATACTGTAAGTTTTTCTAGGAATTTTGATACAAACTTTTTACACATTTAAAACCTTTCAAAATGCTTAAAAAGCTTATAAATTTTGCGTTCGGAATTTTCGATCATCTGCATTCTGTTTTCCCTGTTTTTAAATTTTTTTCACGTTTTAAATTATTCTGGAATCTTTTCAAAACTTTTAAATATATTTTAAACCTACTCCATTATTTTCAAAATTAATAATTGTTTAATTGTAATTTATTAATCGAAAAAAAATTTTTCAATCTTTTTTTAATTTTGCTCTTAATATTAATTTTTCAAAATAGAAAATAATTTTAAATCTTCTCAGCAAACTTAAGAATTATTTTGTGTTCTTAAAACCTTTAAAGATCCTTAAAAAGCTTCAAAATTTTATTTCGAATTCTTCAACAATCCAAATTTATTTTTTTTTATTTCTCGAAAACTCTTCCAGTTTTAAATTAAGTTTGGACCTTCTCAAAAATTTTTAATATCTTTTAAACTAATTCAAATTTTTTCTAAACTGATAATTGTTCAATTGTTATTTATGCATCAAAATTCAATAATTTCACTAACGTATTAAAAATTTTTTAAATAGGACAATTAAAATTGTAACGTTCAAAGCTTAAATTTAACACTCTGAAATATTAACGATTCAAGGCTTTCTAATTCCAATATTTCAGTTTTAAATTCTTTAGTTTTTAATATTTGATTTATAATTGCTCATTTAAAACGAACCAAAAAATATGAATTTTCAACTAAAATGATGAATTTTCAACAAAAAAATAAAGTTTTTAAAAAATTCTTCAACTTTTAACCGTATTTCAACCAAAGAAGATAAATCTTAATTGAAAAATATAATACATAGTTCGATATTTCAACAAAAAAAGATTAAAATTTTTAATTAAAAACTAGCAATTTTAGCTAAATTGGAATTTTTATCAGGATTCATAATAATTCAATATAGCCCTTTCTATACATTTTACATACAAACGAATTATTATTTTATTGTTATTCCCTAATTTTCCCGGCTCTAAAGTGCCAAATTTACTGAAAAATTTGAACTTTTACATTTTCCACAAGTTTTTAAATAATACGATTAATGAATTAATTCATTTCGGGCAAAAAATGTAACCAAAAGTAACCTTTTCACAAAATAAGTAACTTTTTAGTAACCGTGGATCAGAAAAGTAACTAAGTTACTAAAAAGTAACCCATTCCGAGCTATGTGATATAAATGAAAATTTATTCGAATAAAATAAGGCCAAATGAAGAATTTCATTGAATCGAACAAACATTTGTTTGGCCCCATATCAACGAAAAAATGTGTTTTTTTCTCAGTGACACAAAGTGTGTCTCACAACGCGACATTTTAAGCCCTGAATTAATGTAGAGCATCTAAGATTACTTTCGTCATTCTCCCGGGAAATGAAAAAAGTAGAACATATCCAAGCAATTAGTAGAGAGAGAGCTTCGATAAACTTACAAAAAATATGTCACAATGTTTCTTGTCCATATGAATCGGAGACAGTATGCATAATTCACAATTTCCGCTCGCGAGATCTCAATCTGCTTTCCGCGATGTTTAAATGCGAATGCAGAAGAAAATTTATGTTAGGTCATAAACATTACGACCAGCCTATTTTATAGAAGTTGTAACGATGCGTGCATCGCTAGATCGTTTGTTCTTATACTATATAGTATATATTTATATGCATATAAAGATGCGAGCCGATGCGATCGAGTTTAGCCAATCTTGCGATTCCAAGAAGGCACGTACCAAGATAATAAAAAGCGGTTAAATGTTGAGCTGTGTTTGACATCAGGAATCACTCACGTCAAACCAGTCAAGCTACTGAATGTTCTCAACGAGATTACTAACATCGCAGCTGTTTCGTTTAGTTGACTGGGGCTTTAATAGAGCATTAGAAAAGTCATTACTCACTATACATGCCACCATTCAATTTGTCAGCTCTACTCGCATCCATTCACTCAAATTTTACGAATGAATGTGTGGGTGGATTCGTAAGTAGCATGAATGGACAATGAATAAATTTTAAATGTAAACATCTACTTAGAACCATTCATGTAAACATTGGTGACTTGATGTTGTCTGAATGTGTGTTCCCAGGTTTTTCCCGGTCAAGTTTTTCACTAGTGAATAGCCCAGGCGCAAATATTATACATAGTTTATATATAGTGTGAAGTATTATATATAATATTCATTTGTTTTATACATTTTTTATATAAAACAAATGAATATTATATATAATACTTCACACTATATATAAACTATATATAATATTTCCGCCTGGGACCCAGATATACGTACTTGTCAATTTGTTCTAATCTCTCACCATTTAGGACAATTTTGCACATTGTTTTCTCAGTTTTTCCTTCAAACACGATGATTTTTGTTTTATTTACGTTAATTTTGAGGCCCATGTTCTTCATGCTTGTATTAAGTTTATTCAACATTCTTTTCAAGTCCTCGATTGATTCTGCCATAACAATCTTGTCATCTGCGAAAGCTAACCCACGTACCTTCACAGTTTCGAGAACTACACCTTCTTCGTCGAAGAGGGCCGTTCTTAGACACTTCTCCATAAATATGATAAATAGCCATGAGGATATAACGCATCCTTGTTTCACGCCTTGCATAATATCGAACCAGTCACTCAGTTTCCTATTTACCCTTACACTCGCTTTCCCCGTCAATTAAAAGTAACATATTCATTTTTGCAGCTAAGCGCAAACATCTATTTTAATTCATGACGTTCATTCTAAACATCCGTGCACACAACAGTGGAAAAAATTGCAAAATAAATACATTTTGAAAAAAATATTTAAATTTTGCACTAAAGAAGATCAATTTTTAACAAAAAATGTAATAGTTAATCTTTTAGTTGAAAGAATTCATTTTCAACAAATTTTAATGGATTTTCAAGAAAATAGTTCAATTTTCAATTTAACTGTTTTGTGAAAAAAACAAACACACATTTAACAAAATTCAATAACAATTTTGTTAAAAATTTATCTTTTCAGTTGAACATTCATTATTTTAGTTGAAAATTCATCTCTTTGATTGAAAATGTAACCATTTGTTGAAAATTGGCTTTTTTGGTATAAACTTATTTTTTAAAGTGAAAATTTAACTATTCCAGTTAAAGAATCATCATTTTAGTTGAAAATTGAACGGTATCATTTTCGGTTGAAAATTCAACTATTTTGTTGAATATTGATCTTTTCTAGTTGAAAGTTCAGCAGTTTCGTTAAAAATTGATCTTCCTTGGTTGGAAATTATTGTTAGAAAATTAATTTTTATTGTTGAACAATCAACTGTTTGGTTTGGAGTTTAATTGTTTTGCTGAAAATTCAATTTTTTGGTTGAAGATTCATTATTTTACTTGAAAATTCATCTCTTTGGTTGATATTTGAACTATTTTAATGAAAATTCGCTTTTTTGGTAAAAAATTAATTTTTTTAGCAAAAAATTTAACTATTTCATTTGAAAATTTACTAAGAAAGATAAATTGTTAAACAAAACTTAAATAATTAAATTTTATGTAAGTTAAAAAAATTACTTCCCATGAAAAAAACTAATTTTCAACAAAAAAAAAACTAACTTTCAAAAAAATACTTACATTTTCAAAGAAAGTGATGAATTTTCAACTAAAATTGTAAATTTTCAACTTAAATTGTAAATCTTTAACTGTAATTGATAAATTTTAAATCAGAATGATGAATTTTCAACTAAAATGATGAATCTTTAACTAGAATAGTTGAATTTTTGACAAAAATTGAATAATTAAATTTTTAGTCAAAAAATGAATGTTCAACCAAAGAGATGAATTTTCATCTAAAATGATGGAATATTCAACTGGAATGGTAGTTACATTTTCAGTTTAAAAAACAAAATAATTTTCAACGAAAAAAGAAACAAATTTTCAACAAAATAGTTAAATTTTCGGCAAAGAAAAATTCCTTTTCATCCAGAGAAAAAACAAATTTTCAATCAAATAGCTCATATTTCAAGCAAAGAAATGAATTTTGAACTAAAATGAATCTTCAACCAAAAAAATTAAATTTCAACAAAAGAGTTTCACTTTGAACCAAGTAATTTTATTTCCAACCTAAAAGATGAATTTTTAATTAAAATTATAAATGTTTAACTGGAATAATTGAATTTTTAACCGAAAAAGAGTTTTTAAACAAGAAGCTTCATTTGCAAAGAAAAATATAATTTTCTACGAAAAAAATCGATTTAAAAAAATATATGTGGATTTTCAACGAAATAGTTGAATTTTCAATTAAAAAAGATACATTTTCATCAAAATTGTTGAATTTTGAACGAGAACAGATCAATTTTCAACCAAAAATGAACACTCAAATTTTCAGTTGAACGAATTAATTTTCAACGAAGCTGATGAATGTTAAACTAAAATGATGAATCTTCAACTGGAATAGTTGAATTTTATTTTATTATTATTATTTTAGTTGAATTTTCAACCATAAAGATTAATTCTCTAAAAAAAAGTCGAAACTAGTTTAATTTCCAAATAAAAAGTGAGTTTAAGAGATATTTACCAGTTTTGAGAAGATCCAAACTTAATCTAAAACTGGAAAACATTTCGAAAAATAAAAAAATTTTGCTGAGAAAATTTAAAATGATTTTTTATTTTGAAAAATTAATTTTAAGAGAATATTTAAAAAGATTACAAAATTTTTTTCCATAACAAATGACAGTTGAACAATTATTAATTTTGAAAATAATCGAGTAAGTTTAGAATATATTTCGAAGTTTTGAAAAGATTCCAAAATAATTTAAAACGTGAAAAGATTTCACAACATTTAAAAACACAATGTAGACTTTTAAAGATATCGAATACATAATTTAGAAGCTTCTTATCATTTTGAACGGTTTTAAATGAATGCAAATTTTTTTATCAAAATGCCTGGAAAAACTGACAATAATTTTTTTGTTTAAATTAATTTTAAAAGAATATTTAATAAGATTTCCAAAATTGTCAAAATAATCTGAATAATTTTAAAGTAATTTTTTTTTTATTTTTGCAGGATTTTCAAAAAATTGTAGGAAAACTTTGAGTTCCAAGATAATAAAATTATTATTAGATTCCTGGACAATTTTTAAATTTTAAATTTATAAATTTTTGATTCAATCTTCAATTCATAGCATTGAAAATGATAGCGTAAATTTCTATTTTTAAAAATCTTTTTACTATGTATAAAAGTTACAATTTAAAGTTTTGCAGTTTAACGGCTTTTAATTTAAAAATTTTCAATTGAAAAATGTTAAAAGCTTCCATTTTATACGCGTAAATTATTGAGCGTTTGATTTAACATTTTTTTAAGGTTTAATTTGAAAATTTTAAAATACAAAAGTATTTATTTCACTTTGAGTTTCTCAATTTGCGGTTAAGTTATTATAACTTCGAAAAAAAAGTTTTATCTTCAAAAGTTCGAATGTTTTAATTTCAATGACCGTGATCAATTCGTTCTCCATTGTTCAGTTTTGATTTGAAGTCAAAAAGTTGTTCTTTTTCGACCTAGGATGACAAATATTGAGAAGATTGCAATGACATTGTAAGATTTTTTGTTGCTTAATAACGATTTTTCATTATTGTCTTTTCATATTCTACCATTCCTTTAAAGTTTAAACATAGAAGCTTTTTTGTAATAGAAATCATGTAAACATCTTAATTGAAAATTATCTCATTGCGATATTTTAAATATTTGTTATCCTAGGTCGAAAAAGAACCATTTTTGGCTGCAAAACATGTAGATTCTTTAGTTATAAATTCTTGTAGGAAATTAAAACTACAATAAAATACAACAATGTACAAAAAAAAATACAAAAAAGTACCAAATTTGTCTCAATAATAGAGAAAAGTTGTACTTTCCTTTTAATTTATTGTATTTATTTGTAGATTCCTGTAAAAATAGTTTTACTTTTCCGTACATTTATGTAATAATAATTATAATAATCCCACCAAAATGTTTCAAAAAGGGACTTTCAAAATTTTAGAAAGAATGAGAACTAATAAATACTTAGGTAATAATATTGAAAGATGTGATATTGATACGAGTACTAATCTTTCCTTAGCCTATGGCCTTGTTAAAGCTCACAAAACTGACTACCCTTTACAAACAGTTATTTCAACAATAGGTTCTCCAACTAGGAAATTGGAAGAATTATTGAGTCAAATTATTAAAAATCAATATAAATCTCAAAAACATCAATTAAAAATAGTCACGCTTTCTTAAAAATGATTGACAATGTAATAATACCTTCAGATCACATAGGGACCGTACTTAAATTACGTAACGGATTATAGGCCCTCTCTGAGACTCCAATTGAATTTACAAACAAAAAATATGACTTCAGCAAAAAATTATTTTTCCACGAAACTGATGCATTTTTACCCAACAAAAATGAAATTTTAAACCAAGAAAATTATTATTTTTTTACCAAAAAGGAGAATTTTCAACTAAAAAAGATCAATCTTAAAAAATGTAAAAGATACATTTTCAGTTAAAAAATTAATTTTAAACCAAAAAAAAAAACTTTTCCACTAAACAGTTAAACTTTTAACCGAAGACATAAGCTTTCAATCAAAAAAATAGATTTTTAACAATGTAGTTTAACTTTTACCCAAGTACTTGCATTTCCAATTTAAAAAGATTAATTTTCAATAAAATAGTTAAACTTTCAACCAGAGATGAATTTTCAACTAAAAATATAATTCTTGAAAAAAAAAATGATTTCTCAACAAAGTGATTTAACCAAATCTTTCAAATAATATAGTTGAATACTCAAGCAAAGAAGAATAAAATTTATCCAAAAAGTTGCATTTTCATAAAAAAAAAAGAAATTTCTACCAAAGCGGATTAATTTATAAATCAAGAAGATAACTTAAAAAGAAAGAGTTGAATTTTCTGTTAAAAAAGATTTTAGTTGACTTTTCACGATCAAAATATGAATTTTTAACCAAGAAATAAGTTTCTACGAAAGAAATTGAATTTTCAATCCAAAAAGACGAATTTTTACCCAAAAACGCTGAATTTTTAACAAAATTGTTGAATTCTCTACCCAATAGTTGCATTTTTATCCAAAAAAGATTATATTTCTCTTAAAACAGATGAATTTTTATTTAAAAAGAAAACAAATTTTGAAAAAATAGTTGAATTTTCATCCAGAAAAGATTCCAGTTGACTTTTCAAGATCAAAATATGAATTTTGTAACAAAAAATAAGTTTCTACGAACAAAATTGAATTTTTCATCTAAAAAGACGAATTTTTTCAACCAAAAGGGATGAATTTTTAACGAAATAGTTGATTTCTCTACCAAATAGTTGAATATTTATCCAAAAAAGATGAAATTTGTACTAAAACAGATGAATTTTTAATAAAAAGAGGACCAATTTTTTTTAACTTGAATTTCCATCCAGAAAAGCTTTCAGTTCATTTTTTAACACCAAAATATGAATTTTAAACAAAAAGTAAATTTTCTACGAAATAGTTCAATTTTCAACAAAAAAGTAGAATTTTCAACCAAAAGTATGACTTTTTAATAAAATAGTTTCATTTTCAACCAAACAGTTGTATTTTTATCCAAGAAAGATTAAATTTATCTTAGAACAGATGAATTTTTAATTAAAAAAAATTTTTTTTAAATAGTTGAATTTTCATCCAGAAAAGATTTCAGTTCTCTTTTCAACACCAAAATATTAAATTTAACCAAAAAGTAAATTTTCTACAAAATAGTTAAATTTTCAACAAAACAGCAGAATTTTCAACCAAAAAGTATGACTTTTCAACAAAATTGTTGAATTTTAAACCAAATAGTTGCATTTTTATCCAAGAAAGATGTAATTTCTGCTAAAGCAGGTGAATTTTGAAATCAGAAAAAAAAAAATTTCAAAAAAGAGTTGAATTTTCATCCAAAAGGATTTCTATAGACTTTTCTGCAAAAAAACACAAATTTTAAACAAAAAGTAAATTTTCTAGGAAATAGTTGAATTTTCAGAAAAACCGTTCCATTTTTGTCCAAGAAAGATGCAATATTTCTACCAAAAAAAGATGAACTTTCAAATTAAAAAGAAAATTTTTCAGAAAAAATGTTTTTCATCCAAAAAAGATTTCAGTTGACTTATCAGCAACAAAATATGAATTTTAAACAAAAGGTTAATATTATACGAAAAGTGTTGAATTTTTAACAAAACAGTTCGAATTTGCAAAAAAAAAAGATGTCTTTTTAAGAAAATTGTTAAATTTTCAACCAAATAATAAAATTTATAACTAAAAAGACAATCTTCAGGAGGAAGTTTTTGCGAATTTGCAAAAATTACGTACATGAGTGAAGAACCCCCTGTTGTATTTGTATCCAAGAAAGATGAAATTTATCTTAAAACAGATGAATTTTTAATTAAAAAAAAATAATTTTTAATTTAAAAAAAATAATTTTTTTTTTTTAAATAGTTGAATTTTCATCCAGAAAAGATCTCAGTTCTCTTTTCAACACCAAAATATTAAATTTAACCAAAAAGTAAATTTTCTACAAAATAGTGAAATTTTCAACAAAACAGCAGAATTTTCAACCAAAAAGTATGAATTTTCAACAAAATTGTTGAATTTACAACCAAACAGTTGCATTTTTATCCAAGAAAGAAGTTATTTCTGCTAAAGCAGGTGAATTTTTAATAAAAAAAAAAAAATTAAAAAAAATAGTTGAATTTTCATCCAGAAAAGATTTCAGTTCTCTTTTCAACAACTTCAACAATAGGTTCTCCAACTAGAAAATTGGAAGAATTATTGAGTCAAATTACTAAAAAATCAATATAAATCTCAAAAACATCAATTAAAAATAGTCATGCTTTCTGAAACCTAATTGACAATGTAATAATACCTTTGGTTGACATATTTGTTTCTTTTGATGTAATAGATTATGTTTCCAAATATTCCGTACGAAAGAGTTAAAAATTGCCATAAAAAAATGTTGGGACTCGATGAAAATTAATACTAAAATTCCTAAATAACAATTTCTTGATGCGATCAAATATGTTTTTCATTCAGTATATTTCAAATTTAATAATAATTTTTACAAACAAAAGTTTGGAACTCCCATAGGATCAGCTTTGTCTGCTATTATAGCTGAACTTGTTATGGAGGATTTAGAGAATGAAGTTTTTCAAAAAATTGATTTTAATATTGATTTTTACTTAGTGTACATAAAAATAATTTTGGTTTTCTTCTTAATGCTTTTAATAGAATACACCCAAGATTACAATTTACTGTTGAAATCGCAACTGAAGGTAAATTAAATTTTCTTAATATGACTTTAATTAGAACTGATGAAAGAAATATTATCACTTGGTATTTGCTCAGGAAGAACACTTAGTTTTCTCTCAAATCACTCTATTCAAAATAAGATAGGAATTATCAAAAATTTGATTGATACAGCCCTTAAATTCACAGAAAAAACTAAGAATAAAATTTGTTGCAGGAAATTTTTTAGAGCGATAAAGTTTTGTTCAGCCAACTTCGCGTCTTTCAAAATACATGTGTTTGTCATGGAAAAACAAAAGAAAGTTTAACCGATATTTGTGTAAAGTTTATCATTTGAAGTTAATTTTTGTTGTAAAAAATCTTTCGTCGGAAATCGATGTAAAGTTTATCTTCTGTTTTTTCTGTGTTATCAAATACAATTTTGCATGAAAAAAATATTGAACTATGTAAACAAATTCGTTTTCTAAACCATTATCCTTTTGATTTCATTGAAAACCATGTGCACAATAGAATGAATTATATTAATAACAAAAACAATGATCAAAATAAAATAAATAGAGAGTTGAATTTTCCCCTTTTTCCCCCTCTTTTTTCAATTGGTTGTTTCTGTCCCTAATAAGCCGAAAAGTGAGGTAGTTTGGAAGTCTGTTTTTTAATTTTTTATATACTTACATACTTTTTACACAAAATTTTTCAAATGAAAGAAAAGATTTCTTACTAAAATTGAGGTAAAACTATGTAAACTCAATTTAAAGAAATCTTAAAATTATTCATAAGCAAACCCTGCAGATTGGAAAGAATCATATGTTCAGTGTCTCTATTTAAAAATTTTTAATTAAGATTATTCATGAGAAAATGAAATTCTTTTCAATCTTAATTAAAAATTTTACCTTTTTTTCTAAACTTTTTATTGATTCTAATGATCCACGTTCTGTTGGTAAACACCTTTTTTGAAATCGGAAGCACGTGCCGAACGGGAATTTATTGTTCTCTATTCTCTATTGAAACCAAATGGCACGTACAAAGGCTTTGGAAATTTTGCATATTCAAGTGGCCGTGCTACTCTACTTTCTCGTTTTACCAAAAATCGAATGAGTGAACCAGACTGACTGGTAGTGTAAACCTTTCCGAGTTCTTGGTTCTTTTTTTTTCCACGTTCGCGTGGGATTAATTTCACGTGATTGATAAAGATTAATGAGATTTGGCTTAAATCCGTACTTATCTCTGATAAAATAAAATAAGGAATCAAGTCTGAAATATGTTAATTATTTATAGATTTTGCTGTTCCAAATTTTAAAATCCAAGATCGTGAACGGTATAATCCACTTCAACTGTCAGATTATTTACTTCAAAATTGTTTTTTTTTTCATACAAATATAAAGTTAGCAATAGGGGAGAGTGGTACTACATACTGGATAATACGAATTTCCTCATCACAGACATTATGTTTATGCACTCTAATAATCTTTCAAAGAATCTGTATTATCATCAGAGAATAACAGAAATTTTTAACGTCTTTTCAGACTAGATGGAAATATTAATTAAAAATTATTTTAATTAATTTTTTTCTGAAAAAAGATCTTCTCCTTTCGCTCCGCTGGGAATCGAACCACAGAACTTCCGATTGCCCGTTGGGTACATTCCCATTAAGCGACTAGAGAGGTCGAGAGAAGAATCTTTTTTCAGAAAATACACGCATTATTTTGCATGGTGGTACATATAAACATTTTTCAAAGAATCTGTATTATCATCAGAGAATCACATAAATTTTTAACTTCTTTTCAGACTAGATGGAAATATGAATTAAAAATTATTTTAATTAATTTTTTTCTGAGAAAAGATCTCCTTTCGCTCCACTGGGAATCAAACCACAAATCTTTTTGCAGAAAAAAATTAATTAAAAATAATTTTTAATTCATAGCTCCATCTAGTCTGAAAAGACGTTAAAATTTTCTGTTATTCCCTGATGATAGTACAGATTCCTTGAAAAATTTGACTTGTACCACCTGGCAAAATAATGAGTGTATTTTCTGAAAAAAGGTTTCATCTCTCGATCTCTCTAGTAGCTTAATGGGAAAGCACCCGACCGGCAATCAGAAGTTCTGTGGTTCGATTCCCAGCGGAGCGAAAGCAGATCTTTTTTCAGAAAAAAATTAATTCTAATAATCTTTCACAAGAAGTGATTAAATTATCTTTCTCTAAAAAAATAGTTGTCACGGAATTATCCAAAGCATTGTCAAGTTTCATTTCATTGTCGAGTTTCAGTTGATTAAGATTTATTAATTAAAAATTTTATGATTACATATCCAGTTAAACTATAATTTATTTTTAATCAAGAAAAAGTGAATCTGCAACAAAATAGTTAAATTTTCAACCAAACTGACGAATCTTTGATTAAACAAAAAAAATTAATTTTCAACAAAAAGTGCAATAGTTGATGCTTCACCAATTTTTTTTTTATTTTCAATAAAAAATTGTGAAATTAAACCAAAAAATACGAATTTTCAACAAAAGAGTTGAATGTTCAACCAAGAAAGATTTTTCAATCAATAAACCCAACAATATGCATTTTGTACCAAAATAATTGAATTTTCGACTAAAAAATACGAGTTTTCAACAAAATAATTGAATTGTTAACCGAAAAAGTTCAATTTTCTAGCAAAAATGAAATAGCTACATTTTTAATAAAAAATTCATTTTCATAAAAAAAAAATTTCAATAAAATTTGTTAAATTTTTAACCAAAGAAATTAACTTTGAACTAAAATGATGCATTTTCAAACAAATTAACCAAATAGTTAAATTTTCAACCAAAAAGGTTATATTCCTAGAAAAAAAGACAAAATTTCAAAAAGATAGATCAATTTTCCAAAAAAAAAAAAATTAATTTTCAACAAAAAATAGAAAAGTTTAATTATAAATTATAAAAATAAGTTTTTAACTGAATAAAATATATTTCAAACGAAATAGTGAAAGTTTCAACCAAACAGGTGAATTTTCAACTCAAAAGATTAAATGTCTATAGAAAAAAAAATTTCGACAAAAAATTGAATAGTTAAATTTTTAGTTAAAAAAATTAATTTTCAATAAAAAAATAATTTCCAAATAAAGAAATGAAATTTCAACCAGAAAGATTAATTTCCTACAAAAAAGGAATAATTTTTAACAAAATAAATGAATTTTCAACAAAAAATAGAATAGTTTAATTCTAAGTTAGAGAAATAACTTTTTTAACCAAATAAAATCAATTTTAAACGAAATATTTAAATTTTCAACCAAACAGATGAATTTTTAACCAAAAAGATAAAATGTATCAAAATAAAAATATTGATGAAAAATGGAATAGTTGAATTTTTAGTTAAAAAATTAATTTCAAATAAAAAAAAACTAATTTTCTACCAAAAAAGAATAATTTTTGACAACAAACATGAACTTTCAACCAACTATTTTAATTTTTAATCGCATTTTCAACCAAAAAGGTTCATTTTCTACCAAAAAGGACAATTTTTCAACAGATACATGAATTTTCAAATGAAAAAGATCATTTTTCAACAAAAAATAGAATAGTTTAATTTTCAGTTGAGGAATTAGTTTTTAAGGAAATAAACAAAATTTTCAACGAAATAGTTAAATTTTTAACCAAACAAATGAAGTTTCTACTAAAAATATTAAATGTGTTTAAAAGAAAAATTCCACAAAAATTTTGATTACATTTTTAGTTAAAAAAATTAATTTTCAATAAAAACACTAATTTCCGACCAAAGGAAAATTAACTGTCAATAAAAAACTAATTTTCTACCAAAAACAAATAATTTTGAACAAAATTTTGGTTGAAAATTCTTTTACTTGGTTGAAAGTTAAACCATATAATTTCCTGTAAATTCATTTTTTTTGGTTGAAGATAGATCACTTTATTTGCAAATTTATTTCTTTGATTAAAAATTTAACAAGTTTGTTGAAGATGCTTTTTCTTGGTTAAAAATTAATTTTCTTGGTTAAAAATTCATTGGTTTGATTGAAAATTCAACTATTTAGTTAAAAATGTATCTACTTATGTTAAAAATGAAATATTTTTACTTTAAATATTAGAAGAAGCTCTTCATTTTTTCTTTATTAAAAATGTGACTATTTTGTTCAAAATTCGTTTTATTTTTGGTTAAAAAAAATTTTTTTTACTGAATACTCAAGTAATCCATTTTTGGTTGAAAATTTACCTTTTTTTGTTGAAAATTCATGTATTTTGTTAAAAGTTTTTCCTGTTTGGTAGATAATTAATCTTCTTAGTTGAAGATTCATAATTTTGATTGAAAATTTAAATATTTTGTTAAAAACTCTTTTTTTTATATTAGTTTCTTCATTTGAAACAGTAGGCATTTTTGGTTGAAAAATTATCTTTTTCAGTTGAAAATTCAACTATTTGGTAGAAGACTCATGTATTTTGTTTAAAAAATCGAGTTATTTGGTAGAAAATTAATCTTCCTGATTGAAAACTAATTTTTTTGGCTGAAAATTTATCTTTCTAGTTGAAAAATCAAATATTTGGTTGCAAATTCAGTTTTTTGGTTGACGTTTTATTCTTCTGTTTAAAAATTCATCCTTTTAGTTGAAAATATAACTTTGTTGTTGAAAATTCGTTTTTTTTTATTGAAAATTGATTTTTTTATTTGAAAATGTAAATATTCCATTTTTTGTTGAAAATTCAACTTATTAGTAGAAGATTCACGTATTTTGATGAAAAATTCGAGTTGTTTGGTAGAAAATAATTCTTCTTGGATGAAAACTAATTTCTTCGGTTGAAAAATCATCTTTTTGGAGGAAATATCATCTATTTGGTTAAAAAATAATTTTTTTGGTTGAAACTTCATTTTTTCATTTGAAAATTTAACCATTTTGTTACAAATTCGTTTTTTTGGGATAAAATTAATTTTTTTAACCGATTATTTAACTATTCCAATTTCTGGTGAAAATCGACCTTTTTTGGTTCAAAATTAAACTATTTGGTTACAATTTTATGTATTTTGTTGAAAATTCGTCATTTCTGGCAGAAGATTAATCTTCTTGATTAAAAATTAATCTTTTGGGTTAAAAATTTAGCTTTTGAATTGAATTTTCAACTAAAAAAAAAACAAACAAACAAATTTTCAACCAAAAATTGAATAATTAAATTTTTAGTCAAAAAATGAATGTTCAACCAAAGAGATGAATTTTCAACTAAAATTATGGAATATTCGACTGGAGTAATAGTTACATTTTCAGCAAAAAAAATCATTTTCAACCAAAACCATCCAAAGAAAAAACAAGTTTTCAATGAAACAGCTCATTTTTCAACCAAAGAAATTAATTTTTAATTAAAACGACTAATCTTCAAACAAACAAAAATTGTAATAAAAGAGTTTAACTTTCAACCAAGTAATTTTATTTCCAACCCAAAAGATGAATTTTCAACTAAAATGATAAATATTTAAGTGGAATACTTGAATCTATAACCGAAAAAATAATTTTTAAACAAGAAGATTAACTTGCAAATAAAAAGCTAATTTTCTAAAAAAAGTCGATTTGTTAACCAAATACGTGATTTTTCAACGAAATAGTTGAATTTTCAATTAAAAAAGACAAATTTTCATCTAAATTGTTGAATTTTGAACTAGAAAAGATCAATTTTCAACTAAAAATGAAACAGTTAAATTTTCAATTAAAGAAATTGATTTTCAACCAAACTAATGAATTTTCAACTAAAATGAAGAATCTTCAATTATAATAGTTGAATTTTATGCCAAAAAGCTGAATTTTCAGCCATAAAGATTAATTTTCTACAAAAAAAAACGAATTTTCCACAAAGTACATAAATTTTCAAATAATTAGTTTAATTTCTAAATAAAAAATATCAATTTTTAACAAAATAGTTGAATTTCCATCCAAAAAAAGATGAATTTTCAACTAAAAAAAAAAATTCAACAAAAAATAGAACAGTTTAATTCTAAGTTGGAGAAATAAGTTTTTAAACCAAATAAAATAAATTTTAAACAAAATAGTTAAATTTTCAACCAAACAGATGAATTTTCAACCAAAAAGATCAAATGTTTATCAAAATAAAAATGTTGACGAAAGATGGAATAGTTGAATTTTTAGTTAAAAAATTAATTTTCAATATAAAAAAAATAATTTTCTACCAAAAAAGAATCATTTTTAACAAAATACATGAACTCTCAACTTTTTTTTAAATTTTTAATGGCATTTTCAATCAAAAAGGTTCATTTTCTACCAAAAAGAACAATTATTTGAACAAAATACATGAATTTTCAAATGAAAAAGATCAATTTTCAACAAAAAAACGAATTTTCCACAAAGTACATAAATTTTCAAATAATTAGTTTAATTTCTAAATAAAAAATATCAATTTTTAACAAAATAGTTGAATTTCCATCCAAAAAAAGATACATTTTCAACCAAAAATAGAATTTTCTGTTAAAAATGTAACTCTTAAAAAAAAACGGATTTTCAAGAAAATAGTTAAAATTTTCTACTGGAATAGTTATATTTTCAGTTTAACAAATCGATTTTCAACAAAGCAGTTACATTTTCAGCCAGAGATGAATTTTGAATAAAAATTATGAATCTTCAACAAAAAATGTATGTTTAAGAAAGTAGTTCAACTTTTAACAAAATGATTGATACAATAACCAAAAAATATTTTTATTTAATATAAAAAACAGTAGAATTCATTTAAAAAAGTCGATTTTTCAACAAAATAGGTTCAACAAATTGTTGAGTTTTTAAGCCAAAAAGACCAATTTTTACAAAACAGTTGAATTTTCAACCAGTAAATATGGATTTTTATCAAAAAAGTTACCTGTCAACCAAATACACGGAAAAAATTTATCCGTAAAAAAGTCACGAACTAGTAGCTAGGTCTCGGATATGAGAAAAATTCATCGGATATTTATGTATTTTCGTAAATAACCTACGAACTTTGAGAAAGATTGACGAACTCGATGTGAAAATTCTAAAACGGTTCATCACTTTTTTTTACGTGAATAATTACAAAAATATTACGAGTGATAGGGAAAAGATTCTCAGAGCACTCACGAGCTTGCCCGAAAAATCTGGGAACTCGAAACTAAGTCTCCCTGTACGTGGCCCACGCACACACGCGCGGTGCGTGTGTGCGCTCGTATGTGTGCCTCGAGCTCGTCGGATGAGTGGCTAGAAGTTTTATAATACCAATTTTGTTTGGCCTCGATGGCTGCGCGTGTTTACGCACTCCTGGTTTATGTTTAGAAACTGGTGAGTCAGCAGTATTTGAGGTTCGAATCTTCTGAGTTGCGAATTTATAAATTAATATAAAATTAAATCGCACAAATAAAATTTATCCTCTTTTTATTTCAGTCTGAAATTTTCAGGAACTGTTCGTAGGAAATTCGAACTGTTCGTAAGAAACTTCGAAATTTATCCATATATTTCTCATAGAAATAAGGATTTAATGTTTCATTTTTTTATCTCGTATCCGAGACCTAGCTACAAGTTCGTGACTTCTTCACGGATAAATTTTTTCCGTGTAGTGGAATTTTCTACGAAAACAGGGGAATCTTCAACCGAAAAAGACGAATTTTCAAAAAAATAAGTACATTTCTAACCAAAAAGATGAATTTTCAAATAAAATGATGTATTTTAAAACAAAAGTATGATTTTCAATTAAGAAGATTAATTTTCTACCAAAAAATACGATTTTCAAACTAAAATTTCAACAAAAAAGATTTACATTTTAATTTAAAAACTAACAATTTTATCTAAATTGCGATTTTTATCAGGATTCATAATAATTCAATTGATAGCCCTTTTTATACATTTTACATACGAACAAATTATTATTTTATTGTTTTTCCCTAATTTTCCCGGCTCTAAAATGCCAAATTTACTGAAAAATTTCAATTTTTACATTTTCCACAAGTTTTTAAATAATACGATTGATGAATTATTTTATTTCAATGTATAGAATTCCTGAAAATAAAAACAAGAATACAACGACCAAATTTGGACAACCACCATAAAATTCTCCTACTGCACGGAGAAAAAAACCACACTGTTATAGTAGGCTGAGCTCTTAATATTACAGCATGGAACTTCATGTGCGAAATTGGTATGAATTTCTACCAATATTGGCATCAGGTTAGACATTTTTAGCATTAAATGTCCTATACCATAAAAGAATCAAGCGCATGCCGTTATTGCTGGAGTCACATGCCCTTAGAGCAGTTGTGCCTTGCGAAAATAGCTCGAACTTCGCCTTGCTACGGTTGTAAGAAAACTCATCCTATTAGAGTATGAGTACTCTTACAAA
>CAKNYM010051751.1:3403-27453 GCA_932195095.1 Andricus curvator | reverse complement strand
CCCCTAACTTCCTCTACTTGCCCTCACCTCAATTCCTCTACTTTTCCCTCCCCTCAATTCCACTCACTTCTCTTCCTTCCACTCCTTCCACTTCCCCTACTGCCCCTCCTCTAATTTCACCTACTTCCTCTCCCCTTATTTCTCCTACTTTCCACTCACTACCCTTCTACCCCTCCCCTAAATTTCCCCTCCTGGGAAAAAATTAGGACGGACAAACACCCGAGCGAAACAATAAGGGTTTAGCCCGGAGCACAGTGGGGAAAAAATTACTTTTTTGGTTCAAAGTAACGTACAGCCCACAAATATTGACCGATTTAGAGTAAACATTTTTTTTTTAAAGCTGATAAGATTTCTAAGAGAGTTGTCGAGCCTGACTTTTAAAGTAGGCTTCCAATTTGTTTATAAATAAACAAATATGACGACAAAAATTACCATTTTTTTTATTTGACGTTCCTGGTGCTCGTCAATAACAGGAAAATGGTAACAATGTGATTGATCGTCTTATGTTTTACAACTGTATGAAATTCAGAAACAAATGAAATGTGAGTGATCGTCTTATGTTTTACAACTGTATGAAATTCAGAAACAAATGAAATGTGAGTGATCGTCTTATGTTCCACAATTGAACATCTGATGCCAAGAACAGTATTAAGTATAAGTTTTCGGAAATAGAAAAGAAGGGTGCACATTTTTCAAGATATCTCAGAAACGGATAATCCGAATTGAAATTTTTTCCCAGATAATTATTCTTCATGAATGTCTGAAACAAATGACAATGTGATTGATCGTCTTATGTTTAACAATTGTATGAAATTCATAAAGGAATAAAATATGAGTGCTCGTATTATGCTTTAGAATTGCATGCATTTTAGAAACAAATGACAATGTGATTGATCGCCTTTTGTTTTAAAAATGTATGAAACTCATAAACAAGTAACAATGTGATTGATCGCCTTATGTTTCACACCTGTATGAAATTCATAAACGAATAAAATATGAGTGCTCGTCTTATGTTTTAGAATTGCATGCATTTCAGAAACGAATGAGAATGTGATTGATCGCCTAATGTTTTAGAATTGTATGAAATTCACAAACAAATTAAATGTGAGTGATCGTCTTATATTTCACAACTGTATGAAATTGAGAAACGAATGAAATGTGAGTGATCGTCTTATGTTCCACAATTGAACATCTGATGCCAAGAACAGTATTAAATGCAAGTTTTCGGAAATTGAAAAGAAGGGTGCACATTTTTCACAATATCTCAATAACAGATAATCCGAATTTAAATTTTTTCCCAGATAATTATTCTTCATGAATGTCTGAAACAAATGACAATGTGATTGATCGTCTTACGTTTAACAATTGCATGAAATTCATAAACGAATAAAATATAAGTGCTCGTATTATGTTTCAGAATTGCATGCATTTTAGAAACAAATGACAATGTGATTGATCGCCTTATGTTTTAATAATGTATGAAATTCATAAACAAGTAACAATGTGGTTGATCGTCTTATGTTTTAAAAATGTATGAAATTCATAAACAAGTAACAACGTGATTGATCGTATTATGCTTCACAACTGTATGAAATTCAGAAACAAATGAAATGTGAGTGATCGTCTTATGTTCCACAATTGAACATCTGATGCCAAGAACAGTATTAAGTATAAGTTTTCGGAAATAGAAAAGAAGGGTGCACATTTTTCAAGATATCTCAGAAACGGATAATCCGAATTGAAATTTTTTCCCAGATAATTATTCTTCATGAATGTCTGAAACAAATGACAATGTGATTGATCGTCTTATGTTTAACAATTGTATGAAATTCATAAACGAATAAAATATGAGTGCTCGTATTATGTTTTACAATTGTATGCATTTCAGAAACAAATGACAATGTGATTGATCGCCTTATGTTTTAATAATGTATGAAATTCATAAACAAGCAACAATGTGATTGATCGTCCTATGTTTTAAAAATGTATGAAATTCATAAACAAGTAACAATGTGATTGATCGTCTTATGCTTCACAACTGTATGAAATTCAGAAACAAATGAAATTTGAGTGATCGTCTTATGTTCCACAATTGAACATCTAATGCCAAGAACAGTATTAAGTGCAAGTTTTCGGAAATTAAAAAGAAGGGTGCACATTTTGCATGATATCTCAGAAACGGATAATCCGAATTTAACTTTTTTTCCAAATAATTATTCTTCATGAAAAACTCAAACAAATCGATCTATAGTTTTTGTCCAAAAATAAATATATCCTGAATTAGAGTGCATTAAATTTCGAATACATTTGCCGCACTTTTTTTCAGTTTTTTGAGAATATCTCAGAAACCGTTATAGATATCGCTAAAGTAAGATGATATTCGAAAACTGCTAAAAACGCATCAATATTATCTGCGATGAGAGCGGAAAAACATTTTTCGTCCTTTAAAAAAGGGTTAAACAATTTTTTATTGAAAATGTTTATTGCAAATATCTACTAAACTAGACGTTGTTGTCGTTGCCAACAAGTTGAGAATTTTGACTCAGCCATTAAAATTTCAAAATCGTTTTGAATTTATATCCTGAATAAATCATACAAGTGAAAAATATTCGGTCAAAGCAACTTTCTTCAGGGAATTTATACTTCAGAATAATTCATGGTGGATTCGACGCCCAACTCTTGGAAATAGGGTTTATCTAGAAAATAAATAGGGTCCGTTTCGTCCTGGTTCTATAGCTGTATTCAATTTTTCCGTTGAGATGCAAATAACTTTCTCGTTGCATTTTCATTTTCAAGAGTTGAGCCAGAAATTTTAAAAACTTGATCCGAAAAACCTGAGAGTCAGGAAACACCTATATTGAAAAAGTGAAGTCAGAGATTCAGAATCGTCTTCTAAAATTAATTATTTGTCAATTTTTAATACTAAATCAACGACAGTTCAATTTAAAAAATCATTAATTAGTTTATATTCACAGTTGATCAACTTAAAACGCTTTTTATAGAAATTTTGAATTTCAGACGCTTTTAATTTTTAATTGTCTGAGTCTTAACACTTGCATTTTTAATTTATTTAATTTAAAAATGTTCGCTTAAAAATAAAGACCTGAAATGGAAAATTTTTTAAATAAAAATTTTTAGAATTCCGTATTGTAAATTGAATGATTTCACAATGGAAAAAGTTAACAACTGAACTTAACATTAAAGAAAAATGATAACGAACCTATTTTAAATTAGATTATACCACATATACGAAATTGGTGATATTTTAAGTGATTGGATAGATTTTTCTTTTAAAAATGGGTAAAATTTCCTGTCGAAAAATAAATTCACTTATTTTGTTTAAAATTTAAAAATTTGGTTAAAAAGTTATCCTTTTTAGTTAAAAATTCAACTTTTTATTAAAAATTCGTCGTATTTTTTTGAAAATTCAATTATTCGGTAGAAAATTAAAGTACTAGGATGAAAATGAACATTTTTGTCGATAATTCACATTTTCGGGTTAAAATTTGTCTTGAAAATTCAACATTTTAGTTGAACTTTATTTCTTTCATGACTTTTTTGAAAAATTTATCTTTCTGGGATGAAATGGACTATTATTAATTAATGAAAATTAAAACCTTTTTTGGTTGAAAATTGGTCTTTTCGGTTTGAAAATTCATCTCTTTTAGTAGAAATTTAATCTTTTTTCCTTTAAAATACAACTCCTTGGTTGAAAATTAATTATTAATTATTGAGCATTCAATTATTTTAGTGAAAATTCGTCTTTTTAGATTTTTCAACTATTTTTGATCTACAATTAAAATCTTTTTTGAGTACCTGGTTGAACTACTTTGTTAAAAATTAATTTTTGCGAGTTGAAGATAAATAATTTGAGTTGAAGATTCATCTCTTTGGTTGAACAAATTTTTTTTCAGTACTATTACATTTTTGGTTGAAGATTTATCTCTCGTTAAGAATTTAAATTTTGTGTTGAAAATTCACTTTTTGGTAAAAATTAATTTTTTTAAACTGAAAATTCAACTATTTGGTTGGAAATTCATGTATTTTCTTGATAATGCAATATTTTTACTTAAAATATTTAGAATTTAAAGTACTTTAAATTTAATTTAATACAGTATCCATATTAATTTTATTTAAAAGAATTTATTCCCCTATTTTCGTGAATATTTTCCCTGTTTTTAGAACATTTTGACCTCTGAATCCACCTACTATTTTGGATTTTATTTCCCTGGCAAACATTACTATGTCGTAAAAGGTCGTTTTATTTTTGGATTTGTGTTTGCAAGACTTCTCAAGGTATGTATGTACCAGACGTGAAAAATCCTCAAAGCAAACTTTAACGTCTTTTGCAACCCCTTTTAACGATTGGATCTCCCCTGAGACTCATTAAAGTATTTCGACACAAATAAAATAAAATTAATATTATATAAATCAAGAAAATATATTATGAATTTTTAACAAGAAGATTAATTTTCTAAACAAAAGACGAATTTTTAACAAAATACATGAATTTTCAACTTATAAAGGATAAAGTTCTAACCAAAAATGGATCAGTGAAATTTTCAGATGAAAAATTGATTCTGAAAAAAAAACAATAATTTTCAAAACAAGTAAAATTATAAAACAAAGGGTCGAATCGTGTGAAAATATTATTTTTTAAGAATCCGGTTCTTTTTTTGTAGTTGTATTTTCAACTAAGAAAGATGAATTTTTAACCAAATAGTTAAATTTTCAACCAAAACGATAAATTTTCCAGCAAGAAGTTTACAAGTTTTCAACAACCTACATTAATTTTCAACAAAATTCTTGAATTTTGAAGCCAAAAGGACGAAATATCTACAAACAGTTGAATTTTTAACAGAAATATGTTATTTTTTAACAAAAAATGTTAATTTTCTACCAAAAAGTTAAATTTTCATAAAAATAGTTTAATTTGTAAAAAAAAGTTAATTTTTAACCAAATAGTTTAATTTTCTACCCAATTTTTGAATCATGAACCAAACTAGATTAATTTGGACCCAAACAGTTGCTTTTTAAATAAAAAATGATGAATTTTCAACCAAAATATGTTATTTTTTAACAAAAAATGTTAATTTTCTACCAAAAAGTTAAATTTTCATAAAAATAGTTTAATTTGTAAAAAAAAAGTTAATTTTTAACCAAATAGTTTAATTTTCTGCTAATTTTTTGAATCATCAACCAAACTAGATTAATTTGGACCCAAACAGTTGCTTTTTAAATAAAAAATGATGAATATTCAAAAAAGAAAATTAATTTTCGGCCAAAAATGACGAATTTTTATCAAAATAAATGTATTTTCATGTAAAAAAGATCAATTTTCAATAAAATAATATCAAATTTCAGCCAAGTACAACAACCTGGTTCAATTGAGAGATGATTTTTTAACCAAGCAGTTAAATTTTCAACCAAAAAGATGAATTTTCCCGCAAGAAGATTTTTCTTCCAAAAAAAAACGAATTTTCAACAAAATTGTTCAATATAAAACGTAAAAGAATGAATTATCTACAAAGCGATTGAATTTTTAACGCAAAAATCTGATTTTTTAACAAAAAAATTAATTTTTTACCAGAAAGTTAAATTTTCATAAAAATAGTTTAATTTTTAAACAAATTGTTTAATTTAAACTAAAAATATGAATTTTACCCAAAAAGGTTAATTTTCAACCGACTAGTTTCATTTTGTACCAAACCGTTGAATATTCATTTTTTAAAAGACTTATCATTTCAGTTGAAAATTCGTTTTTTTTTTGGTTAAAAAGTAATTTTTTTTCACTAACAATGTAACTATTCCATGTTTTGTTGAAAATTGATATTTTTCATTAAAATTAATTTAGACCCAAACAGTTGCATTTTTAACCAAAAAGGATGAATTTTCAAGTAGAAAAAATAAATTTTTAATGAAAAATATCAATTTTCAACAAAACATGGAATAGTTACATTGTTAGTGAAAAAAAGTTTACTTTTTAACTAAAAAAAAAACTAATTTTCAACTGAAATGATAAATCTTTTAAAAAATGAATATTCAACGAAAGAGTTCAATCCAAAAGACCAGGAAATTTTCAATCAGGAAATAAGATTTTTTTAACGAAAAAAATTAACTTTCTACCGAAAAGTTTAATTTTAAACAAAAAACTTAACTTTCTACCAACAGATTTAATTTTAAACAAAAAAGCAAATTTTCAACCAAATTGTTTAATTTTCTACCAGATTGTTGAATGCTCATTCAAACTATATTAATTTGGACTCAAACAGTTACATTTTTAATAATAAAGGATGAATATTCAACAAAGAAAATTAATTTTTGACCAAAAAAGACGAATTTTGATAAAATTACATTAATTTTCAAGTAGAAAAGATCAATTTTCTATAAAAAATATAAATTTTCAACCCAAAATAAAAAAGTTACATTGTTAGTTGAAAAAATTAATTCTCAACCAAAAAAAAAAAGAATTTTCAACAAAATAGTTACAATTTCAACGAAAGAGATGAATTTTCAACTGAAATGATGAATCTAAAAAAAAAAATTAATTTTCAACGAAAGAGTTCAACCCAAACGAAGATTTTTGAACCCAGTTGAGTAATTTTCGAAAGATGAAATAGTTAAATTTTCAACCAAGGAGATGAAACTACAACCAAAAAAATGATTTTTTTTTCAACCAAGGAGTACAATTTTTAAAGATTCAAATATTTGGTCAAAAATTCGTCTTTTTGGCTTGAAGAGTCAACATTTTGTATGACATTTTTTTTCTCAATAACTGAAAAATCTTTCTTGATTGAAAATTCAACTATTGTGTTAAAAAATGGTCTTTTTTGGTTGAATTCGAATCTTTTTTATTGAAAATTAAATCTTTTTTTTTTCTGAAATACCAACTATTATACTTATTGTTGAGAGTACATTTTTTTTGAAATTCAACCAAATTCAACAGAATGGAATAGTTATATTATTAGTTTAAAAAATGAATTCTCAACCAAAAAAAAACGAATTTTCAACAGAACAGTTACATTTTCAACAAAAGAGAATGTTCAACTGAAATTATGAATCCTAAAAAAAAATTCAACGAGAGTTTAACTCAAAAGAAGATTTTTTAATCGAGAAGATTAATTTTCGAAAAATGAAATAGTTAAATTTTCAACCAGGGAGATGAAACTATAACCAAAAGAAATGAATTCTTTTTCAACCAAAGAGTACAATTTTTAACAAAATAATGCTCCTATTGTAATTAATTTAAAAAAAAACTTTTTCTGAAATAAAAAATTTTTGTTTTCTTTGAACAAAAATAAAAAAGAGGAAAGAAAAATGAGAAGGCAACCAACCAAATCTCCTTCCTTCTCTTTTTTTATTTCTTTCGTCTGTTTTAAATTTAAATTTTAATAAAATTAAAAATTCTTAAATTTTAATTAGTAGACTTTTCAAAAAAAAATTGCTGATTTTTCTTTTCGGGTTCTATTGATTCAGTTTGCATTTAAGCGAAAAATTGAGAAAAAGGAGAGAAAGGGTATGTTTCTTAAAAACATAGAAAAAAACAGATTTTTTTAAATTTATCATCAGGGAACGTGCTAAATTTTATATAATATTGTAAATTTTTCAGCGTGACCCCCCCCCCCTCAAATTGGTAACGTACTTTATGGACGGCCCATAAAGGCTTTTCAAAAATTAAGAACAAATTGACCTTAACAAATTTTTTGGTTGAAGCAATCAAATACTCCGTCTATCAAAAGATTTTGTTGGAGCAACCAAAAAATTTGGTTGAGGCAACCATATATTTTGTTGAGTCAACCATATATTTTGTTGACTCAACCAAATAATTTAGTTGTTGCAAACAAATATGTTGTTGATTCAGCCAAAAAACTTGGTTGGGGCAACCAAATATTTTGTTGAATCAACCAAATCCTTTTCTGAGTCTACTGAATGGATCGTTTGCGCCTTGGCGATTCTGTCGTTAAAATGTAAAAAGTTTGGGTTTTGGCAATACAATATTTAAATTAGGATGCACTTAACAACCTGTCCTAAAAATTAGCAATCGATCCGAGGTCGTAGACCCCTCAGTTCGTAGGTGACTCGAACAAGGCAAGTTTACATTTAGCGGCATTAAGTTGGATCAGGCAGTCTCAAGACTGCATTGCATGTAAGGCTTATTCAGAGGCAGTACAGCGTCGAAAACGAAAACGAAAAAAAAAAAAAAAAAAGTACAAGACACACCGAGTCCCGTCCCTCCAATGGCAAATAAAATGGCAAGTAAGATGTGACTCATTCGCGCGGAAGAAATTGCGTCCAGCAAACTCTTGCGCTTTTCGAGCAATTATTTTTTATTTAAATTCCATTCAATTCCAACAGATACGACGACCACTAAGGGAAGTTTTATTGTTAAATTTATTTTTGCACGCAGAGAGGACTGACCCCCTTGGCGTAAATCATCAAGATAATTAATTTAGTGAGCACTTGAAGGAAGGAATAAAAAAAAATATATTGGAAAATGTATAACTCCAGTGAAAAAAATTCCTGGTAAATCGTTAACTGAGTTTACTGATTTGGAGACAATGATTAATTCAACAGCTTTCTTATTTTTGGATAAATAAAATTCTTAGTTAGATTGAGTACTCAAACCATTTAAGATAACTAATTGTAAGTAAAATACTTTGCGGCCTTAGGGACTTTTATCAACAATTTTTTTTATGGTTTGAAATGATTATTTATTAAATTCTTATGTAAAATTATGTAAATATAAACATTTTTAACACTTCTTTTTAATACAAAATAAGCTTTTTTCTTTCATTTTCAACTGTTGATAATAGAAGAAAAGTGACGATTTAATTTTCAATTTTCTTAAGTTTTTTGAAATTTTCAACAGTTGAAAATGTTTTGTGAAATTCAACAGTTGTAAATTCAATTTTGAATTTTCAACAGTTGAAAATTGAATTGTTGAAAATTACAGGAAAGTGAATTTCTAACAGTTAGATTTTCAATTTTCTTCAATTTTCAGCAGGTGAATTTTCAACAGTTGAAAATCGAATTGTTGAAAATTAATTAAAATTGAATTTCTAACAGTTAAATTTTCAATTTTCAACAGCTGAATTTTTATGAGTTGAATTGTCAAGAGGTGAAAATTAAATTGTAATTTTTCTTGAATTTTCAAGAGTTGAAAATTAAATTGTAATTTTCTAGAGTTGAAAATTAAATTGTAATTTTTCTTGAATTTTCAACAGTTGAAAATTTAACTGTTGCAAATGGAAGAAAATGAATTTTGAACAGCTAAATTTGTAACTGTTAAAAATTAAAGAAAATGAAAAATTAAATTTTCAACAGTTGAATTTTCAATTTTTAATTTGTAATAGTTGAAAATTTGCAATTTTCTTCAATTTTCAGCAGTTAAATTTTCTTCTATTTTCAGCAGTTGAAAAGTCAATTTCCTTCAATTTTTAACAGTTGCAAATTGAATTGTTGAAAATGGAAGAAAATTGAAAATTGGGAGTTCAATTTTTAACAGTTGACAAATAAGGAAAATTTAAATTTTATAAGTTTAATTTACAATTTTCTTCAATTTTTAGTAGCTTAATTTTTAAATGTCTAAAATTTTTAAAAATTGAATTTGAAGAGTTGAATTTTAAATTTCCTGAAATTGTCAACAGTTGAATTTTTAATTTTTAATAGTTGAAAATTTGGAATTTTCTTCAATTTTCAGCAGTTAAATTTTCTTCAATTTTTAAATGTTAAAAATTTAACTGCTGAAAATGGAAGAAAATTGAACTGCTGAAAATTCAATTTTATTCAATTTTTAATTTTCTTACGTTTTCAATAGTTGAAAATTGAACTGTTAAAAAATAAAGAAAATTGAATTTTTAATTTTCTTCTATTTTTAGCAGTTTGAAAGTCAATTTTCTTCAATTTTTAACAGCTGCAAATTGAATTGTTGAAAATGGAAGAAAATTGGATATTCAAGTTTCAAAAATTGAAAATTGAATTGTTGAAAATGGAAGGAAATTGGATATTCAATTTTCAACAATTGAAAATTGAAGGAAATTGAATTTTTAACAGTTTAGTTTCCAACAATTCAATTTTCAACGGTTGAAAGTTTAACTTTAAATTTTTAACAGTTGCAAAATAAAGAAAATTTCAATTTCATAAGTTTAATTTTCAATTTCATAAGTTTAATTTTCAATTTTCTTCAATTTTTAGCAGTTGGATTTTTAAATGTCTAAAATTTACAATAATTGAATTTTAAATTTCCTAAAATTTTCAACAGTTGAATTTTCAATTTTTAACAGTTGAAAATGTGCAATTTTCTTCAATTTTCAGCATTTAAATTTTCTTCAATTTTTAAATGTTAAAAATTTAACTTCTAAGAATGGAAGAAAATTGAACTGCTGAAAATTCAATTTTCTTCCATTTTTAATTTTCTTACGTTTTCAACAGTTGAAATTTGAACTGTTAAAAATTAAAGAAAATTGAATTTTTAATTTTCTTCTATTTTCAGCAGTTGAAAAGTCAATTTTCTTCAAATTTTAATAGTTGCAAATTGAATTGTTGAAAAAGGAAGAAAATTGAAAATTCAATTTTCAACAGTTGAAAATTGAAAGAAATTGAATTTTTAACAGTTTCGTTTCCAACATTTCAATTTTCAACAGTTGAAAATTGAACTTTCAATTTTTAACAGTGAAAAAAAAGAAAATTTAAATGTTATAAGAATAATGTTCAATTTTCTTCAATTTTTAGCAGTTGAATTTTCAAATGTCTAAAATTTACAAAAATTAAATTTAAAGAGTTGAATTTTACATTTCCTAAAATTTTCAGCAATTTTCTTCCACTTTCAACAGGTAAAAAAGTGAACTATACATAAATTTACAAATTCAATTTTCTACTGTTGAGATTTATGGAAAATTGAAATTCAACCATTGAAGTTTAAAGAAAATAAAACCTCAGCAGCTGCATTTTCAATTTTCTTCAATTTTCAACAATTGAAAATTCAACTGCTAAAAATAAATGGAAATTGAAAATTAAATTTTCTTTAATTTTCAACAGTTCAATTTTCAACTGATGAACCTTCAGCTGTTGAAAATTGAAAATTCAAGTACTAAAAAATGATAGGAAATTGTGATTGAAATGTTGAAAATTAAATTTTCAATTTTCTTCAACATTCAACTTTTGAAAATTCAATGTTATATTCACATAATTTTACATTAGAATTTATTTTAAATATTTCGATCCATAAAATTTTTTTTTTCGAAAAAAAGTAGTAAGCCAAACTTCTCCCCATGTAGCTAAGGGATCGCCAGACGCAGTCGCCGACCCTTGTCAGCCGCCTTTGTAAAAATCACTAATAAAATACAAACAATAAACATTTTTTAATTTTGGAATCAGTAATTTAGGAATATTATATTCGAAATCTACGTTTTTTTGCGACTCCAACGATATGTTACTTGCCTTAATAAGTTGAAAATGTATGGCACCATAAAAACTATTTTTGCTGGCAAGAGTCGATGACAGCGTCTGGCGATCCCATAGCTACATGAGGGGAAGTTCGGTAGAGGGGGTAGAATAAGCAGGCAGGGCAGTGTCCATTTGATCGCAGTCTACCTGCTTGCTCCACTCCATTTACCCAACTTCCCCTCATGATGCTGAGGGATCGCCAGACGCTGTCAACGACTCTTGTCAGCAGGGGGGGGAGGGGGTCTACTAATGAGGAAAAAATAAGAAACAAATTTTTTTTATTTTGCCACTAATAATTCAGAAGTATTATATTCGAAATCTACGATTTTTGGCGATTTAAACGATAGAATAAGTGTGATATGTTATTTGCCGTTATTACTAATTGCAAAATTAAAAAAATTGTATCTTCCTTATTTTATTCCTCATTAGTACAAAAGACTCCCCTGCTGGCAAGGGTCGATGACAGCGTCGGGCGATCCCACAGCTACCTGAGGGGAAGAGGGGGTATAGCAAACAGGTAGCCGGCGATAAAATGGGCATCGCCCAGCAGGTAGACGGCGATCAAATGGGCATCGCCCCTAAGACTGTAGTTACAAATAAAAAAGCAATTGGATTAACTTTCTTCAACTAGGTAAACTTCGTTGACGAACTTTTTTCAGTGTTGTAGCTTATCCATTTAATTAAAAATGTTTGAATAAAATGCATCCAGAATAAATTCAAAACGATGGAAAATAAGACAATAATTTCTCAAAATCAAGCCTTGAAAATGAGAAGATTTTAGAACAAGGCATTGAAAATTGAATTATTTTTTATTTGAAAATATCCCGAAAAAATGAATATTTCAAAATGAATTTAAAAAACAATTTGAAATTGAAAGGCTTAGGATTGTAGAATTTTAAAAAATGGAACCATATGTATAGTAATCTTATCGCACTTATCCTAATTTACAACTTATTAAGCAAGTATCATATCGTTGGAATCGCCAAAAAACGTAGATTTCGAATAGAATATTTCGAAATAACTAATTGCAAAATTTAAAAAATTGTATCTTCCTTTTTTTATTCCGCATTAGTACAAAAGAATTCCCTGCTGGCAAGGTTCGATGACAGCGGCTGGCGATCCCTCAGCTACCTGAGGGGAAGAGGGGGTAGAGCAAGCAGGTAGCCGGCGATAAAATGGGCATTCGCCCAGCAGGTAGACGGCGATCAAATGGGCATCGCTCAGCAAGTAGACGGCGATCAAATGCATCGCCCAGCAGGTAGATGGCGATCAAATGGGAATCGCCCAGTAGGTAGATGGCATTAAAATGGGCTTTGCCCAACAGGTAGACGGTGATCAAGAGGGCATCGCCCAAAAGGTAGACGCTGATCAAGTGGGCATCGCCCAAAAGGTAGACGCTGATCAAGTGGGCATCGCCCAAAAGGTAGACGGCGATCAAGTGGGCATCGCCCAGCAGGTAGACGGCGATCAAATGGGCATCGCCCATAAGAATGCAGTTACTCACAAATAAGAAAGCAGTTGGATGAACTATTTTCTCAAACTAAGTAAACTTAGTTGACGAACTTTGTCAGTGTCGTAGCTTATCCATCTTTCGATGATATCTGCTCTGATTAGAATATTATAGATAAGAAGAACCGGAATTTTGAATGCATCTTGCCTTGATAAACTGGTGCACATTTGCGTTGACACGGTAACGGAAGTCATTCGCTAACCCAGTAGACCAGACGGAATATTCTAAGCGTGGTCCGGTGAAGTGGCAGTGAATGAGTAATGGGACTTCTAAAATCATGGGAGATTAATCACAGTCTCAACCGATCTTCGATAAAGTCATGTTGAGGGATAGACTCGTATACGGTTAAGTGGTAAGATCTCATTAGCCAATATAATACTATCACATTCCTCTATCTACAAAGAATTCACTCGTTTCGCTCTAATGAAAACTGCTTGAGACTTGAGATTACATTTCCATTCTTGACCTTTCACAAACTTACCACCAAGAAATGAATGGATAATTAGATAAAACAATCAGGCTTCGAACTACTGCTGAATTTTCTTCAATTTTCTTGAATTTTTTATAGTTGAAAATTTAACTGTTGGAAATTCAATTAAAAATTTTCTTCATTTGTCAACAGTTGAAAATTCAACTTTTATAAATTCAATTTTTAATTTTCTTGAATTTTCAACAGTTGAAAATTGAATTGTAGAAGATTGAAGAAAATTGAATTTCTAACAGTTGAATTTTCTATTTTCTTCAATTTTGAGCAGTTGAAAAATGAATTGTTGAAAATCGAAGAAAATTGAAAATTGTTTACATTTTTCTTGAATTTTCAACTGTAGAAAATTGAACTGCTCAAAATGGAAGAAATTTGAATTTTCAACAGTTGAATGTTAAATGTTCAATTTTTAACTGTTGAAAAATAAAGAAAATTGGTAATTTAATTTTTATCAGTTGAATTTTCCATTTTCTTCACCTTTCAGCAGTTGAATTTTCAATTTTCTTGAATTTTCAGCTTCCTACAATTATCAGCAGTTGAGATTTAAATTTCCTTCAATTTTCAACTGTTGAAAATTCGACGGTTGAAAATTGAAAATTCAACTGCTGAAGATGCAATTTTCTTCACTTTTCCATTTCCTTAAATTTTCAACAATTGAAAATTGAACTATTGAAAATTAAAGAAAATTGAACTTTCAACAGTTGAGTTTTCAGCAATTAAATTTCCAACAGTTGAAAATTAAATCTAAATGTTTATCTGTTGAAAAATAAAGAAAATAAAAACAATTTTCTTGAATTATTAACAGTGGAAAATTTAACTGTTGGAAATTCAATTTTAAATTTTCTTAAATTTCAACTGTTTAAAATTCAACTTTTGAAAATAGAAGAAAACTGAAGAAAAGTGAAAATTGAGTTATCAATTTTCTTAAATGTTCAACAGTTGAAAATTCACCTTTTATAAATTCAATTGTTAATTTTCTTGAATTTTCAAAGGTTGAAATTTGAATTGTTAAAAATTCAACTGTTATAAATTTAATTGTAATTTTTCTTAAATTTTCAACAGTTGAAAATTGAATTATAGAAGATTAAAGAAAATTTAATTTCTAACAGTTGAATTTTCAAGTTTCTTTAATTTTTAGCAGTTGAAAATTGAACTGTTGAAAATAGAAGAAATTTGAAATTTTAACATTTAACCGTGGATTTTTTAAGTGTTAAAAATTATAGAAAATTTTAAATTAAATTTTCAACAGTTGAATGTTAAATTTTCCATTTGAAAATTCAATTTTCAATTTTCTTGAATTTTCAACTTCCTAGAATTATCAGCAGTTGAGTTATAAATTTTCTTCGATTTTCAACTGTTGAAAATTCATCGGTTGAAAATTATTGAAGAAAATTGCAAATTAAACTGCTGAAAATTCAATTTTATGCGATTTCCTTAAATTTTCAACAGTTAAAAATTGAAATATGGAAAATTAAAGAAAATTGAATTTTTAACAGTTAAATTTTCTATTTTCTTACATTTTTAACAAATGAAAATTCAGGTTTGAATTGTCTTGTATTTTCTAAAGTTGAAAATGAAAGAAAATTGAACTTTCAACAGTTGAGTTTTCAGCAATTGAATTTTCAGCAGTTGAAAATTGAATTTTCAATTTTGAACTATTGGAAATTAAACGAAATTAAAAATTGAATTTTTTCAATTACATTTAAATTGTTGACCTTTCACAAACTTACCACTAGGAAATTAATGGATTGATATATAAAATAATCAGACTTCGAACTACTTCAGAGATAAAAAAAATGTCAATAGTTGCATAAGTTTTAACAAAAATATTTTGTACACTATTTAAAAATCTTTTGAATTCAAAATAGTATCAATGGTAGCACAAATTTTGAAAAATAGTTGCAAAAAAGTTTCATTCATTTCTTTACATATTAAATAGAGTTTTTCAACAGTTCAATTTTCAACTGTTAAAAATTGAAGAAAATTTTCATTAGTTGAATTTTCATTTTTCTTCTATTTTCAACAGTTAAAAATTCAATTGCTGAAAATTATAGTAAATTGAAATATTCAACTATTGAAAAATCAAGAAAATCGAAAATTGAATTTTCAACTGCTAAAAAATTAAGAAAATTAAAATTTTTAATTGTGGAAAATTCAACTCCCGAAAATAATAGGAAATTGAAAATTGCAGAAAATTGAAAATTCAATTTTCTTCAATAAATCTTCAACAGTTGAAAATTCAATTGATGAATATTATAGGAAATCAAAATTCAATTGTTGGAAATTTAAGAAAATAGAAAATAGAATTTAAAACTGCTAAAAAATGAAGAAAATGGAAATTTGAATTTTTAATTGTGGAAAATTCAACTGCAGAAAATAATAGGAAATTGAAAATTGATATTTCATCTGTTGAAATTTAAATTTTCTTCAATTTTCAACAGTTCAATTTTCAACTGTTAAAAATGTAAGAAAAATGAAAATCGAAGAAAATTAAATTTTCAGTAGTTGAATTTTCAACAGTTAAAAATTGAATTTCTAACTATTCAAAATTCAATTTTCAACTGTTGGAAATTCAACTGCTGAAACTTATAGAAAATTGAAATTCGACTATGGAAGACTGAAGAAAATTTAAACGGAATTTCAAAGGAATTTCAAAGGATTTTAGGAGATTTCAAAGATTTCGAGTCATAAACTTTTTTTATTAACTTATATTCTGTTAATGTTTCCTTTGATTTAAAGATTAAATATATGCAATTTCGAGCTTTGAATATTAGTATTGGTAAAATACGTAATAAATTTCTCGACAACAGTAATAAATTATTTCTCCTTACCAGAAGGCCGCATAATTAGATATAATTTTATCTAATGCAGAAACTTACCTGAAACAAATAAAAGATAAACTCTATTAAAAACATAAAGTGTGTATATAATTTAAAGCAGTACGATTGAAATACGAAGCAAAAAATTTAATTTTCTATTCTTTTTAACAAAATAGTTAAATTTTCAACAAAATAATGAAATTTGCCACCAAATATTAGAATTTTCCAACCAAAAGAGATGAATTCTGGTTTAAAAATATGATAGTAGACTTTTTAATTGAAAATAATTAACATTCAACCATAAAGGAAGAATTTTCGATTCCAAAAAAGATGTCTCTTAATAAAATAGTTGAATTTTCAACAAAATAATTAAATTTTCAACCAAATAGTAGAATTTTTAACTAAAGGAGATGATTTCTGATTCAAAAATATAATATTAGGCTCTATTAATTCAGTTGTCATTTAAGTCTAGCAATTAACCCTTCTTACTTAAGATTGTATATTTTTACTAAATATAGGTATACAATATATCAATTTTATTTCCAAAGCTTTTTAGGGATTTCACGAGATTTCAAGGGATTTCAAAAGATTTCAAGGGATTACATCAGTTTCAGGATATTACAAAGAATTTTAAGGGATTTGAAGAGATTTGAAGAGAAAAATAGTTGGATTTTTTTCGGGTTCTGTTATTTCAGTTCTCATTTAATAGAAAAAAAACGAGAAAAAGGGGAATTCTCTTTGAAAAGGAGAAAAAAGAGGAATTCTTTAAAAAAGGGGAAAGAGGCAAATAGAGGAAAGAGTGTGAAATATGTGATTTAATAAACCACTGATTTTAATAAGCCACTGATTTTTCAGAATATAAATTGTACCGTTCCGCAAGAAAGAGGCCCCAAAATGACCGGAAGTGGATCTCACAAATCCCCGGTTTTCAACAAAGTTCCCGGCTACTTCCCGGTTTTTACTAAATCTCAAAATTACCGGCTAATTCCCGATTTTCACAGTCAGTGGCCACCCTCTAGTGGCATTTTTTTGTCAAACGTACTGTGCAAAAAAAAGGGATGAAAAAATAAATCGCGGACCCCCTGTGAAAGGGAGCAAAGATGGGTTTAAATTTCACGAGTCTCCTGAGACACCTGAGTGGGAAAATTTTTCTGCATGAAGGGGCCAATTAATTTTTCGTGTGGTATAAGCAAATTTACGGACATTCGCGTGCAACGAGACCGTACAGGTAAACCGATGAGACGTGCATAACCATAGAAATGCAGCGGCTAAGAGTGCACGAACGCAACCCCCGTCGGGGTACAAATTACACCGGTTACATATATATGTATTACAGAGTTACACTCTCGGAAACCAATATGCCCAGGAAGTTTATTTTATGTATACACATAGCTCAAGCATAAGTCTTCACATGATATGATGCATCTCGCACGATTGTGTAGCATCAACTTTAACCACCATTCATATCATCATCATTATCATTATCCAAAGAGCCGTGCCACGTGCTCAAGTCAAAACTATTTTTGATCATTAAGTAGGATGACTTCTCTGGCATTATCAGAACGATAGGAAAAAATTAGGGCCATTTGCTGAATTATTAGAATCATTTATATATAAATGATTCTAAGCTTCATAGCCACTGACTTCATAGCCGCACCTTGTATATATACAAGGTGCGGCTATGAACTTCAAAGACTGGGTGTGTAGCACTAGTTGTATTCGTCTTCTCGAAAATTATGGAGATATTCTTAATGTATGACTCAAGTAGATTCGTTTGAGACTTGTCTGAACGCTTTAACTTGAGTGGTTCAGCTGAAACGTTAGTTCGCAAGTCTACTATTCACGCTATGATCGAAATAATGTTCGAAAATCAGCGCGTCAATATCAAGTTTCTCACTAAACTTGATAAATCTCCAACGGAATTTTTTCAAATGTTGAGGAATAGCTTATGGGGTTGATTAAAAGACATTGGATTTTGTTGGTATACTGGTCCAATGAAAGAATGAATTTATATATAAATGATTCAAAGCTTCATAGCCATTGACTTCATGGCCGCACCTTGTATATATACAAGGTGCGGCTATGAAGTTCTAAGACTAGGTGTGTAGCGCTAGCTGCATTCGTCTTCTCGAAAATTGATGGAGATATTCTTAATGTATGACTTAAGTAGATTCGTTTGAGACTTGTCTGAACGCTTTAGCTTGAGTTGTTTACCTGAAACGTTAGTTTTCGCAAGTCTACTTTTCACGCTATGATCGAAATCATGTTCGAAAATCAGCGCGTCAATATCAAGTTTCTCACTAAACTTGAAAAATCTCCAACGGAATGTTTTCAAATGTTGAGGAATAGCTTATGGGTATGATTAAAAGATGTTGAATTTTGTTGGTATACTGGTCCAATGAAAGAATGAATTTATATATAAATGACTCTAAGCTTCATAGCCATTGACTTCATAGCCGCACCTTGTATATTTACAAGGTGCGGCTATGAAGTTCTAAGACTGGGTGTGTAGCGCTAGCTATATTCGTCTTCTCGAAAATTGGTGGAGATATTCTTTATGTCTGACTCAAGTAGATTCGTTTGAGACTTGTCTGAACGCTTTAGCTTGAGTGGTTTACCTGAAACGTTAGTTTTCGCAAGTCTACTTTTCACGCTATGGTCGAAATCATGCTCTAAAATCGAACAGCGCCTCAATATCAAGTTTCTCACTAAACTTGAAAAATCTCCAACGGAATGTTTTCAAGTGTTGAGGAATAGCTTATGGGGATGATTAAAAGATGTTGGATTTTGTTGGTACACTGGTCCAATGAAAGAATGAATTTATATATAAATGACTCTAAGCTTCATAGCCATTGACTTCATAGCCGCACCTTGTATATTTACAAGGTGCGGCTATGAACTTCAAAGACTGGGTGTGTAGCGCTAGTTGTATTCGTCTTCTCGAAAATTGGTGAAGATATTCTTTATGTATGACTCAAGTAGATTCATTTGAGACTTGTTTCAATGCCTTAGCTTGAGTGGTTTACCTGAAACGTTAGTTTTCGCAAGGCTACTTTTCACGCTATGGTCGAAATCATGTTCGAAAATCAGCGCGTCAATATCAAGTTTCTCACTAAACTTGATAAATCTCCAAGGGACTGTTTTCAAATGTTGAGGAATAGCTTATGGGGATGATTAGAAGATGTTAGATTTTGTTGATATACTGGTCCAATGAAAGAACCCATCTGAGGTTTGTTCCATTGTTCTACCTTCTTCCAGCCATCCTGTATGATTAGCTGACGTTGATTGATGTTGACCAGGTAAGAATTTAATCAGAAGATATTGGATTTTGTTGGAATACTGGACCAGTGTACCAACAAAATCTAACCTCTTCCAAATTAATTTTTAACTGCTCAATATCAATTATCATCAGCTATGGGGATGATTGTCTATCACGTGCAGTTGTTGTTGAGTGACACAACAGTTTTTGTGAGAAAATGAATAAAATCATTCGAAATGACCGACGTCTAAGCATTACAATGATAGCAGACATGGTAAAGATAGATGAAACAGTCAGACAAATTTTACATAACAATTTAAACATGACAAAGGCGTACACTTAAGTGGTGCCAAAAGTCCTCACGACAGAACAAAAGGAAAGGTAGAACGTTTGTTTTGACACCCTGGAGAAAATAGAAGAGCAACCAGATTTACACAAAAAGGTTGTCACATGTGATGATACTTGGATATTTCAATTTGATACAGAAACCGAGCGACATTCGATATACACCAGAATCGCCGAGGATGAAAAAAGCGCGAATGAGCAAATCAAAATTCAAGACCATGCTCATCGTTTTCTTTAATATGGGAGCATCCATAAATTACGTAACGCTTTTAAGGGTGGGTGGGTCAGAGAGCCGATGTTATGCTAGTGTTACTCCGGATAGGGTGATCTTTTGGCAAAACGTTACGTAACGCTAAAAAAATTACGTTTTATCTTTGATTCTCCCAGAAGTAAATTTCTTTCCATTTACTTTCGTTACTCTCTGTCCGTGACTCATGACTAGTGATGGGCGCTGCTCGGTATTTCACAGTCATGACCAATCCTGACCGGTCATGACGGTAAATGATGGTAAAGCGCGGTCAGACCCAAATATTTCCACCAGAAATGGTTTTTTTTATAGAGAAAAGTGATTTAGTTGTTAGGACATACCCTATACTAAACTTGTACAAAAAGTTTTTCGGTTCTAAATGTTCCAGTTATTCTCAAAGGAATAAAAATTCGAAAAAGCTGAGCATAGCAGACGACATTTTTGACAGTTTCGCGCGAGTTTCGAGGAGAATTTGAAAATTACACTTTACAAATTTACAAATTACATTGAAAATCTGTTGCATTTACTGAGCAATATTTTTAAAATAATATTTAGTAGTATGCTAAGTTATTTTGAATATCATTTCCATAAATATGACACTTAAATATTAAGTTAAGTACTTTGTATCGTATAGGTTATATTCCCTAAATGAAAATATTGTTTTTTGTCTCTAAATAAAATAACATTGATATCTAATTATTATGAATTTAGATTTATGAGTAATTTGTGTAAATAATTTATTATTTGTTATTATTTATATGTGACGAAATTCAATAAGGCAATTATTATAATTAAAAATGGTAACAATGACAATACAAATAATAACAAATAATACATTATTTACACAAATTACTCATAACTCTAAATTCATAATAATTATTTATCAATTTTATGTTATTTAAAGACAAAAAAACAGTATTTTCATTCAGGGAATATAACCTATACGATACACAGTACTTAACCTAATGTATAAGTGTCATATTTATTGAAATGATATTCAAAATAACTTAGGACACTACTAAATATTATTTTAAAAATATTACATAATAAATGCAACAGATTTTCAATGTAATTTGTCAATTTGTAAAGTGTAATTTTCAAATTCCCCTCGAAACTCGCGCGAAACTGTCAAAAGTGTCGTCTGCTATGCAATAAAAGTTTGGTATGGATATCAAAAAAATTTAAAAGCGTTACGTTATGCTGTGGAGAGGGTGGGGTGGTAGTCAAGTGTTACGGTCTTGTTACAGAGGACTGGGTGGGTCACGAAAATTTTTAATTTAGCGTTACGTAATTTATGGATGCTCCCTATCCAAGGTATCATCATGAATGAGTGGGTACATTCAGGTCAAACAGTTAATCAGAAATATTATCTGGAAGTGCTGGCAAAGCTTCGCGAAAAAGTGAGAAGAAAATGACCGCATTTGTTCTAAAATAAATACTGGATTCTCCATCCAGATAATGCACCTGCACAGATCTAGCACCATCTAGGGAGATTAACTTAACAGATTAGGTACCGTCCATAAACTCTTTTCCCCTTTTTTAAAGAATTCTTTTTTTCTCTGTTTTCAAGAAACTTTCCCTTTTTCTCGTATGCGGACTAACTTAATAGAACCCAATCAAAAAATCCAACTATTCTTGATTAAATGTTAATTTTTTTGGTTGAAAAGTCTACCATTATATTTTTGGTTCGGTACTTATCTCTTTTGGTTAAAAATTCAACTATTTGGTTGAAAATTTAATTATTTAATTTAAAAACTAACAATTTTGTTGAAAAGTCATCTATTTTGGACAAAAATTTAACTAATTGGTTGAAAATTTAACTATTTTGTTAAAAATTCGTTTCATTTTTGATTGAAAATTAATTTTTTTACTTGAAACTTTACCTATTCCATTTTTGGTTGAAAATTTATCTTTTTTAGTTGAAAATTCAAGTACTTGATTTAAAATTATTCTTTTTTGGTTGAGGATTCAACTATTTTGTTGAAAATGTCTCTTTTTTGGTTGAATTCAACTGTTTTTTTTATTTAAAATTAAAATTGTGTTGTTGAAATATTAACTATTGCATGTTTCGTTAAGCATTCATTTTTTTTATGGAAAAATTAACTACTTGGTTTAAAGTTGAACTAGTTCTTAAGAAATTCATTTTTTTTTTTTTTTGAAGATTCATAATTTTAGTTGAAAATTCCACTATCTGGTCGTAAACTAACTTTTTTTGTTGAAAATTTATATTTTCTCTTGACAATTGAGCACTTTTGTAGAAAATTCGTCTTTTTGGTTGAGGATTCATCTATTTTATTAATATTTCGTCTTTTCTAGTTGAATTCGACAGTTTGGGAATTCGTTTTTTTTAATTAGTTTTTTAAACTGAAAATTTAACGATTCAATTTTTGATTGAAAATTTATATTTTTTTTATTGAAAATTCGGCTATTTTTGATGAAGTTCAGCTTTCTTGATTGAAAATTAACTTTAATTTTGAAAATTCTTCTTGTCCGGTTTAAAAGTCAACTGTTACCTAAAACATTCGATTTTTTAGCTTGAAAAACTTAATTATTTGGTTTAAAATTCGTCTATTTGCGTAGAAAATTAATCTTGTTTGTTGAATTCATCTATTTGGTTAAGGATTCAACTGTTTTGTTAATAATACGTCTTTTTTCATTGAAATCAACTGCTGGATAATTCTTTTTGTTTGTTGAAAATTAGTTTTTTAAACTGAAAATTCAACTGTTAAATTTGTGGTACAGAACTTTTCTTTTTTAGTTAAAAATTCAACTATTTGGTTGAAAAGTCATGAATTTTGCTGAAAATTCGTATTTTGGTAGAAAATTAATCTTCTTCGTTGGAAATTCATCCTTTTCGCTTAAAATTTTAATATTTTAGTAGAAAATTCAACTGTCTTCTAAAAAATTCGTATTTTTGGTTTAAAAATTCAACTATTTAATTGAAAATGCAACTAATGGATTTTGTTTTGTCGATAATATTGGTCTTTAATGTATTGATACGGATTCAAGTTTTGTTTTTTGTACTATGTACGTAAAAGAGCAGTGAACTTGAACTTCTCTTGTGTGTGCTTAAAACGCAGAAAGTACAGGAGGTACTAAGAAGTGAAATATTGCCGAATTGCAGTATTTCACATTTTACGTGAGTGTTATATATGCTTTGTTCAGAGTGCATTCAGGTCAAGTAGCTATGAATTTTGTGTTCTCTTGTCTACGTTAAAGACTATAATATATTTTATATGCAATATTTTCTCTTCTCGTAGTGAAGTAGACCCTAAAATGAAAAGATATAAAAAGCCACAAAAACACGTCCAGCTCTAAACAGCCCAAAAAATCACCCCCAAGTATAAAACCCCCTTTTCCAGCTTCTTCCAGTCCCAAAAATAATCCCTAAGTGTAAAATCCCCTTTTCCAGCTTTTCCCAGTCCCAAAAAGGAACCCTAAGTGTAAAAACCCCTTTTCCAGATCTTCCCTGAGCCAAAAATCACCCCTGTCCAACCCTTCCATGCCCCGAAAATCAGCCCTTGTAAATCCCCTTGTACAGCTCTCCGCAGTTCCAAAACTCACCCCTAAGTGTAAAACCCCCTTGCCCAGCTTTCCCCGGATCCAAAAATAGCCCCTAAGTGTAAAAACCCCTTGTCCAGTACTTCCCAGCACCAAAATTCCCCCTTTTCCAGCTCTTCCCAGCCCCAAAAATCACCCCTAAATGTAAAATCCACTTGTTCAACTCTTTCCAGCCCAAAAAATCACCCCTAAGTGTGAAATCCCCTTGTCCAACGCACCCCAGACTTAAAAATCACCCTTAAGTGTAAAAACCCCTTGTCCAGCACTACCAGAATCAAAAATCACCTTTGTCCAGCTCTTCCCAGCCCCAAAAATCACCCCTAAGTGTAAAATCTCCTTGCGCAGCTTTCCCCAGCCCAAAAAATCAACCCTAAGTGTAA
>CAKNYM010051750.1:364592-420158 GCA_932195095.1 Andricus curvator | reverse complement strand
CAAAAATTTATAATCTTAAAATTTATTTATTTTCAACAAATAAAAGATATGACTTATCCTGCTGTTTAACTGGGATTCGGCCTTTTGTCTTCAAAGAACTTCTTCATTTTTTGAGTGGTGATTTGGCAAAAGAGATGGATTAAATAACGTGTTTTCGATAAAGAAATGGCTGAAAAATAATCGTGCAGAAATAGACCGGTTAAGCATAATAGCACACTACATGCTGTGTCTGGAAAAACACAGTCAGAATTCTTTTTTAGCAGTCAATCCGTGACAAAATCCTCATGGTTTGTGATATAAGTCAAAAAAAGGAGGATATGGAACTCAGACATAGAGACCAGGAAAAGAAAGAAAGGAATATACAAATCGGAAAAAGAAAATAATTCTATGTTTTGTTTATTGTAAGAAGAGGATAGTTATTGTAATAAAAAATGAAGAAATTTAGTGAACATCTTAGTACTCACAAATAGAAAAAGAAAATAATCCTACTAATAATCATAACAGAGCGTCTTTTATTTGAAAAAAAAAATGTAAATAACGAGGATGAGATGTAGTGTGCTGGTGAAGAGCCGCAAATTAGTTGAGACTGAACGGCTGGGTAGCCAACAAGTGGTTGTGCGTTGGCGAGCCAAATAATAGGCAAATAAGCAAACGCTACAGGTGTTATGATTTTGGTACCTAAAATTTTTCATAAGAAAGTAAATTTTATTTTAATCTTAAAAGAATTAGGTTTACATTTTTGTATTGAATTAATAGAGCATGGAGAATTTCGGTTTACATGAGTTTTTCGCTTTTTATTTGAAAATATTTTCTGATTAAATGTGAGGGACCTACTGGAATTCCATCGATTTCTTTTAGGGTCAATGGGGTAACAGTGCCACTTTCTATGTTTATTTTTGCCCGTTTTCTAATTCTTTCCTGCCGGATCGACATTCCAGCAAGGGAATTAACACTCTCTAATATTGCAATGACGTCACCATCGTACGTTGATATAACAATTTGCTCTTGGGTTGGCACAGGATTGTACTTATTACCTTCTCCTAATTTAAGTGCTGTATTGGCAGGAAAAATGTATCTTCGAAGTTCGAATATCCGTTCTGAATCCGTTCTGGGAACCACCCGAATAAATGGAAGTTGATCAATTTTATGTCCAGATCCGTTATTAGAAAGAAGCCTGTTGTGTGGATTCATGCACCTGGTAGGATAAGGAGGCCTTGAAGCCGAAGACTTGTCGGAAGAAAAATGTCCGATTGGAGGAGACCTGGACCTGGAGCTGGCCCTGGCCCTCGCAGGAGGGGGAGACCTGTTAGGAGAATCAGAACTTCCGGTACGAGGAACACCAGGAATAGAGAATTATATATTGGTTTCTGATAAGCCGGTTATAACGTACGACTATCCTAAAAGGATTAGGTTTACATTTTTCTATTGAATTAATATCGCATGAAGGATTGCGCTTCACACGAGTTTCACGAGTTTTATATGAAAATGTCTTCTAATTAAATATCTGGAACCAACTGGAATGTCATCGATTTCTTCTGAGGTCAATGGGGTAACAGTGCCACTCTCCATGTTTATTTTTGCCCGTCTTACACATCCTGCACGAATAACATAGAAATATATTCCGGCAAGGACATTAGGACTCTCCAGTATTGCAAGAACGTCACCGTCGGACGTTGATACAACAATTTGCTCTTTGGTTGGCAGAAGCTCATAGGTATTAACTCCCGTTCTGAGTTTAAGTTTTTTATCGGCAGGAAAAGTGAATCTCTGAAGTACGAATGTCCTTTTTGAAGCCGTTTTGCGAATCAGTCGAATAAATGGAAGTTGATCAAGTTTATGTCCAGGTCCGTTATTAGAAGGAAGCCTGTCAGGTGGATGAATGCTGTACCTGGTAGGAAAGATAGGCCTCGAAGACGAAGACTTGTTGGAAGAAAAATGTCCGAGAGGAGGAGACCTGGACCTGGACCTCACAGGAGCAGGAGACCTATCAGCAGAATTCGAACTTCCGGTACGAGGAACACAAGGAATAGAGCCAGAATTAGATGCAGACTCGGACTGTGAACTTAGTTCTGTAACAAGAAGCAAAGAATTTTGAAATCAGTCATTCGATGAATGGTAATTTAAAATCTTAAATGAGGTGGAAGTTTTGAACCTAAATATATCACCTTAGTGAAATTTGGTTGCCACTGTCCCGATCTACCATACTTTTTAAACGTAGTTCATAATTCTTTTTTTACAATAATCAATACATTTAATTGCTCTTGTAATGACTTTTGCAGTTTAACTGAATCTACGAAAGTCTGAATGTTGAACTCTTTTCAAAGCTCAAAGAATTGTTCATAATAGCACTAGTAGCAATAGTAAAAAAAATTCATTTTACTAAAACTGCTTTGTATCAATGCAGGAAGAAAATTATGACAAGACTAATTCAAAAGTTAACAATCAGCTTTGATAATATTTGACGACATATGAAAATTTAAATGTTTATGAAAAATTAAGACGAACAAATGAAAAATTATTTTCGTTGAAAGTACAAAAAAATCGGCTTTTAAATAAAAATGGATTGAGACTGAGTTTAATATGAATGCATAATGGCAGGGATTCCGGGGAAAATTTGTAAGGATTAGAGTTTTATTTTGAAAGATTAATTTGAACTTTTTTCTGAATCAGGCGGTCTCCAATATTTGCTACAGTATAAGGTTCTAGAAACTTGAATTATCGAAATCATCACTCTTTTACATAAATATTTTGTTAAGGAATTTGAGAAAAATAAAAAAATTTCATAAATTCAATTCTAGAAATTTGGCGAGATTGAAGATCTTTCTCTGCTCCGAAGACATAGCTAAAATAATACAACAAAATTTCTTTTTGTTACGTAGAATTGAAAACAGTCCCATCCCAGGCAACATTATATAATATATACTGTAGTTCTTATCACATGAGTTACATATGCCTCGAGCTGGTCCTTGTGAGACATTTGTATTTCATAAATCAGACCAAAGAATAAAATGTTTGTTAAAAATGTTGCCGAAATCTTTTCTAAGGTTTGTGATAAGATAAAAAAAAATTCATTTGATTCATATAGACTTAAAAACAAGCCTGAGATAATATTCCCGTAGGTGGGGCTCATATGAAAAAAATTATTTGAATACATTTGTCAAATAATATTTCATTAGCTTAGACTACATGGATTTCATGCACTAGGCTTTCAGAGCAAAATAAAACACACTTTTTAAAAACTATTCACTTTCAAAGAAATTGAGCACCAACAAAAAAGTAATCTCTGCCACTTTTGACGAAGTTTCAGTTTCAAGCTTCCTTCTTTTTATCTTAAATTTTCACCAGATTTCAATGTTTCAAAGATTTTAAGGGTTTTTGGTGGATAGCAATAAATTTGTAAGGATTTTATAAGATTTCAATAGAATTACAAAATATTTCACATCATTTTGAGGTATTTCAACAGTTTTTATTGGACATCTACAATTTGATGCAATCAGAGCAAATCTGAAGGTATTGTTTTTCCTGTAGCAGTATGCAATTAATATGTAAATCTGTATCAATATGAAGAAGAAAAAGACTGTCACATTATTGGACCATTCTCCTGCAGATCAAATTCATACCTTAAAATGTAGTGTGATTTTGAAAAAAAAAATAGATTTCAATATTAAAGGATTTCTCACGATTTGAAAGGGTTCTAAAGTTCTGTACAAGTTTCAAGGGATTTCAAGGTATCAAAGATTCAATATTGTTTTTAGGGATTTAAAAGTATGTTCACGGATATAAATTAAAACATATTGCGCATTACCTCGGATGAATTATTATGTGCGTAATTTAAAAAAATGTTTTCAAATTGAAGGAATATTATTATATTTACCAATCGAATTAAGGTTTGCTGCCAATGACAGGACGAGAGTAGAAAGGATCTTCATTTCTGCTGAATGAGGAAAAACTGATTACTGTATTAGCGAAGAATCTGGTTTACAGTGTACCCAATTATTTCTGATACTTTATTACGACACATATTCTATGCTATAATTCTCATCTCATTTATTACATATGCCTCGAGTTTGGCCTTGTGAGATATTTGCATTTCATTTATAAATCTAATTTACAAAATATGCTTATCTGAACCATGGTTATAGTCTGTGAAAATAAAGCGATTCTTTTTACATTCTCATCTTAATGAGAAGGTATTAGTGTTATGTGTGAACTCACTATTGCGGATTTCTTTAAATCTCCACGTTTCGAGGTCCCCTGAATCCGAAAAGTCAGGTATTACGATGGTGTCTGTCGTTGTCGTCGTTTTCGTCTGCAAAAAGAACGATCGAGTTTGTTAACCAGCATTTTTCGACCGACGGTTCTGATTTTAACCAACAAAAAAAAATGATGTATGAAAATTTCCATTTTACGGTTTTTTTTGTAAATAATTTTTTTTTGCTTTTTTCATGATTATTGAAATTTAGAACCACAGCCGCCTTTCTTAGCGCTTCTTATTTATTATCCCAAATTTTCAACTCGATATCGCGTTTCGTGTGAACGTAAGTTGATTTTGAAAAAAAGTGTCGGTAAGGTAGGAATCCGGTCACGTGACCCACTCGTCACATGGCCTTAATTCCGAATATTTTTAAAAATATATTTTGATTTATATGATTGTGAAGAATACTAAGACCGGGAGTTTTTTCAAATTTTTAAATGATAAACTGCTGCCCTACAGATAAACAGCGCCGCGCGCGCCCAAATTAAGTACTAATTTTCTCCTGTCAAGAGCACACGGTTCAGCTCGGATCAGGTTGGATGGGGGAAATCAAAGATGTCCGCAAGCCGAGGGCCAAAAAATTATAATATGAGACAAAACTTTACTCTTTTAAATGACTTATGGTGGACTGCCATGGCAGATGAAAGCAGAAACTCATGAGAGTGAAAGATACAAATAGATCTATCTGTCTCTTTCAATCTCATAAGTTTCCGGTTTCATCCACTGCTTTCATCTGCCATGGGAGTCCACCATTAGGGTACCTTTTCACGGACCTCGATTTTGAATTATTCCTTAAATTAATATTTCACATAGGGTTCCAATCTAGGTTCTTGACCAATCAGATTTGCCATAAACCAACGTGGTAAATAGAAATGAATCCTATGTAAAATATTAATTCCACGATTAATTTAAAATCCATGGTCCGTGAAAATGTACCCTTAAGGCTCATTTACACCTCTGTTGGAAAAACTTTCTTCCTCTCACTCTACCACCTGAAGATGCCATGCATTTATCTCACTCTAGATTTTCCACCAAACCGGAAAATCTTCACGGACAAAGAAAAATCTAGAATGAGATAAATGCATGGTATCGTCACGTGATAGAGGAATCATACTAATAATAAATTTTTCACTCCTCCACATCCACCATTAGAAAAAAAATGATTTTTCTTCATAAGTGTATTTGGACATTATTCTTTATGTTCGAAAAACTATTCAATTAAATTATAAAATCCATAAATAAATGTGTAATGATGTTATTATTTAATTAAATAGCTTTTTCAAAATGAAAAATAATATCCAAATACACGCATGTGGTGAAAAATCGGGACGACTGAAAAATCCCGAAAAGTAACATACCCGAATTGGAAAATAACCGAATAATAAAATCACCTAACTGGAAAAATCCGAATAATAAAATTCCTGAATAATTTAAAATATTAGTGAATTGGATCATTCCAGATTAATAAAATTCCCGAACAGTTCATAATATTATCGAATTGGAAAATTTCCAAATTGGAAAATTCCAGAACAGTTTATAATATTACCTAATTGCAAAATTCTCGAATAATAAAATTGCCGACAGTTTACAATATTACCGAATTTGAAAATTCCCGATAGAAAATTGCCGAATTATAAAATATCCGAAATAGAAAATTCCCGAATTATAAAACTCCCGAATCAATTAAAAAAATTGTTTCCTAATAAATATCATTTATTTATTTATTAAAAACACAATAAGCCAATATTTGCATTTTTTAAAATTATTTTTAATGTTTAAAGTTTTTAAAATTATTGTTTCAATTTAAAATAACAATAATTGGAAACAATTTTCATATAGAAATATATTTTTTCAATCATGGTTATTTTTAATGCAAACAATAATTTCAGAAACTGTAAACATTAAAAATATTTGTTTGAATAGAAATATTTTATTATTATATTTTCAATAAATAAATAATATTTACTTAACAACTAATTGTTTAAATTAGGGAATTTTCTGGTTCGGATATTTTATAATTCGGCAAACTTCTTTCGGGAATTTTTTAATTCGGGGATTTTACAGTGTCGGGAATTTTATTTTTCGGGATTTTTCAGGCGCGCCGAAATTTTTGTCCGAGTTATAAAAAAAAAAGTAAGTTTCGTTTCCTGCAATTGGTATCTGATATTACTGCTTGGCCCACGGCATGCAGACATCTTGCCAGCTGACGTCACAGCATGAAATACCTAATCCATTTTTGGAACATAACCTCAAAATTCAACATTGCGATGTAAACCATGATGTAAACAGAACATCACTCCTTATTTTTGCTTTAGGTATTCTACTTTAATAAATTTTCAATTAAGCAACAAAATATTCGTTAATTTAGTGTGAATTCGGTATGCGCGTCGTCAGAATTGATACCAAAAATGTAGTTTACATAATTCTAGCAATTCTATCAACCTCAGTGAAAGAAGCACATATGGGATATGGTAATTATTAGTCATTATTCACGTCATAAATTAAGATTGATGACTAATGAATTTAAAAATTAGGAAACTAAGAAGTCATTCTATTTTTATAGAAAGTATATTATCAAGTTATGCTACACGGGACGCAAATACAAATTCTACACCTGCATATAACAATAAAAAGGTTAGTAGTGATTTTATCATTTCATATTTATTTTCAGAAATTTTAGTTACTTTTTTTGAGTAACTAGTTACAGTCACGTTACTTGCGGAATTAGGTAGTAACTTGTTACAAGTAACTAAGTTACTGAAAAGTTACGTTATTTGTAAATTTTAGGGTTACTTTGTTACTATTTTAAAAAGCAACGTTTAACGTAAATTGGTTATGATTTTTGCAGTAACTTGGAACTTTAATTTTAGTTACTTTGTGTATTTTGTATAGCTCCTATTAAGATAAATTTATGGGGCAGTTATGGGTAGAAAATTAATCTTTCTTGGTTGATGATTACGCTATTTTGTTAAAATTCGTCTTTTTTGGTTAAATTTAAGTGTGATTGATTTCAGATTAAAATCTTTTTTGGTTGAAATAATATCAACTATTATATTTTTCTTTGAGAATTTATCGATTTTGGTTGAAAATTCATGTATTTTGTCAAAAATTCAACTCGGTTGAAAATTATCTGTTTTGTTGGAAATTCAACTTTTTCTTTGAAAATTCGTCTTTTTGGTTTCAAAAGTGGTAGAAAATTCGACTATTTGGTTGAAAATTAACTTTTGTTGAAAATAAATATTTCCTGTTGGAAGATTCGTCTTTTGGGTTTGAAAATGTAACAATTTATAGGAAAATGTAAAAAAAAATCTGCTAACTACTTGCTTGAAAGTTGAACTAGTTTGTTAAAAATTCACTGGTTTTTGGTTGAAGATTTATCATTTTAGTTGAAAATTCATCTGTTTGGTAGAAAATTGAAATATTTTGGTAAAAAATGCAACTATTTGGTTGAAAATTAAATTTTATGTTAGAAATTTAACTTTTTTGTTGAAAATTCGGCTTCTTGGTTGAAACTTTAACTACTTCTTGGTTAAAAGTTTAACTACTTTGTTAAAAATTCATTTGTTTGGTTGATGATTAATAATTTTCGTTGAAAATTCATCTTTTTGGTTGAAAATTTAACTATTTTGTTTCATATTCGTTTTTTTAAACAGAAAATTCAAATATTTTGGTAAAAAATTCAACTATTTGGTTAAAAATTAACTTTTTGGTTGAAAATTCGCCTTTTTGGTTGAAAATTTAACTACTTGGTTAAAAGTTGAACTACTTTGTTAAAAGTTCAGTTGTTTGGTTAATGTTTAATAACTTTTGTTGAAAATTCATCTTTTTGATGGAAAATTTGACTATTTTGTTTCATATTCGTTTTTTTAACCAGAAAATTCAAATATTTTTGTAGAAAATTCAACTATTTGGTTAAAAATTAACTTTTTTGTTGAAAATTCGTCTTTTTGGTTTGAAAATTGTAGAAATTTCGACTATTTGGTTGAAAAATAACTTTTTTGTTACAAATTAACGTTTTCAGTATGAAAATTTAACCATGTGGTTGAAAATTCGTGTATTTTGTTAAAAGTTAAACTATTTTTGTAGAAAATTAAACTGTTTAGTCGAAAAGTAACTTTTTCTGTTGAGAATTTAAGTCTTTTGTTGAAAATTCCTTTTTTTTAATTTAACTACTTGGTTGAAAGTTGAACTCGAGATTGAACTACTTTGTTAAAAATACAGTTGTTTTGTTAGTAATTCATAATTTTTGTTGAAAATTCATCTTTTTGGTTGAAAATTTAACTATTTTGTTTCGTATTTATTTATTTAAATAGAAAATTCAAATATGTTGGTAGAAAATTCAACTTTTTAGTTAAAAATTATACTTTTTGTTAGAAATTTACCTTTTTTGTCGAAAATTCGTCTTTTTGGTATAAAAATGGTAGAAAATTGGACTATCTGGTAGAAAATTAATCTGATTTGGTTGAGGATTCAGCTATTTTGTTGAAAATTAATCTTTTTTGGTTGAATTAAACTGTGTTTGGTTTCAAATTGAAATCTTTTTTTGTAGATATAATATCAACCATTATATTTTTCGTTGAGAATTCATCTATTTTGGTCGAAAATTAATGTATTTGGTTAAAAATTCAACTATTTTGGTAGAAAGTTCAACTAGTTAGTTGAAAAATAACGAAAATTTTTGTTGAAAATTCATATTTTCGGTTTGAAACTTCATCTGTTTTGGTAACAAAATCTCTGCAGAGGTTTCAGCTATTTTATTGAAAATTCTTCTTCTGGTTGAAAATTTAACTAGTTGGTTAAAAGTTTGGTTTGGTTAAAAATTAACTTTGTTGTTCAGAAAATTCAACTGTTTTGTAGAAAATTCGTCTTTTTGGCTTCAAATTTCAAGAGTTTGGTAGAAAATTCCATTGTTTGGTTCAAAATGAACTTTTTTCTTGAAAATTCGTATATTCGAGTTAAAAATTTTAACTTTTTGTTGAAAAATTAACATTGTTATTTGACAATTCATATTTTGGGGTAGAAAATTCGACTCTTTGGCTTTAAAATTCAACAATTTTGTGGAGTATTTTGTCTTTCTTGACTGGATAATCTGTCTTGGTTGACAATTTAACTCTTTTTTCGAAATGCAGCTGTTGGGTAGAAAACTAATTTTTTGTTTGAGTACTCAACTATCAGGTTGAAAATTCAATTTTCTTCGTTGAAAATGAACTTATTTTGTGAAAATTCATCTTTTTCGGATTAAAAGTCAAATGTTTTCCAAAAAATTCGACTTATTAACTTGAAAACTCAACCCTTTTTTGAAAATTTGTCTTTTTAGGATTTTTTGGCTGAAAATTCGCTTTTTTTGGCTTGAAAATTGCGTAATTTGGTAGAAATTTTTTTCTTTGATGGCTGAAGAATCAATTTTGTTGAAAATTCTTCTTCTTGGTTGAAAATTAATTTTTTTTAATTGGAAATTTAAACATTTCATTTTTGGTTGAAAATTGATATTTGTTAGTTGAAAATTTGTCTTATTTGGTAGAAAATTCGTCTTATTTGGCAGAAAATGCCTCTTTTTGGTTTGAAAATTCAATTGTTAGTATGAAAAATCAACTGTTTCGTAGAAAATTTTACTTTTTGGCTTAAAATTTCAACAGTTTGGTAGAAAAATCGTCTATTTGGTTGAAAATTCAAGAGTTTGGTTAAAAATCAACTTTTTTCTTGAAAATTCATATATTCGGGTTAAAAATTCAACTTTTTTGTGAAAAAGAAGTTTTTTTCGCTTGAAATCTCAACAATTTTATACAAACTTCAACTATTTTGTTGAAAATTAACTTTCTTGTTAAAAATTCATATTTTGGGGTTGTAAATTCAACTGTCTGATTAAAAAATAACTTTTATGTTAAAAATTCTTATAGCCGGGTTGAAAATGTAACTTTATTTGTAGAAATGTCATTTTTTGGCTCAAAAAATCAACAATATAATAGAAATTTCAACTATTTTGTTAAAAATTAACTTTCTTGTTAAAAATTCATATTTTGGGGTTGAAAATCCAATTGTTTTGCAGAAAATTCAACTTTTTGGCTCGAAAATTCCATAGTTTTGTTGAGTTTTTCTTCTTTCTTGACTGGAAAATCTTCTTTCATCTTTTTGGATTTAAAAGTCAAATATTTTCTAACAAAATTCGACTTTTTAGATTGAAAACTCAAACCTTTTGTGGAAAATTTGTCTTTTCAAGAAGCAAATTCATCTTTTTTGGTTGCAAATTCAACGATATTGTTGAAAATGCAATATATTTCGATGTAAAATCTTAAGAATATAGTACATACATTAATTTAATTTAAATAAATTTATTCCCTTATTTTCGTGAAAAATTATCCTATTTCCCCTGTTTTTAGAGCACTCTGGGCTGTAAAGTTTGAAAGTGTTTAATAGTACCTAATTAAATTGATTAAAGTAATATAATTTTCTATTTTAGGAAGAATCTGTGAATTCGTGTCCTACAGGAACATCATGTTCAGAATTAGGTGGAGAATGTCTGAAATGCGAGTTGAATTCAAATTGTGTTTATGGTGCTTCTTACAAAGTCAACTGTACTGTATTAGACCAGGTTGATTGCATAGTAAGTAAAATCCGTTTTATTATAGGCATATGTAAAAAGCCTGCAATTTAACCAGATAATCTTGAACAATATTTAATTATATGGATTTGGGGGGTCCGAAAATGTTTTTTTTTTTCTAAAATGGCTCTCCTAAAAATTATTCCTGTTGGTATGAAAACAAGGTGGCCGCTGGTTCGGAAAACAGGGAATATTTTGAAACCGAGAAAACCGAGAAATGACAGTGCATTTATTTTTTGACCGAGAATTTTACAAATTTTTAGAAGAAAAATGTATCCTATTGGATAGATTTTTCTCAATAATTAAAAACTGCATTAAAAAATTCTTCAAATTGAAAATGTACGCTTGAAAATGAAGACCTAGAATGGAAAATTTCACTTGAAGTATCACGTTTATAATGCATAATTCTAAAATCATTTCCTTGAAAAATTTTCCATTCTAGGTCTTCATTTTTAAGCTTACATTTTCAATTTGAAGAATTTTTTCATGCAGTTTTGAAGACTTAAACAATCAAAAACATAAAAAGTATTAAAAATTGAATAATAATTGATTTTACAAGACGATTCTGAATCTGATCAAAATTAAACTTTGAACGTTACAATTTTAATTGATCAATTTCCAAAATTTTCAGTTTGTGAGTAAAAGTATTGAATTCGAATGATAACGTATCATAGATTTATCTTTTTTAACCAGAAATCATAGAACTGTTTAATTTATAAAAGTTCAGATTTTCTTGATTTTCTTTAACGGCATTTAATTTAAAATTGATCAATTGCTTCTATTTGATACCTCTAAATTATTGAGCATTCAAATAAAAAAGTGCATTAAAAATTAGTTAAGCTTCAATTTTAAAAGTTTAAAATTCGAAAGAGTTCCACTTTGAGTTCTTTAATTTGCAATTCAGTTGTTATTACTTCAAACGAAAAAAAAACCCTGAAAAATATCCCCTCAATTTTTGACCGAATTTTTATAAAAATATTTAGAATAAAAAATACTAAAATTCGTGTATGCCAAAATAAAATGATCCATTAACAGCGGCAGTTAAAATAAAACAGTCTATTTTTTTGCAAAAATGGGCTGAGGGAAGCGATTTTAGAAAAGAAAATAAAGCCTTTTCGGACCACCCTATATGGATGGCTTCAAGAATAAATTATTCTAATTCAAGTGTTCAAAATTAATTTATTTAACAGTTTGAAAATTCATTTTATTATTTTCAGGGTGAACAGTCCTTCGAAAAAACGTTCATTTGTCGATATTGTTATCAGACAGAACACTGGGAACATCAGTGCCATCAAAAAAATTCATGCAGTTCCGTTGCCTCGCCACAGCAATACTATCGGTTCGTAAATTATTCAATTGATTTATAAATTTTTTAAAACCTTTCCAAAAAACTTAAAAATAGTCTTCAGTCCTTCATCCAGATTAAATTTTCGAAAATGAGAAATCACATCTCCCATTAAACTTCGTGAAATCCTTTCGAATCTTTTGAAGTATACCCTAAAAGCTTTGAAATTCTTCCAGGAAACCCTGAAATCTGTTGTTAAAATTCTCTAAAAATTCCTGAAAATCTCGTCAATCTTCTGACATCCCTTAAAATCCGTAGAAATCCCTTGAAATCTCAGAAATCCCTTGAAATTTCATTCCATTTAGTTTATTCCCTAAAGTTCTCTAGAAGTCGGTTGGAATCCCTTGCAATATTTTAAATATCACTGATATCCTGGATACCGTTTTAAAATCCTTTGAATTTTCTAAAATCCTACGAAATTCTTTGAAAACCCTTTAAAAAATTTGAATCTTTTTATATTCCTTGGAATTTTTTTAATATACCCTTAACACTTTAAAATCTGTTGAAATGCCTTGAAATTTATAAAATCCATTTGTCAATTTGTCTTTTCTGGTAAAAATTTAATGCTCTTGGTTTAAAAAATGATCCTTTTTGGCTAAAAATGCAATGGTTTGTTTGAAAATTTAATTATTTTATTGAAAAAAAAAACAATTTTCTTCTAAAATTTTTTTTTTTTTTTTTAAAAAATTCAACTACTTGGTTCAAAATTCAACTACTTTGTTAAAAATTCCTTTTTTGGTACAACATTCATCTTTATGGTTGAAGATTTAACTATTTTGTTGAAAAGTAGTTTCATTTTTGGTTGAAAATTTATCTTTTTTTAGTTAAAAATTCAACTATTTCGTTGAACATTTATCTTTTATAGTTGAAAGTTTTTTTGGTTGAAAATTCATGCATTTTGTGGAGAATTCGTCTTTTTTTGGTAGAAAACTAGTCTTCTGGGTTAAAAATAATCTTTCTGGTTGAAAATTAAACTATTTGGTTGAAAATTCGTTTTTTGTTTTTGATTGAGAATCAATTTTTTAACCAAATATGTAAGTACTCCATTTTTTGTTAAAAATTGATCTTTTCTAGTTGAAGATTCAACTATTTGTTTGAAAATTCATGTATTTTATTAAAAATTCGTCTTTTCTGGTAGAAATTTAATTCTCTTGGTTAAAAAAAAATTATCCTTTTTCGCTAAAAATGCAATGGTTTGGTTGAAAATGTAATTATTTTATTGAAAATACAACAATTTTCTTCGAAAAGTCATCTTTTTTGTTCAAATATTCAACAACTTGGTTCAAAGTGGAACTATTTTGTTAAAAATTCCTTTTTTGGTTCAAAGTTCATTTCTTTGGTTAAAAATTTAACTATTATGTTGAAAATTAGTTTCATTTTTGGATGAAAATTAATTTTTGAACTGAAAATTAAACCATTACATTTTTTGTTGAAAAGTTATCTTTTTTATTCAAAATTCAACTATTTCGTTGAACATTTATCTTTTTCAGTTGAAAGTTCAACTATTTCGTAGAAAATTCATGTATTTTATTGAGAATTTGTCTTTTTTTTAGAAAATTAATCTTCTTGGTTAAAAAAAAAATCTTTTTGGTTGAAAATTAAACTATTTGGTTAAAAATTCGTTTTTTTTCAGTTGAGAATCAACTTTTTTAACTGAATATGTAACTATTACAATTTTGGTTAAAAATTGATCTTTTCTAGTTGAAGATTCAACTATTTGTTTGAAACTTCATGTATTTTCATGAAAATGCGTCTTTTCTGGTAGAAATTTAATTCTCTTGGTTCAAAAATACATCCTTCTTGGTAAAAGTACAATGGTTGGGTTGAAAATTTAATTATTTTATTGAAAATACAACAATTTTATTATCAGTCACCTTTTCTGTTCAAAAATTCAACTACTTGGTTCAAAATTGAATTACTTTGTTCAAAATTCCTTTTTTGGTTCAAAATTAATTTCTTTGGTTCAAAATTTAACTATTTTGTTGAAAATTAGTTTCATTTTTGGATGAAAATTAATTTTTGAAGAAAAAATTAAACTATTCCATTTTTTGTTGAAAATTTATCGTTGTTATCCAAAATTCAACTATTTCGTTGAACGTTCATCTTTTTTAGTTGAAATTTCAACTATTTGGTTATAAATTCATGTATTTTGTTGAGAATTCGTCTTTTTTTTGTAGAAAATTAATCTTCTTGGTTAAAAAAAATCTTTTTAGTTGAAAATTAAACTATTTGGTTAAAAATTTGTTTTTTTTTTCTAGTTAAAGATTCAACTATTTGTTTGAAACTTGATGCATTTTCTTGAAAATTCGTCTTTTCTGGAAGAAATTTAATACTCTTGGTTAAAAATTCAATGGTTTGGTTGAAAATTATCTGATTTGATTGAGGATTCAACGATTCTGTCTCTTTTTTGGTTGAATGCAGCAGTTTTTTATTTTTAATTAATTTTTTGGTTGTTGAAATATCAACTATTACTTGTTTCGTTGAGAACTTATATTTTTTTATAGAAGAATTGATTAATTGGTTTAAAGTAGAACTACTTTATAAAAATTCATTTTTTTTGGTTAAAGATTCATAATTTTAGTTCAAAATTCGACAATTTAGTAGAAAATTAACTTTTCTACTGAAAAATGATATTTTTGGTAGAATATTAATCTTTTTGGTTGAAATATTAAGTTTTTTTTTTAATTCGATTTTTTTAAATTAAAAATTAATTTTCTCTTGTAAATTTAACCATTGCATTTTTGATTGAAAATTCAACTATATGGTAGCAAATTCATCATTTTTGGTATAAAATTAATCTTCTTTGTTGAAAATTCATATGTTTGCGGTGGATTTAACTATCCAGTTACAAATTCCCTTTTTTTAAGTTCAACAAGTTAATTTTTGTTTGTTGAAAAGCAATTTTTTAAACTGAAAATTAAGTTATTCTATTTTTAGTTGAAAACTTATCGTTTTTAGTTGAAAATTGATCTTTTATGGTAGTAAAGTCATATTTCTTGGTTGAAAAGTAACTTTTCTTGTTGAAAATTCACTGGTATATATTAAAAATCCTTGAATTCTGTTGAAATACTCTGAAATCCCTGGAAGACTCTTCAATTTCTGAAAATCTTATAGAATCTTTTAATTTCTGTTGAAATCCTCAAATATTGTAAAATTCCTTGTAATTTTCAAGATATTTTACATTTCTGAAACCTTTCGAAAATTATTGAAATTCTGTAGAAATTTCTTAATCTCTTGAAGTTTTCTATAACCAGGGTAGCCTTTTCAGTCCAGGAAAAAATTCTCGATCATTTCTCGGTTTGCTAAAATTTTTCACGATCATTGAAAATAAAAAATTGGAACTCTTAAGGCTGATTTTTTATTTAAAGCTCTCAGAACTGAACTGCAAATTAAAGCTTTCAATTTGAACTCTGTTTTGGATTTTTAACTTTTAAATTTGAAGCTTAAAACATTTTTTATTCAGAATTTGTTATTCAAACGCTAAATAATTTACACGTATAAACTGGAAGCTTTCAACAATTTTAAAGTGAAAAATTTAAAATTAAGTGCCGTTAAACTGCAAAATTTTAAATGATAAGTTTAGAATCATTAAACCTTTTACATTATTTTTTAAGTCGTTTCAAATTAATAATTTTCCAGTTGTCATTTATACAGCTAAAGTCCGCACTTTCAATAACAAATTACAAATTTTCAAATTGCAACAATTAAAATTGTAACGTTTAAAGTTTAAATTTAGCACTCTGAAATTTCCACGATTTAAGGCCTTCTATTTCAAACAATACAGTTTCAAATTGTTTGGTTTTGAATATTTGATTTGATAATCCTACACAATTCTTTAAAATCGGATTAAATTCCTCTGTATTTTTTTAAATTCACTAGATTCTTTAAAAACTTTGATATTTTTAATATCTTTTAAAATTCATTCAAAAATGTTTAAATCTTTGAAGTGCTCTGAGATTCGATAGGATTTCATAAAATCCGTAGAAATCTTTATAAGTCCCTTAAAATTTCATTTCGTTTCATTTACTCCCCAAAGTTCTTGAAATTCCTCGAAATCTTGTAAAATATCAATATTTTTGAAATCCCTTGAAATCCATTGAATTTTGTAAAACCTTCAAGTCGTTGGAGATCCTAGAAAAATTATCTTGAAATTTGTAATATTTCTTAAAAAATTTTCAAAACTTTTGAAATCTTTAAAGTAAAAGAAGAAAATTTCATCCTGATAAAGCATGGAACTCTACTTCAGAATTCAGATTCTTTATTTACTCTTTTATTCTCTTGATCTTAATATTTATAATTGTATTCTTACAAAACCTTTTACTTTACAGGACAAATTGTACAGTTAATAGTGACGTGATATGTTTGGGAAGGAGAAATTTTTTAAAAAATCTACCATGCAATTGGACAGGCGGATATCGATGGTCCACTGCCCTTATCTTGAGTGTAACCCTAGGAGGTTTTGGAGCTGACAGGTAATTCCTTATTTTATAATCGAATTATTTATAATCAGGGTGTCTACCGGACCGAAAAAAACGGAAAATAACCAGGAATTTGATTCAATGACCGCGATTACTCATTCAATTGTATTAAAATGAATATTAAAAATGTTTTCATATTTTATTACTTTCAGTTTTTTTTTCAATCTTGATATTCAGTTTACACTTAAAGTCTTAAGTCGTATTTATCTGAAATTCAGATTTCAGAAATAGGGTGATTTATCACGAAAATGGGATTATAAATTTTTTTTAATCAAATTAATGTAGTTACCATATTTCTAAGATATCAGTCGATATATATTGCATTTTCAACCAAAAAAGGGAACTTTTCTACCAAAAGAGAATTATTTTCAACTCAAAAAGTCGAATTTTTAACAAAAGAGTTGAGTTTTCAAGTCCAAAGTATGAATTTCCTACAAAAAAAAAAATTAATTTTTAATCAAACAGTTCAATTTCCTACCAAAAAAGATGAGTTTTTAAACAAAAAGATTTTCTACCCAAAAATAAATTTATTTTCCATCGAACAGATACATTTACAAAGAAATAGTTGAAGTTTCTATCAAAAGAGATGAATTTTCAATCCATAAAGTCAAATTTTTAACAAAAGAATTGATTTTTCAAATTTAAAATATGAATTTTCTGCACACAAAAATTCATTTTTAATCAAAAAGTTCAATTTTCTACCAAAAGAGATGAGTTTTCAGCCCAAAAAGATGAATTTTCAAGCTTAAAATATTAATTTTCGACCAAATAGTTGAATTTTTCACCCAAGAAGATGAGTTTTTAAACAAGAAGATTTTCTACCCAAAAATAAATTTATTTTTAATCGAACAGATACATTTACAAATAAGTAGTTGAAGTTTCTATCAAAAGAAGTGAGTTTTCAATCCAAAAAGACGAATGTTCAAGCCTGAAATATGAATTCTCAACGAAATAGTTGATTTTTCTACCAAAATAATACTAATGAACTATTTGTTGAAAAGTAACTAATTTTGAACCGAGCAGGTGCATTTACAAAGAAATATTTGAAGTTTCAAGCCAAAAAGACGATTTTTCAACAAAAGAGATGAATTTTTGGACCAAGACTGATTTTTTGTTAAGAAAGAAAAAAAATTCAACCAAATTGTTGAATTTTCAACCCGAAAATCCAAATTTTCTACAAAACAGTTGAATTTTCAACCGCAAAATATTTATTTTCAACAGAAAATTCCATTTTTAACCAAATAGTGGAATTTTCTATCAAAAAAGTTGAATTTTCAACTCAAATAGTTTAATTTTCAACCCAAAAAGATGAATTTTCAACTAAGAAGATTAATTTTCTACCAAATAGACGAAGTTTCAACAAAATACATGAATTTTCAATTAAACAGTTGAATTCAACCAAAAAAGATGGATTTTCTAGATAAGATTTGAATTTCAACAAAAAAAAATCAATTTCTGCAAAACCATTCGACCAAAAAATTAATTTTTTTTCAAAATAGATCAACTTGCAGTTAGCCAAGGAGTTGAATTTTCAAACAAAAAAGATGACTTTTTAACCAAATAGTTGAATTTTCAACAAAATAATTAACTTTGTATCCAAAAGCGATGAATTCTAAATTCCAAAAATATAATAGTAGACTTTTCAATTTAAAAAATTAAAAAGAAGGGGGAAAAAGAGGGGAATAGGGTAAAGAATGTGAAGTCTAGAAATTCTAAATATGTATATATTGTTTAAGTCAAAGAAAGAATGATTTACGTTTTAAAATAAAAATAAGAAATAAAGTAATTATAATTTAGAACAGGGAATTTTGGAAGAGATATAAATATGTAATTCTGAATTTGAAAAGGGATTTTCTGAAAGAATTATGATAGTTCTGACTTTAAACAGGGAATATTTAAAAGGAATGATAATTTTTTTCCGAAACAATATTATATATAATTTTGAATTGGATCAGAGAATTTTCGAAAAAAAAATAATATAATTCTGACTTGGAAGAGGAAGTTTTCTATAAGAATTATAATTCTGATAGGGAATTTTCTAAATGAATTACAGGAAATTTTCCAAAAGAATTGAAATTCTGAATTAAAATTAAAAATTGACCTGAAGAAAACCGGGAATTAAAAAAAAATCCGTCTGGTAGACACTCTGATCATTTATTTTCCTAATTACATGGTGGCCACAGTTCAGGGAAAATAAGGGAAAAGGCAGGAATTTTGAAGAAAAAAAATGGCAAAAGTTTCAAGGGTTTTCAAAAGATTTCAAAGGATTTGCAATATTTTAAGGTATTTCAAAAGATTCCAAGGAATTTTGAATAGATTTGAATAATTTGAAAGGCTTGACAGATTTTAGGGTATTTTAAAAAATTCCAAGGAATTTGAAAAAGCTTTAGAAAGTTTCAAGGAATTCCCAAGGATTTATGCATTTTAGGGATTTAACCAATTTTTCATGGGGTTTTAAAGAATTTACTTCAAAAGATTCCAAGGTATTTTATAAGAATTTTCAAGAGCCTTAAAAAATTTAAAAGGATTCGAAATATTTTAAGGTATTTTAAAATCTCTCAGGGTATTTTAATCAATTTTTCAGGATTTCGTAGAATTTCACGGGGTTTTGTAATATTTTAATGGTTTTTAAAGAATTTATTCAAAAGAAATGAGGAATTTCATAGGGTTTCAAAGATTTGAAAATATTTGCAAATATTTTTTTAATTCTTCTCAGTTTAATGGATTTTTTAATTTAAGTTTACTTCATTCTGAAGCCTTTTAAACTCACCTTGAATTTGTAGGCGTTTCATAAAATTCTTTTAAATTCCCTTGAATTCTTTTTAACTCATTTTAAACTTACTGAATTCAATGTATTTTTCATATTCTTTAATTGTTTTCAATTCACTTGATTTTGTAAAATTCAGTTTGAATTTTTATGAATATTTTTTTTTTTAATTTTTAGGCATTTCATCTATTTCTTTTGAATTTTCATAAACTCATTTCAAACGTACTTCATTCAATTAATGTTTTCATATTTTTTAATTGTTGTCCATTTGAAAACAATCAATAATTGAATTTTCAACCAGAAAAAAAATTCAACCAAATTGTTGATTTTTCTATCCAAAAAGAAGATTTTTGTAGAAAAAATTTGAATTTTCAACCCGAAATTATGAATTTTCTACAGAAAAGTTAATTTTCAACCAAATAGTTGAATTTTGTACGAAAAAGTTGGATTCTATATCAAACTTAAATTCACTTAATTCTACTCGATTCAATGTTTTTTTTAGTTTTTTTAAAATTAATTATGAAGCCTTCAAATCTCACTTCAGATTTTCAGGCATTTTATCAAATTCTTTTAAAGTCCCTTGAATTTTCCTAAACTCATTTCTAACTTACTGAATTAACGAATTTTTTCATCGTTTTCAATTTACTTGACTTATTTTAATTCATCTCGAATGTTTATGAATATCATCGAATTTATCTCATTTCCAAAGTGTTGAATTTTCTATCCAAAAAGAAGAATTTTGCACAAAATCGTTGAATTTTCAATAAAAATGTTTATTTTCAACCAATCAGTTTAATCATCTACGAAAAAAGTTTAATTTTAAACCTAAAAGGATGACTATCCACAAAAATTGTTCAATTTTCAGATATTTTTTGCAATTTATTTGGAATTCACCCGTAGTTCTTATTAATTCATCCTGAATTCTTTTCAGTTTTTTGGAATTCTCTTTAATTTATTTTATTCGCTCAATTCAATGTTTTTAGTATTGTTTTATCAAATTCTTTTGAATTTTCCTAAACTCATTTCAAACTTACTGAATTCAATTAATTTTTTCATATTTTTTATTTTCAATTTACTTTTTTTTTTAATTCGCTTCGAATTTTTATGAATATCATCGAATTGAACTCATTTCCCTTAAATTCCTTGCAATTCATTCCAATTTTACTGAAATCAATAATTGAATTTTCAACCATAAAAGATTTTTCTGTCAAGAAAGAAACAAAATTTTAACGAAGTTATTGAATTTTCTATCCAAAAAGAATTTGGTATAAAACAGTTGAATTCTGATTATCTATGAAAATCAACTTTAAACGAAAAATGCTGACTTTTTACAAAAATTGAAGAATCTTCATATATTTTTTGCAATTTATTTGGAATTCGCCCTTAAATCTTATTCATTTATCTTGAATTCTTTTAAATTCTTTGAAATTCTCCTGATTTTTTTTTTAATTTATTCAATTCCACCCATTTCAGTGGATTTTTTTTTAGTTTTTTTTAAATTTATTCTGAAGCCTTTTAAACTCACCTTGAATTGTTAGGCATTTCATCAAATTCTTTTGAATTCCCTTGAATTTTTCTAAACTCATTTCAAACTTACTGAATTCAATCAATTTTTTCATATTTTTTAGTTTTCATCTCACTTGAATTTTGTTTTAGTTCACCTTAAATTTGTTTTAATTTGACTTGATTTTTTTTTAATTTACGAGAAATTTTTATGAATATCATCAAATTGATCTCATTTCCCTTAAATTCTTCTAAACTCCTTCCAATTTTACTGAAATCAATGGAATTTTTCCCAATTCATTTAAATTCTTGTTAATTCAAAAGAGCATTAGTCACATTATTAATGTCACATTTTCAAGTAAATTAGAGTGGCAGCCGTGAGAATAATAAATTTAAACATTTATAAATCAAAATTCTAAATTGTTTTAATCCATTTGTAAAAGATTCTAGATTAAAAATGTGACAAGATTAGAATTTTGGCCTTTAAATAGAAATTTTCAGGGAAAATGAAAAATTAGTCAGGGAAAAGTCAGGGAATTTTGAAAATGAAGTTTTTCGGCCACCCTGTAATTATATTTTATTATTATTTGTATTCGTATTTAATTAATTTATTTATTTGCTTGAAAAAACAGGTTTTATCTAGGTCATTGGCAAGAAGGAATTGGGAAGTTGTTTAGTTTTGGAGGATTGGGAGTTTGGACCTTAATTGACGTAATGCTCATATCTATGAGGTACCTAGGACCAGCAGACGGATCCTTGTATATTTGACATGATTTGAAGAAATATCATGTTACTTTAAAAAATGTAAACTGCGCCTAAACCAAAAGCGAAAAAAACGTATTTAATATGATAGCTTTAAGAACTGTAATGAACTCCTGTTTATTTTCTCTGAACAGTTTTCGTTATGTAGTATTTAAGAAATAAAAACACAAGACATAATATTTTTTCTCTTTATTGTATTCACATAATTTATACGTTTTTCATTTTCAAGTTTAATTTTAAATTAAATTAAATAGTCACTGCAAATGTTGAAAAATTTGCTCTAATTGTTACAAAAGCATGGAATTTAGCCTCAAAGTTTCTTCTATTTTCCAACAAGAATGATGAATCTTTAATAATTTTAATATTTCAACCAAAAAAGATTTTAATTTTGAGTAAAATAATTAAATTTATCAAAAAAGAAAGATGATTTTTGAACAAAATATTCGATTTTTAATCCAAACTGTTGAATTTTTAATCCAGAAATATTTTGTTTTCATCAAGAAAGTTAATTTTCAACCAAATAGTTGAGTCCTCAAACCAAATAGTTAACTTTTAAACCCCTAAAAACGAATTTTCAATAAAATATTTGCATTATCAACCAAAGAGATGAATTCTCAACCAAAGATATGAATTTTCAACCAAAGATATGAATTTTCAACCGGGAAGATTAATTTCCTACCAAAAAAGATGAATTTTCAAACAAAGAGATTAATTTCCAACTAACTTGATAAATCTAGAACGAAAAAATTAATTTTCAACCTAAAAAAGATGAATTGTCAACGAAAAATGTAATTATTGATATTTTAACAAAAAAAAAAGAATTAATTTTAAGTAAAACAGTTGAATTCATAAAAAACATGATTTTTATACAAAATTGTTAAATTTTCAAACCTAAAATATTTATTTTTAACAAGAAAATTAATTTTCAAAAATATTTGAGTTCTAAACCAAAATAGTAAAATTTTCGACCCAAAAATACAAATTTTCTACAAAATAGTTGCATTTTCAACCAAAAATAGGAATTTTCAACTAGGACGATTAATTTTCTACCAAAAAATAGACGAATTTTCAATCAAAGAGATGATGTCTCAAAGAAAGTTTTGGTTGATATTCCAACCCAAAAAAATTAAAATTTTGATTAAAACAGCTTAATTCATCCAAAAAAGACAATTCTTCGAGAAAATATGTAGTTGAATTTCAAACCAAACTGTTGTATTTTCAACCTGGAAATATATATTTTTAACAAGAAATTTAATTTTCAATCACATAGTTGAGTTCTCTGCCAAAATAATTAAATTTTCAACCCAAAAATACGAATTTTCTATAAAGTAGTTGCATTTTCAAATAAAGAGATAAATTTTCAACCAAAGATATGAATTTTGAACTAGAAAGAATAATTTTCTACTAAAAAAGACGAATTTCAAACGAAGGAAGTGAATTTCCAACTAAAATTATGAATCTTGAACAAAAAGAATTAATTTTTAACAAAGTAGTTCAACTTTTAAACAAGTAGTTTAATTTTTAACCAAAAAAGATGAATTCTCAAAGAAAAATGTAATGGTTAATATCTCAACCAAAAAAAAATTAATTTTAAATAAAGCAGTTGAATTCATAAAAGAAATATAATTTCGAAACAAAATAGTTGATTTTTAAACCAAATTGATGGATTATCAACCCTAAACTATTTATTTTTCAAATCAAAAATAGGAATTTTCAACAAAATAGTTACACTTTCAACCAGAGATGAATTTTTAAATAAATTTTCAACCAGAAGACAAGTTGTTAAATTAATAGTTGATTTTCAAGCCAAACTGTTGAATTTTCAACAAGAAAGTTAATTTTTAAGCAAATAGTTGGTTCCTCAACCAAAATAGTTAAATTTTCAACCCAAAAATACGAATTTTCTATAAAATAGTTGCATTTTCAAACGAAGAGATGAATTTTCAATCAAAAATATGAATTTTCAACCAAAGATATGAATTTTAAACTAGAAAGAATAATTTTCTACCAAAAAGAGACGAATATTCAAACATAAAAATAAATTTCCAACTAAAATGATGAAAGTTAATCCAAAAAAAAATGAATTTTTTACAAAGTAGTTCAAATTTCAACCAACTAGTCTAATTTTCAATAAAAAATAATTATTTCTCAACGAAAAATGCAATGGTTGATATTTCAACCAAAAAAGATTTTAATTTTAACTAAAACAGTTGAATTTATTCAAAAAAAAATGATCTAAACAAAATTGTTGAATGTTTAACCCTAAAATATTTATTTTTAACAAAGAAATTAATTTTCTTTCAAATATTTGAGTCCTCAACCAAAATAGTGAAATGTTCAATTCAAAAATACAAATTTTCAACAAAATAGTTACATTTTCTACCAAAGAGATGAATTTTTAACTAAATATTTAAATTTTCAGTCAAAAATATGAATTTTCAACTATGATGAATTTTTACCAAAAAAAGACGAATTTTCAAACAAATATGATTTTCCAACTAAATTGATGCATCTGGAACTCATTTTTTTGAAAAAATGCGGGAGATGAGAAAAAATACACAGTAAAGTTGTTACTCTTTAAAAGAATTACAAAAAGTTCCTATAAAACTATTCAAGTTTTTCCTCCGTGTCCAAATTATATGTATTTTTTTTTCAAAAAATTAACTATTTTTGTTTTCTTTATCTTTAAATACGTATGAGGTATCGTTTTTTACAATTTTCCAGTGATAAAATAAAAACACATAGAAAATTTATTCTTTTATCTATTTTTGGAACGGAAATTGTCTTTTTGAAATTTGTTTAGAAAATATCAAAAAGTGGCAAAGGAACTTTTTGTCAATCTTTTAAAGTGGAACAACTTTTCTTTGCAAACTTTTTTCGTACCTCCCTCATTTTTTTAAGAAACTGAAAATTTTTGTTTTTCAGAAAAATGTTGCCACAATTATTGTTAAAAAAAAATTAAAAAATTGTTGGTATTCGGTCTAGAAAGTTTTTTAATGCAAAAAGATCTAAAACACCAAATTTCATTTAGAGATAAATTTAAATTTACCGCCTGCAGGTATTTCATGGTATGACGTCAGCTGGCAAGATGTCTGCACGCCGAGGGCCAAGTAATAGGTGAGTTTGCCAGCCGCTAGGTAGCGCTTTAAAGATTCATCTCTTTGGTTGAAAATTTAACTATTTTGGTGGAAATTAGTTTTTTTGTTTGGTTGAAAATCAATTAAATGAAAATTAACTATTCTATTTTCGATTGAAAATTGATCTGTTTTATTTAAAAAATCAACTATTTGGTTGTCACCTCATGTATTTGAATGAAAATTCGTTTCTTTTCGTTGAAAATGAATCTTTTTGGTTAAAAATGACTTTTTTGGTTGAAAAATGATTTCTCTGGTTCAAAATTTTACTATTTTTTTGAAAATTCGTTTTCCTTTTGCTAGAAAATGTATATTTTTGAGGGTAAAAATTCTTCTTTTTTGGTAGAAAATTATTCTTCTTGTTTAAAAATTCATTTTTATGGTTGAAAATTGAACTATTTTGTTGAAAATTTGTTGTTTTTTTAGCTAAATATTAATTTTTCAAAGTGCGAGCTTATAAGTACATATATACTAAAATTTTCAGTTAGAAAGTGTATTTATTTAGTTGAAAATTAATTTTCTTGGCTTAAGATTAATTTTGTTTTTGTTGTTAATTCAACTATTTTGGTGAAAATTACTTTTTTTTTGAAAATCAACTATGCCACTTCAGATTGAAAATTGATCTGTTTTATTTGAAAATCAATCAGGTATTTCCACTTTAACCAAAATATCTTTGATTGCTTTCCCCTCAGCACTCAATTAAGTGAAGTTAGCTGGTGGTTAAAGCAAGCAATGGACTAAATGCATGGGACAAAACTTTATTTATGTTATATCTTTGTGATGAATAATAATTATTTTGATTTTATTATTCTATTAAATAATAATTAAAAAATAAAAACTAATTTCGAAATACACTTATAGAAAAAAAAATAGTTTCTATGAAGATATTAACAAAATGGGGAAAAAATGGATCAAATCCCATGCATTTGATCCATTGTTTCCCCCGCAACAGTTAACGGAGTGAAGTTAGCTGACTGCAAAGTGAAAATGCCCAATTGAGGGTTCGGATGCAATAACTCGCCCGACGCTCGAACAGCCGCATAATTATTGTCCGATCGTCTAGACGATCGGACAATAATTATGCGGCTTTTCGAGCGTCGGGCCAGTTATTGCATCCGCACTAGTGTTCTAAAGAGTTTAAGTGCTCGGAGAAATTCTCACGAGCATGATAATATGCTCAACCTTTATGTGCTTCGAGAATTTAATGAGCATTTATGAGAATTTTGAATTAGGATTTAAAAAATCGTATTTTCTATCATTAATAATAATTACATTATTCAAATTTCGCGGGAAAATGCATCACTTGAAATTGGAAAGGGCACTATATTTAAATGATAACAGAAGTCAAAATAATAGAAAACATATTATTGGCATTAAACAGTGCCTTTATTCAGGGTTGCCACAATATCCCAATTTCTAGATTTTTCTAGGTATAAAACCAAACATAAACCTAGAAAATTAATAATGTTAATGCAAAAAAAATCTGTTTCTAAATGTAGTTAAAACACTTTTTAGTTGGGGTTTCAAGTAAAACAAAAATGTTCAACTAAAGAAATGAATTGTTAACTAAAATGATGAATCTTCAACAAAAAATCTGATTTTTAACCAAATAGTTAGTTGGATTTTCAACGCAAAAGATTAATTTTCTACGGAAAAAGACTCATTTTCAACGAAGTACATGAATATTCATCTAAAAAAGATCAATTTTCAATCAAAATTAGAATAGGAAAAATGTTAGAAAAATAAATGTTCAACCGAAAATAAAACGAGTTTTCAACAAAATTGTTCTTTTTTTTCATAAAAAAAAAATTATTTTTTAAACCAAAAATAGAAAAATTTAAGTTTTATTTAAAACAATAAATTTTCAACGAAAAAAATGAATTCTCAACAAAATAATTCAATTTTAAACCCAAAAGATGAAATTTCTACCAAAAAAGATACAGTTTCAATCAAATATATAAATTTTCAACAATAAAATATAAATTTAAAAACAAAAAGAGAATAGTTCAATTTAGAGCTAAAACAGTAAATTTCAAACAACAAAACGAGTTTTCAGCAAAACTAATTAATTTTCAACTTAAAATATATCTTTTCAAGCGAAAATAGAATAGTTACATCTTCATTTAAAAAAATTAAGTTTGAACTAAAAAGAAACGAATTTTCAACCAAATAAATTAATTTTTAATCACAATGATGAATTTTCATTTAAAAATATGAATATTTGACCAAATAGTGGAATTTTCAACCCAAAAGATGAATTTTCTATCAACAACAAAAAACTAATTTTGAACTAAATAGTTTTTGTTTCAACCAAATATATGAATTCTTAACAAAAAAATAGAATAGTTAAATTTTCTACAAAACAGATAATTTTTTAACGAAAATGGTTTCATTTCTGTCAAAAAGGTAAATTTTCTACAAAGAATGTAATAGTTAAAGTGAAGTTTTAATTAAAATGACGAATCTGCAGCTAACAATAATTTAATTTTCAACTAAATATATGAATTTTCAATTAAAAAGATGAATTTTCTACCAAAAATAAAATAGTTAACTTTTCAGTTAGTGAAATAAATTTTCAAACAAAAAAGAAACGAATTTTCTAAAAATAGTTCAATTTTTAACCAAAGAAATGAAATTTCAACCAAAAAGATGAAGTTTCAACTAATAAGAGTACTCTTCTACCAAAGAAACACGGACTTTCGACAAATAGTTCAATTTTCTGCTGAAACAGATAAATGTGCAACTAAAAATATAATAGATAAATTTTCAGTAAAAAAATGTATTCTAAATAAGAAAAAACTAATTTTCAACCAAAAAGATCACTTTTCAACCAATGAGATGAATTTTCTACGAAAATAGATGAATTTGTAACAAAGTTCATGAATTTTCAACCAAATATTTGAATTTTTAAAGGAATTTTCAACCAAAAAGATGAATTAGTCACCAAGAAGATTAAATATTCTCCCACAAAATTCGAATTTCCAATTAAATACAGGAATTTTAAACCAAACCTTTGAATTTTCAACTCAAGAAGATAAATTTTCAACCGAACATTAGGAGTTAAATTTTCAGGTTAAAACAATTAATTTTCAACCAGAAAACATGATTATTAACAAAATAATTAAATTTAAAAAGAAAAAGGTTTTTCACTTAAAATTATGAATCATCAATCAATTAAATGAATTTTTAACAAAGTAGTTCGACCAGGGCCGAATTATTCATTAGGCAGAGTAGGCAACTGCCTAGGGGCCCCGCATCGACTAGGGGCCCGTGCACGCTCTAAGAAAAAAAAACGTTTTATCGAATGAAAAGTTTTTCTGAAAATTTGTATGGAATTCCTCGACAACAATATCAGTATTTTTTTCGACGCATGTCAATTGGAGAAATACTCCATTCATACAGAACCATCTTGTTGAATATATTGCAAGCTACGCCTATGTCCATTATGTGTCATGTATGCGCATGACGAGTAGCCACTGGCCGCGCTGGGGCCGTTTTTGGTTTTAGTCTCTCGAGAACCACCAAGCCGCTCATATCTCTAAATAATAAATATCGTTCATAGCAATCGGGTTATATTTCTTATACCGTCCAAGTCTCTATAGATCCTACAGGTTATGGGCACAGAAGATCGCGTTTAGGTCGAAAGTAAAATAGCCGGTGAAAATCGTGTCGGAAGTGAGTTTAGTTCGAGGGGAAGCGTGATCTCTGAAAATTTTGTGAAATGAGTTCCACGCACTCGGCGCGTATCGAGGCCTTAGGAAAAGATAACTTCGATACGTGGAAACTCCAAGTGCGGGCACTGCTTGTGAAAAACGATGCATGGGAGTATGTGAGTGGACAGAAGGTGAAACCTGAGATCGTAGCCGGAGATGCGACTACGGTGGCAGCAGCTCGGGCATGGGAAATCGCGGACATGAAGGCACACTCAGATTTAGTTTTAGCAATTAATCCGTCTGAACTTAAACAAATTAAAGGGTGTGAAACCGCGCATGCCGTGTGGCAGAAGCTGCACACAATTTATCAGTCTACAGGGCCAGCTCGGAAAGCTACCCTTTTGAAACAACTGATGCTGCACAAAATGGCGGAACAAGGGGATGTCCGAGAGCACATTAGAAAGTTCTTCGATGCCGTAGATAAGCTTCAAGAGATGGAAGTGAACATCAACGAGGATTTATTAACAATAATGTTGTTATATAGTCTTCCTCCAAGCTTTGAGAACTTTCGATGTGCAATTGAGACACGCGATGATCTACCGAAACCGGAATCCCTGAAAATAAAGATCACTGAGGAAAGTGACGCCAGAAAATCGTCGCAGCGGGAAAATACATCGGAAGCCATGTTGGCATATGGCGGTCACTACAAGAAACCGGGGGTGAGGGGTAAGAAACCGAGCGCCGGAAAACAGGAAGGCAAGCCTTTTCAATTTAAGTGTCATAAGTGTAAAAAGATAGGTCACAAGGCTATCGATTGTGAAGCAAAAATTGACAGGTCATCGGAAAAGGCAAACAAAGTAGAAGAAATGGGTTTTCTCATAACTACGACTTCAGAATTAGCGCTGAAATCGGAAGCAACCCAACCAGGAACGAAATGGTGCCTTGATAGCGGTTGCACCTCGCATATGTGTCACGATAAAGAAAAGTTCGTTTACAGTGAAAAGTGTCCGAGTGATAAGTTGAACTTAGCCAGTAGTGCAACTACTACGGTGGAAGGTAAAGGATCCGTAAAAATTTTGGTTACCGACTGTAATCAAACGAAATCGCTGAACTTAGAGAACACTCTCTACGTCCCTGATTTAAGAACCCACTTGATCTCTGTGGGGAAAATCACCGACAACGGTTATGAAGTGACTTTTAGAAAGAATTCAGCCGTCATTCGTGACGAAAACGGGTCGGAAAAACTGTTCGCGGATAGAATCGACGGGTTATACTATTTGCACGAAACGTCGGAACTCGCGAGTGTTGTGTCGGAAAGTGATAATTCTCGAAAATTGGAATTATGGCACCGAAGGTTAGGACATCTTAACGAAAAAGATGTTAAGAATTCAATGAAAGCTCAAGGAATTAAATTCAGTGAAAACGAAAAACTCGGAATATGTGAAACGTGTGTAATGGGGAAGCTTACGCAAAAGCCTTTTCCGAAGAACTCTCCACGAAAAACGGAGTTGCTTGACTTGGTGCACACGGACTTGTGCGGACCAATGCGCGCGGAGTCCATACCCGGTAACAAGGGGTTCATTGGAACGCATTGGAACGTTTCAATGCGTTTTAATTGCATTTTTGTCTCAATGCTTATTAATGCGCAAGGCGCAATGAAACGCATTAAAATAAAAACTTAAAATAAACAGCATTAAAAGGCATTGGCATGAATGTGAAGTTAATGAAAAGGCATTTAATGGCATTGAAATGAAGGAAACTGAGTATATGTTACATAACGGAATAATTATGAAAAAAGCAAACTAAACAATTTTCAAAAAAAAACTTTTTTATAATTATAAAAATTTAGGACCAGACAAACGTTTCTTAGTGCTTCTCATTTGATTTCCCAAATTTTCAACTCGATATCGCGTTTCGTGTGAACATAAGTTGGTTTTGAAAAAAATGTCAAAAAAAATGTTGAGGTTATGCTCACATGGCCTTAAATTGAAAAGCTTTTCAACTTACCCGCTGATTTTAATATTACTCCCTCCTGTATGTCGGCCTTTCCGCCGTTATTCAGAGAGACGAGAATGTGGTATTTTTGCGTTGGCGAATGCTTCACGGCATCAGATTTTTTATTCTTGACGTATGAACTTTTGTTGAAACGTTTCGCGAGAGTAAAAGCACATACGCGAACATCTTGCAGTTATCACTAAAAAATATCAAAATGCGAGAATGTTCCACAACGAAATACAATGACCATGCTCACTTTTCGGCTACTATATCACTTTCGCGTCTGTTCCTCAGTTCCTATATGGTTCCTATTCTTCTTAAATGGTATTAGCCTTGTCAATGCAATCTGCCGCAGAAGGCATTGTATGGCATTCAACTGAAAAGATCTCGAAACAGCATTGAATGGCATTAACCCGATTCAATACTTTGTGTCATGAAAGACATTGTATGGCATTCAGGTGGGTGGCTCGGCGAACCGCATTAAATGGCATTAACCCAATTCAATACTTTGTGTCATGAAAGGCATTGTATGGCATTCAAGTGGGTGGCTCGGCGAAACGCATTAAATAGCATTAACGCCAATTCACTTAACAGTATTACCATGACGTCAGTTTAATGCCTTTTCATTTGTGCGCATTGAAAATGATTGGAACGAGACAAGATTCAAGCCATAAAACGCATTTAATGGCATTTCGGACAAAAATGCAATTAGTACGCATTTCAAGGCATTGAAGTGTCTACTTTTTTAAATGCCATTCTATGCGTCTCAATGAACTCCTTGTTACCGGGTAGGTAAAGCAAAATATTTCGCTACGTTCGTTGATGATGCCACTCGGTGGTGTGTTGTAAAATTCCTTAAACGTAAAGATGAGCTTTCAGAAGCCTTCAAGAGCTACCAAGCGATGGTAGAAAATCAGACCGGAAGAAAAATAAAATGCCTGCAGTCTGATAACGGTACGGAGTATCGAAACCGCGATTTAGATCAATATCTTGAAAAATGTGGTATTACAAGAAGATTCACGGTTCCACATACTCCGCAACAAAATGGTGTGGCTGAACGGAAGAACCGTACACTAGTGGAGATGGCGAGATGTCTCTTAATTGATTCAAACTTGTCAACATCATTTTGGGCAGAAGCCGTATCAACAGCGAACCACGTAAGAAACAGATGTCCTTCTAGAAGTCTGAACGGGAGTACACCATTCGAGAAATGGAGTGGAGTGAGTCCCAATCTGTCTTATTTGAAAACTTTTGGATGCAAAGGATTCGCCCTGGATAAATCACCTGGAAAAGGAAAATTACAAGTTCGTGCACGTAAGTGTGTTTTTCTAGGTTACTCTCATGAATCCAAAGGTTACAGGGTCTGGCTGACCGATGAAAGTAAGGTCGAAACTACAAGAGACATTGAGCTTGTGAATGCATTTCTTCCAAAGCAGAAATATGAAGAATTCATTTCTGCAGAATGTTTGGAGAAGAAACAGTGCAACAAACCTGCTGAAGAGAAAAGTTGGGTGGAAATCAAATTTACACCAACAGAGTGCAGAGTCGACAATGAAATTCGTCATCAAGAGAACGACGATTATGGCAGTGATGAAGAGTTCCGTGGATTTGAGCAGAACATCCGAGAAGAAGTTGCCCTTGATAACCGATACCGGGATGATCAAGAAGAAAGAAGAAGGTCTGGAAGGCCACAGATTATTAGAACGGGAAAACCTGGTAGACCGAAGAAGAAGCACAATACGTTTCACGCTGGACTACCATTTGAAGAACATCTAGAGTGTGCCAACATCGCAGAGATTTCAGTGAAGGAAGCACTAGCTGGAAACGAAGCTGAAGACTGGAAACATGCAATTCAAGAAGAATTTGAAGCTTTGGTCAAAAATCAGACCTGGGATTTGGTTGATCGTCCAGAGAACCGGAGTATAATCGGATCCAGAATTGTACTCAGAAGTAAGTACAATGCAGAAGGAATCCTGGAGAGAAGAAAAGCACGAGTAGTGGCGAAAGGTTATTCGCAACGTCCAGGAATTGATTTCAACGAAACGTTCGCTCCGGTGGTTCGACTTGGAACAGTCAGATTGTTAATGGCTCTTGCTGTTGAGAATAATCTGACTGTTCATCAGTTAGACGTGACAACAGCCTTTTTGAATGGGGACATCGAAGAAGACATTTTCATGGAGGTTCCAGAATTGTTAGAAGAGATGCTGCCTGGAATAGTCATCAAGGAAAAGTTACTGACAAAAAGGTTCAACCTGGAGGGAACTGCTTCGAAAATGCTGAAGAAGATCCAAGAAGGAAACAAGGTATGTTTGATTAAAAAGGCTCTTTATGGCTTGAAACAGGCTGGGCGACAGTGGTATAAGAAACTCGACAAGGAATTGCGAAGCTTTGGATTGAAACCACTAAATGCAGACGTCTGTGTCTACATTGAAAAACGTGAATCCGATGTGTTAATTGTAGCAGTTTACGTTGACGACATTCTGTTGATGTCGAGTAATATTAACTGGCTGTCTGACTTCAAGCGATCGTTTAAAGGACGATTTGATGTAAAGGACCTGGGAAAAGTCAAATACTGTCTGGGGATGGAATTTCATCAAGGAGATGGGTTTTTGGAAATCTCTCAAAGTGGGTATATTGAAGATATCCTGAAGAAATTTGGGATGGAAAACTCGAAACCAGCAGTAACACCATTGGATCTATCGACGAAGTTAAGGAAATCTGAACCATCAACTGAGGAAAATGAAGTCTACCCTTTTAGAGAGCTCATAGGGAGTCTAATGTACTTGGCTATTGGAACGAGGCCGGACATAGCCTATGCAGTGAATTATTTGAGCCAATTCAATAATTCAAATGGAAGAGAACACTGGATTTCAGCTAAAAGGATCCTTCGATACCTTCGTGGAACTTCGAGACTGGGTTTGAAGTACGAGAAAGTTTCAAAAGAACTTGAAGGTTTCGTGGACTCCGACTGAGCAGGGTGCCTGGAAGACAGAAGATCCTATACTGGATTTGTTTTTGTACTGGCAAATGGTGCAGTCACCTGGGAAGCCAAGAAGCAACGTACGGTAGCGCTGTCAAGTACGGAAGCAGAATATATGGGTTTGGCGGAGGCTACGAAGGAAGCAACTTATCTGCTAAGGTTTTTGAAAGAAGTTGAATTGGGAAATCAGACCGTCATCCCAATCTACAATGACAACCAAGGAGCACAGAAGCTTGCTAAAAATCCGGTGTTCCACTCAAGAAGCAAGCACATTGACATTCGTCATCACTTCGTAAGAGAGGCCTTGGAAGCAGGTTGCATCACCGTGGATTACATCTCATCAAGTGAAATGATGGCCGACGTCTTCACCAAGGGTTTGGCAGGGCCAAAGCATCAAAAGTGTCTGACTCAGTTTGGAATGAGTAATTTCACTAAAACAGGAAGTGCCAGTGTTAGTTCAGTGGAAGGTCATTTTTGCTAAAAGAAAGGTGTTAAATTCAGTGTTGTATGCAAAAGTATGTTGTATGTTGTATGATGTATGAATCATCTTAAGAAATAGAAAAATGGACATGTTTTGCTTGAGGGGAAGTGTTGAATATATTGCAAGCTACGCCTATGTCCATTATGTGTCATGTATGCGCATGACGAGTAGCCACTGGCCGCGCTGGGGCCGTTTTTGGTTTTAGTCTCTCGAGAACCACCAAGCCGCTCATATCTCTAAATAATAAATATCGTTCATAGCAATCGGGTTATATTTCTTATACCGTCCAAGTCTCTATAGATCCTACACATCTAGTAACAAGTAGTAGCTAATAATATCTGTATTTGATGTAATAGGTAAGTGAACGGTAATTCGGAACGCAGCCAGCGGGCGGTCAGCTGAATATACTTTATTCATGTTGGGAGAATACCCGATTCGTTGGATGCATTCCGTAGCGTAGTTCTATGGTATGATGAAAAAAAAGTTTTTTTAATATGCGATTTGTGAGTTTTACGACCGTGAATCAGTGAGCATTATGTAAATTTAAACAGTTTGTGCTCTGTGTTTAAATACTTACGAACTTGGATAAGTTATGAGTGCTAAGTTTTTTTTTTAAAGACTGCCTTGAAAAAATCAGCGAAAGGAAGTACGACTGTGATTTAAAAACTGAAGTTATCACCCAGATAACAATGTGCTCACACCTTGCCCGCATGGTGTTTGCACGCGTGTCGACCGATCGGCACGATGTGAGGGCAAGAGTGCAGACATATGTGTCCTCATATGCGTCGCATATGCGCCGCACGCGTGTCGGCACGTGCGTGCCAACGTCGTGCTAGCATGCACGTGTTTTGAGTTATAATTATTGAAAACTCTTGTGTTGAAAGTTGTTCTTTCAAAACTGATGATGCAACAGGTGTTTATTCCAAAAGCGACATACACAAAATTATTCCTGCTACCTCTTAAATAATGTATTAGCAAGAAATATATATTTATCTTAAAATATCTTTTTAGTTCGAGCAATTTAAATTATTCAACACAGAGCGTTTATTCAACACCTTTGTTAGAAAACAAAGGGATTTTAAAGAAAACTATACTTTTGAATCTTCCAGTTAATTACTTTCAATTGTTTTTCAAGTTGCATATTTTTAATCGTTCTACTTCTGAGATTTAAGAACTTAAATCTCAGAAGTAGAACGATTAAAAATTTGCACTTGAAAAACATGTTTTCGATCATTTTAAATCTGAATATAGTAAATATAGTAAAAAATAGTGAAGAAGATATATTGAATCTTTGTATTGCGAAGAATTTTAATAGAAACGTTGTGACAATCACCAAATGACAGTTGCCGATGCTCTGACGTTTAATTTTAAAAGGTCTGTGCACAAATGTGGGGGGGAGTACAAAGCCTGAGGCGCGCTCAAACTTGCGAGCGAAGTTTTTTTCTTCTAGTTGTATATTTTTCTTTATTTTTATCATTTGACTATAACATACTTATGGTGCGTTTTCACGGAGCTAAAATTTTCCGAACCAAAACCCAAGAAAAAATCTTTATTTAATTTGAACAAAAATAATTATTCACTTCTATTTCGACTTTTTGTCTGTAAAATAAACTTGGAAAATAACAAAAATGTAGAGCATAGAGCGAATTTGATCAGAGTTTTATTTTTACACAACTGCTATATTATGTTTTTAGTAATAATGCGCTTTTTGTGCAGCACTCTTCACCGCATGCTATATGCCGACATTTTGCCCTAAGTACCTGACGAGCATGATAGACGCACGCTGTGCCGCATATCATGCAGACCGTGTGCGGGCACTATGCGGGATTACTTATTGCCCTCAGAACGTGCTGTCACTGTGCTTGCATTGTTGCCGATACATCGTGCTTGCACGCCATGCGCCCATGTGCGTCCGCATGCATTGTTATCTGGGCAGGTAAGTTTGATAATGTGAGATTTTATTCTAAGTGTCTATTTAATTTAACCTATCTAATATTGCGTTACTGGAGCCAAAAGGGCCAATCCTTGCAGAATGATAGGGGGTGATTTTGCACTTTTATGGAGACCTAGCACAAGTTGTAGATCTAGTAAAACTAAGAAAAACTCTATAGGAGAAATTTCCCATACACCCCCAAAATCTCATTTTTTGGCCAAAAAATCGTTTTTGGGAATTTCATGAGAAAAATCACTCATAACTTCCGTAATTTTTATACGATTTGAACTTTTTCTTCGTTTCAAAGAGAAAAAACAGGCCTTTCAGACTGTGTGTTTCTTATTGTGTTTAAATAAAAACTGACAAGACTGTAGTTGAAAGTATTTGCGATTTTTCGATTTTTTTTCTATTTGTCCAACTTTGACTATATATTTACGATATTATTCGGTTTTGAAGATTTTTTTTAACATAATATTTTGAAAGTAAATTTAATTCTGCGTCGAATGAGCTATTTTTGAATCAAATTCGAAGAGAATTGACGCAGTTGTGTGAGTTTTAAGATTTTAAGAACTTTTTGCTAAATTTTCAAGTTCGTAGCGGACCTAGGGGCCCGGACAGGGTTGTTGCCTAGGGGCCCGGACAGGGTTAATTCGGCTCTGAGTTCGACTTCCAACCAAGTGATATTTGATATTTGAATCAAAAAGATTTTAATTTTATACCAAAAATAGTTGAATTCAACTTTCTGGAATCACCTTTCTGTAATATTGAGAAATATATTTTCATTTCATTCTAGAATGTTTTTGTAAAAATATATGTATAAATTATAATATATATTTGTTTAAGCAGTAAATGCTTTAAATTCTCTTAAATACATTGGTAGTAAATATCCACCTAGAAACACTACCCGAATCGGGTAGTGAGGCAATGAACTTTCGAGTTCAAACTGCTAATCAATTTTTTTTTTTTTTTTTATTAAATGCTCTATAAATGCTCTCTTCCCTCTCTTCTAATCCGCACCATCAATTGTGTGGCCCTCAGCATGCAGACATCTTGCTAGCTGACGTCACTACGTGAAATACCTAAAACGCAGCCCTATGCATCGACCGTGTAGGTGTATGCAGTAGTAGATTTTCTTAGCATCCGGGCCAGTGAACTGATCCGACAGTTGGTGCTCCGATCAGCACGGCTCACTTTTGCATTTCAATGCCTGGGAGAAAAGCATAAAATAAAAAAAAACGTGGAACTGTTTCCAAATTTTGACCAGAAATATTTTTTTTTAGTATTAATAAGCGTAATAGTGGTTAATCATTCTAAAATCGTCACGGAAACTAGCAGCTGAATATGGTGGTAAAATTAAATACTTGGATCAGCATTCTGAGATTTAAAATGTTATGTTCTATTATAATTTATTTTGTGTGTTTTATTAAAAAATTGTTAGAATTTGAAAGATTTTAATTGTACTAAATTATATATAATTGTTATTTCTATACAATTTTTGTCAAAATTATGAATGATTTAAATATGTAAATGCTCAGTTATGAATATTTATTCAAGTAAATAAATATAATTGAAATAAAATAATTAATAATATAATATTTTTTTATTATTAATTCAGGGTGACCCTTTTAATCAAGGAACAAAATTCCTGGTCATTTCTCGGTTTTAAGTTTGTTTGTGAATTTAATAAATTTTGCAGTCAATAATATTATGTCCAAAACAAGCCTAAATTCGCGCAGTTGTAACAAGAATAATACACAAGGATAGAAATATTAGAAGAGAAGGAGAAGGTCGAAAATTACTGAGGATAAGTTTAAAATTCCTTTTTTGGTTCACTAATCAACTCACTAACCTAATCATAATTTCTTTTCAGCTTGGTAAATGTTGACCTTTCAATTTAAGGTTTGGCCCTTACCCGGGGCCGAAATAACATTGAAAAAATTGGTTGTGTTTAACAAAAAATCAAATCAAAATTGATATCAATTATATTTAGTTCAAACCCCTATCTGTGGTAGAAATGCACTATACTATTGATTGCAAAATTTATTAAATTTACAAACTTCAATTTTTTGTTGTTGAAAATATACATTATAATGAATTTAGATCACTAAAAATGTATAATGTAGGACTGATTCACATAGCCTTACTGACGAGTCCAGTGAGTCAGTCCAGGCCGACAAATGAAAAATCTATTTTTTTGAATAAATATATATTTTAAAATTAATTGCAGAACACAAAGCAAATAAATATTATCGACCCCAATCTCAATAGAAAAATCTTCTTTACAATTACAAAAAAAGATTCGAACTCTTGAAGCTAAAATTTTTTTCATTTAATATTGTAAAAACTGAACTGCAAATCAAAACACTTAAAGTGGAACATTTTTGAATTTTTAACTTTATAAATTAAAGCCTAATTTTTTTAAATTTAAACGCCTGATTAATAAATAATTGTTAAACTTTTATAAATTGTACCATTCAAAGATTTAAAAAAATATATATAAATCCACACTATCATTTTCAATTCTCTTAATTGAAGAATGAATCAACAAATTTATAGATTTTCAAAATTATATCTTTTTAAGCAATTTCAAGTTAGAAACATTAAAAATTGAAATATTAAATTTTGTTTTAATATATATAAATCCACATTATCATTTTCAATTCTCTTAATTAAAGAATGAATCAAAAAATTTATAGATTGTCAAAATTATATCTTTTTAAGGAATTTCAAGTTAGAAACATTAAAAATTGAAGATTAAATTTTGTTTTAATATATATAAATCCACACTATCATTTTCAATTCTCTTAATTGAAGAATAAATCAACAAATTTATAGATTGTCAAAATTATATATTTTTAAGCAATTTCAAGTTAGAAACATTAAAAATTGAAAGATTAAATTTTCTTTTAATTAAAAACTTTTTAAAATAGAAGTAATATTATATTAATTTTTGAAAATTAATAATTATTAATTTAATTATGAATAACAATTGAACAATTATAATTGTTCAATTGTTATTCATGCACCAAACATTGTTTTGAAATCTATTTTAAATGTTCTCTCAAAATTATTATTTAAATAAAAAATCATTAAAAATGTTTCTAGCAATCTTAAGAAAATTTTTGTATCACCTTGAAACCTCTCAAAATCTTCAAACAGCTTCAATATTTAAATTCAAAAGATTAAGAAATCTGCATTTTGTTAAAGATTTTTTGGAATGTTTTCAAATTTCTAATTTTTTTTTTAAATTCTTTTAAAAATTCGAAGTTTTTTTTCAAATGATCCTAATTTTTTCTAAAACTTTTATTAAATCCTGGAAAATTAAAAAAAAGAATCACTTAAAATGTCCCAAATTATTTTTTGACAATTATGGATGCCTTTTGGAATCCTTTTTAATATTCTGTTAAAATTATTATTATTTTTTTTAAATCAAAAGTTATTTAAAATTTCCCCAAGAATCTTCAGAAATACGTTTTTATTATCTTCAAACTTTTCAAAACCCTTGAAAAACTTCAAAATTTTATTTTGAAATCTTCAAAAATCTATGTTTCGTTTTGATAATTTTTTGAGATCTTTTCATGTTTAAAATTATATTTGAATTTTTTTAAATTTCTAAATATCTCTTCAACTTACTCGAATTTTTCCTAAATGAATAATTGTTCAACTGTTATTGATACAAAAAAAATCAACAATTTCACTTACCCATAACAAATTGTTTAAAAAGAGCAATTAAAATTGTAGCATTTAAATATTAAATTTAGCTCTCTGAAATTTTATTTTATTTATAATTCATCATTTTATATAAGCAGTCAAACCTTGCTGAATATTAAAAAATTGTTCTTTTTCTTAATTAAAAATTTCCAAATTGAATGGGTTAAAAGTGGAATATCCGGATCTTTTGGTACCAGAGAAAAGTGATTATTTTCTTCATTATTGTCGTAGCCCGAGTTGCAACCAAGAGCTATATACACTTATATCCCATGTTTTCCACACTTATTATTTTGCACACACTTATTAAAAAATATAGAACCTTCACTGTACTACACATTCCTTGACTTCTTTTCATGAATTTCTCCGGTAAAACTCATTTATTTAATTAATTATAAGTTTCGCCCATGCAACACAATACAAATCTCAGCCGTCCTGATTGGAGCGCCAACTGTCGGATTAGTTCACCGGCTGGACGCTAAGAAAATCAGAAAAGTGGGGGCGATGCATGGGGCTGCTAAAACGTCAAGTAATGTACCTTCCCATCCCTGATCCTCCTTAAGTGTGGTTCACCGCTTCTGGAAACTTTTCCAGATTACGTAAAATAACCTCAAAAACAAGTAATTTACGTAATGTTACAAAATGTCAGATTCTGGTCCTGGAAATCCAGCTGAATACCGTGTCATTCATTTTGCGTTTGTGAAGTTTTGACGGTTTTGATAAGCTCCGTTGGCTCCGTTTCAGTGACCGCCGCTATTAGGTCATATGATTTACTCGTTTTAAATGCCTGCAATTTCCTAATTAAACTTATTTCAAGAACGAAGTGTTTGTCGTGAGCAAATTTCACATATGAAACAGTGAATCGTAAAAGTGCTGCAAGTTAAACGCAGTGACAACATTGTGCCAGTATGTCGTTTTTCGGCGTAAATGTCAATCCCTTTTCAACACCAGTGGGACAGAGAATAGGTAAGTCTTGTTTTTTTTTTCAAGTTCTTATTCAGAACGAGAAAACAATTGCGCGACCTTCTACTGTATAATTGCCTCGATAATTACTCAATTTCCAGTGGCAGTTTACCTATGATCTACTTTTATAAGACGAGTTCATGTTGATTTTTACGGATCAGTTATTACCATAAAATCGTTACAATCAAGACGTTTGAAAATGTCACGTATTATTATTTATTCTGTCGGGGAATTCCGGAATGGAAAATTCATTTTTTCGCGCCTACTCTATATTCTCATTGTTGACAACAATCTATTTTTATGCAGCGTAAATATTAATGGGAGCAATTAACAGATAAACCGATTGCGACCTTGTCTTCTGTATATAATTAACAGAAAGTAGAGAGCGGATCACAATAATTGTTTTAGTTCTATTTACTAGTTCTAAAAAGTATTTTTAGTCCCCTATTCATTTCTATTTTCAGTGGATGAATATTAATGTCGTTTTTAAAGGGACTCTTGGACTTAGTCATCAATATTTTTGGTCATTATTAGCTTTATTAGTCACAGTAAATTCATAAATATCAGGCCTCAAACTCACCACGCTATTTTACGCTATTTTACACTTTTTTTTTAAACGATGACACTATTTTGCTACTATTTCGAAAAAAATGATATTAAAGGGACTATTTTCAATTTGAAAAGACGAATTTTTAACTAAGAAAGATTTTTCAGTCAATAAAGAGAAAAAAATTAATAAAAAGTGTTGAATTTTCAAGCCGAACTTTCAACAAAGAGAATGTTCAACCAAATAGTTGAATTTTCTCCTTAGAAAGATGAATTTTTTAACAAAATACAGCAATTTTTAACCAAATACTTGACTTTTAACCCAAAAACTGATTTTCTACCAAACAAGAACTTTTAACGAAATAGTTGAATTTTCAACCAATAAGATTAATTTTGTACAAAAAAAAACGAATGTTTAACAAATTACATAAATTTAGTTTCTAAACTTTTTTAACTAAATAATTGAATTTCACAATAAAAAAAAAGATAAATTTATAATAAAAAATTAAGTAGTTAAATTTTCTTTGAGAAGAATTAATTTTCAACTTAAAAAAAAACGAATTTTCCAAAGAAATGTTTAAAAAAGACGAATTTCTTTGAAACAGTTTTCTTTCCAACCCGAAAATATAAATTTTCAACAAAATAGTTCAATTTTCAGTTTAAAAAATTACTTTTTAACCAAAAAAAAAAAAAAAACGAATTTTTAAACTAAAATTATGATTCTTCACCCAAAAGAATGAACTTTTATGAACGTAGTTCAACTTTCAACCAAGGAGTTGAATTTTCAACGAAAAATTTAATAGCTGATATTTCAACAACAAAAAAGGACTTTAATTAATAATAAAAAACAGTTCAATTTAACCAGCAAAGACGAATTTTCTACAAAACAATTGAATTTTCAACCAAATAGTTAAATTTTCAATCGAAAAGAATAATTTGTAAATTAATTTTGTCTTCAAAAAGATTAATTCTCCACAAAATGCATCAAGTTGTAACCAAATTGATTTTCAACAAAACAAAAATTGATTTTCTACCAAAAAAAATACGAATTTTCAACTAAATACATCAAGTTTTAAACAGATAGTTGAATTTTCATCCAAGAAGATTAATTTTTTACCAAAAAATGAATTTTTAACGAAAAATGTAATAGTAGTCCTAAAAGATTAATTTTCTGTCAAAAAGACGCTTTTTTAAGCGATTAACTTGCAACAAAACATCAGTCATTCAACAAAACATCAATTTTTAACACAAGAAATTGATTTTCTATCAAAAAGACGAATTTTCAACAAAATACAGTTGAATTTTCAACGATGAAGATTAATTTGTTGATTAAGTTGAATTTCTAAATAAAAAAAAAGATTAATTTTCAACAAGAAATGGAATAGTTAAATATTCTTAGAGGAGAATTAATTTTCAATAAAAAAAACTAAGTTTCTAAAGAAAAGTTTAATTTTGTACCAAATAGTTAATTTTATACCAAATTGTAGAATGTTCAAGCTAAAAAGACGAATTTTCTATAAAACAGTTTATTTTGACCAAAAAAAAAAACGAATTTTAAACTAAAATTATGAATCTTCACCCAAAAGAATGAACTTTTACGAACGTAGTTCAACTTTCAATCAAGGAGTTGAGTTTTCAACCTAAAAAGATGAATTTTCAGCGAAAAATTTAATAGCCAACAAAGACGAATTTTCAATAATATATTTGATTTTTCACCAAAACAATTTATTTTCTACCAAAAAAGACGAATTTTCAACCAGAAAGATTTTTCAGTCAATAAAAAAAAAATTCATCAAAAATTTTGAATTTTCAAGACAAAAACATGAATTTTCAACAAAACAGTTGCATTTTTAACCAAATAGTTAAATTTTCAACCGAAAAGATGAATTTTCAACCAAGAAAGTTTATTTTCTCCTCAAGAATATGAATTCTCAACAAACTACATCAATTTGTGACAAAATACTTGATTTTTAACCAAAAAAATTGATTTTCTGCCAAACAGGACGAATTTTCAACAAAATACATAAACTTAACCAAATAGTTGAATTTTCAACCAAGAAGATTAATTTTTTACAAAAAAAAATGCATTTTTAACGAAAAATGTAATAGTTCATATTTCAACAATAAATACTTCAATCAAAAATAAAGAACAATTGGAATTAAGCAACAAAGACGAATTTTTAACAACAACAAAAATGGATTTTCTACCAAAAAAGACAAAATTCATCGAACATGTTGAATTTTCAAGCAAAAACATGAACTTTCAACAAAACAATTAAATGTTCAACCAAATAGTTAAGTTTTCAACCGAAAAGATAAATTTTCAACCAAGAAAATTAATTTTCTCCTCAAAAATATGAAACCTCAACAAGCTGCATCAATTTTTAACAAAAGACTTGATTTTTAACAAAAAAAAATTAATTTTCTACCAAACAGGACGAATTTTCAACAAAATACATAAACTTTTAATCAAATAGTTGAATTTTCAACCAAGAATAATAATTTTGTGAAAAATGTAATAGTTGATATTTCAACAATAAATTCTTCAATCAAAAATAAAAAACAATTGGATTTAAACAACAAAGACAAATTTTTAACAGCTAAGAAATGGATTTTCTATCAAAAAATATGTAGTTCAACTTTCAACCAACAAAGAAGAATTTTCTACAAAATAATTGAATGTTCAACCAAATAGTTAAATTTTCAATCGAAAAGATTAATTTGTAAACGAGAAAATTAATTTTGTCTTCAAAACGATTAATTCTCCACAAAATACATCAATTTTTAACCAAATTGATTTCTAACAAAACAAAAATTGATTTTCTACCAAAAAAATATGAATTTTCAACTAAATACATCAAGTTTTAAACAGATAGTTGAATTTTCAACCAAGAAGATTAATTTTTTTACCAAAAAACGAATTTTTAACGAAAAATGTAATAGTTGATATTTCAACAACAACAAAAGACTTTAATTAATAATAAAAAAACAGTTCAATTTAACCAACAAAGACGAATTTTCAACAAATAAATTGTTTTCCTACCAACAAAGACGAAATGTCAACAAAGTACATACATTTTTAACCATATAGTTGAATTTTTATCCTAAAAGATTAATTTTCTGTCCAAAAGACGCTTTTTTAAGCGATTAACTTGCAACAAAACATCAATCATTCAACAAAACATCAATTTTTAACATAATACTTGATTTTTAACATAAGAAATTGATTTTCTATCAAAAAGACTAATTTTCAACAAAATACATCAACTTTTAACCAAATATAGTTAAATTTTCAACCAAGAAGATTAATTTGTTGATTAAGTGTAATTTCTAAATAATAAAAAAGATTAATTTTCAACAAAAAATGGAACAGTTACATTTTTATTGAGGAGAATTAATTTTAAAAAAAAAACTAATTTTCTATAGAAAAGTTTAATTTTGTACCAGATAGTTGATTTTATACCAAATTGTAGAATGTTCAAGCTAAAAAGAAGAATTTTCTATAATACAGTTTATTTTGACCCCAAAAAACGAATTTTAAACTAAAATTATGAATCTTTACCCAAAAGAATGAACTTTTACGAACGTAGTTCAACTTTCAATCAAGGAATTGAGTTTTCAACCTAAAAAGATCAATTTTCAACGAAAAATGTAATAGCCAACAAAGACGAATTTTCAATAATATATTTGATTTTTGACCAAAACAATTTATTTTCTACCAAAAAAGACGAATTTTCAACCAGAAAGATTATTCAGTCAATAAAAAAAAATCATCAAAATGTTGAATTTTCAAGACAAAAACATGAATTTTCGACAAAACAGTTGAATTTTTAACCAATAGTTAAATTTTCAACCGAAAAGATGAATTTTCAACCAAGAAAGTTTATTTTCTCTTCAAAAATATAAATTCTCAACAAACTACATCAATTTTTAACAAAATACGTGATTTTTAACCAAAAAAATTGATTTTCTGCCAAACAGGACGAATTTTCAACAAAATACATAAACTTAACCAAATAGTTGAATTTTCAACCAAGAAGATTAATTTTGTACCAAAAAAATGAATTGTTAACGAAAAATGTAATAGTTGATATTTCAACAATAAATACTTCAATCAAAAATAAAAAACAATTGGATTTAAACAACAAAGACGAATTTTTAACAACAAAGAAATGGATTTTCTATCAAAAAATATGTAGTTCAACTTTCAATCAACAAAGAAGAATTTTCTACAAAACAATTGAATGTTTAACCAAATAGTTAAATTTTCAATCGAAAAGATTAATTTTTAAACAAGAAAATTAATTTTGTCTTCAAAAAGATTAATTCTCCACAAAATACATCCATTTTTAACCAAATTGATTTTCTACCAAAAAATGCGAATTTTCAACTAAATGCACCAAGTTTTAAACAAATAGTTGAATTTTCAACCAAGAAGAATAATTTTTTACCAAAAACAATGCATTTTTAACGAAAAATGTGATATTTGATATTTCAGAAACAAAAAAGGACTTTAATTAATAATAAAAAAACAGTTGAATTTAACCAACAAAGACGAATTTTCAACAACAAAATTCTTTTCCTACCAACAAAGACGAATTGTCAACAAAGTACATACGTTTTTAACCAAATAGTTTAATTTTCATCCTAAAAGATTAATTTTCTGTCCAAAAGACGCTTTTTTAAGCGATTAACTTGCAACAAAACATCAATCATTCAACAAAACATCAATTTTTAACAAAATACTTGATTTTTAACATAAGAAATTGATTTTCTATCGAAAAGACGAATTTTCAACAAAATACATCAACTTTTAACCAAATATAGTTCAATTTTCAACCAAGACGATTAATTTGTTGATTAAGTCGAATTTTTAAATAAAAAAAAGATCAATTTTTAACAAAAAGTATAGTCGTTAAATTTTCATTGAAAATTAATTTTCAATTTAAAAAAACTAATTTTCTAAAGAACAGTTTAATTTTGTACCAAATAGTTATTTTTATACCAAATTGTAGAATGTTCAAGCTAAGAAAAAGAATTTTCTATAAAACAGTTTAATTTTCAACCCGAGAATACTAATTTTCAATCAAAAAGTTAATCTGCAACCAATCAATTGACGTTAATTAAAAAAAAAAATAATTTTATTTCACGAATTTTCAACAATATATTTGATTTTTGACAAAAAGAATGGATTTTCTACCAAAAAAGACGAATTTTCAACCAAGAAAGATTTTCCACTTTTAACCAAATAGTTGAATTTTCAATAAATAAGAATACTTTTGTACAAAAAAAAATAATTTTTAACGAAAAATGTAATAGTAGATATTTCAACAATAAATTCTTCAATCAAAAATAAAAAAAACAATTGGATTTAAACAAGAAAGACGAATTTTTAACAAACAAAAAAAATGGATTTTCTACCAAAAAAGACGAATTTTCATCCCAGAAGATTATTTTTCTGCCAAAAAGACCCTTTTTGAAGCCGTGAACCTATTTTGCTACTATTTAAAAAAAATGACATTCCTTACTATAAAATCTCTAAACGATATTCTTGATTTCGATAGTCACGATTATATCGTTTGCGCCTGCTGTGGGTGTGACACGAGGCATCAGTGCGTTAGAAAGTGATGGAACATGTCACGATTCATACTTTTCGCCTGCTTTATGCGTGTGTCGCGAGGCATCAGTGCGTTAGAAAGTGATGGAACGTGTCATGATTTTTCGTTCTTCAGTTGAAGTCATTTGATCCCAACGGAGCCGCCTTGATCTGCGATTGCTTGGATTGTAGTGACGTTCATTGGCTACAGTGTGCGTCTGCATTTGAATATTAAATACGTATGCAAACTAGAGCCAATGAGTGCCAGTCAGTTGAAGCATGCGCATGTGTGTTTCTTCGCATTTAGTAATGTGATCCGCCTGTTTGTATGCAAACTCGTGTACGTTTCGGTTCTACTTTGCCTATAGAAACTCTATTTCGTTATACTGACATATTCGCATAATTATTTTTTTCGTTTTGAATAGACGAATGTCAGAGATCTGTGTATGTCTACAGATCAATCATTTTATAATTTAAAAAGATGTTCTGATAATCTGAAGGGATTTCAAAGATGTTTAAAGACTATAGGGTATTTTTTTATAATCCAAGGAATTTTCAAGAATTTTAAACAATTGCAGGGAATTTCAAAAGATTTCGAATAATTTGGAATATTTTAAGATATTATGAAAAATGTTAAGGAGTTTTCAATTGATGCATATTTTAGGGTATTTGAAAAGAATCCAAGGCATTTGAGATGCCAAAAGATTTTAAAGAGTTTGAAATATTTGAGGATATTTTAACAGATTTCAAGGAATTTTCAAGTGATTTCAGTCATTTAGTGGATTTTAAGTATTTTAGAGTATCTTAAAAGATTGAAAAGTATTGTCGGGAGCTTTAAAATGTTTCGAGTAATTTTAAAATATTTAAACTAAATCTTTAGGAAATTTCAAAAGAATGCAAGGTATTTTCAAAAGATTTACATAATTTAAAGGTGATTAACATTTTTTTAGAGGATTTGAAAACTTTTGGAGTATTTCGAAAATTCCAAGGAATTTTCAATTTATTTCAGTAATTTAATTGATTTCAGAAAATTTGAGATATTTTAGAGTATTAAAAAAATTTCATGGCATTTTCGAAAGCTTTAAAACATTTTAAGGAATTAAGAATTTTCAGTTGGTTTCAGTAATTTAACTGGATTTCAGAGGATTTAAAAAATATCAAGTGAGATTTGAAAAAATGTTCATGGGTATTGTATCAAAGAGTTTCCTAAAATTTCGAAAATATAGACCGATTTGATAGGACCTATGCCTGATAGGATTTGAAATAATCAAAAATATTTCAGGGTACTTCAAAGTTTCCGAAGCACTTTCAAGAGATTTACAAATTTTAAGGCATTCCAAAAGATTTTAAAGTTCTTGAAATATCTTAGGGTATTTTCAAAAGATTTCAGTAATTTGAAGTGATTCAATTCTTTCTCTTTTTTCCTCCGTTATTTATTTGTCTCTAATGAGCCGAAAAGGAGGTAGTTTGGGAACCTAATTTTGGTTTGGAATGTATTCCATGCTCTTTTTGCATAAAATCATTCATAAGAAAGTAGATTTCATTTTGATTTCAAATTTAAAAAAAAAACGATTCTCACTATTTGAGGGCTTTTCAAAAGGGCACTTTCAGAAGATTTGAAAAATTTCTAGGAATTTCCAAGGATTTGACTGATTTTAAGGTATTTGAAAAATTTGCATAGTGTATTAAAAATTTTCCTGAAATTTTGGAAAATATGGAGCGATTTCGTAAGGCCTATTATGATATCTCGAAAAATCCCAAGTGACTTTGTAAGATTTCCGAGGATTTCAATGATTTTAATGGAGTTTGAAAGCTCACAAGGTATTTTGATAAATTTTCCAGGATTTCAAGTTATGTCATCAGATTTCATGTAATTTCAAGGGATATCATAATATTTCAATAGATTTCTAAGAATTTATTCACAAGAATTCATGGATTTCGTATGATTATTCAAAAATATTTTCAAATATTTCAAGGTTTTATCAAAGATTTCAAAGAATTTGAAAGATTTTAGGATATCTTAAAAGATTCCAAGGAATTTTCTATTAATTCAAAGAATTTGAAATATTTAAGGTATTTTTAAAAACCAAAGGAATTTCTAAGTGCTTCAATACATTTCAAGGCATTTCAACAGATTTTAAAGGATTTGGAATATTTAAGGGTATTTTGAAAAACTTCAAGGGATTTTCAAGAACTTTACAAAGTTTGAAGTGACTCTTAATATCTTTAAGAGAAATAAACAATTTTTTTTTAGTTTTCAAGAATTTTGTAGAACTTCTGAATATATGAAACTATTTCATAGGACCTGCAAGGTTTAAATATATTTTAAAATATTTAAATGAATTTCATGAGATTTCCGAAGATTACAATGATTTTAATGGATTTTAAAAGCTCTCAAGGTATTTCAATAAATTTTCCAGGATTCAAGAAAATATTATAAAATTTGATTCAACTTCATGCGATTTTATAATATTTTAATGTATTTTAAAGAATTCATTCACAAGAAGTGAGGGATTTTGTAGGTTTTCACATATTTGAAGAGATTTTAAAATATGTTTTGCAATTAATTTGAATTCATTTGAAATTCACCCTGAATCATTACTAATTCATTCAGAATTATTTTATTATCTCTTTCCAATTTTTTAATTTAACTGATTTCTTTTAAATTAAATCAATTCTGTTCAGTTCAAACAATTTTTTTTTTAATTTCAGTTTTTGTTTAATTCGTGTTGATACACATATTGACTTTCAGTCACTTTTTGGATTAGAAATTAGTCTTGCTGCAAAAAACGTCAAATTAAAAATTATTGCTTCACACTCACGAGATATTCTCTGGAAATCTGCTTTCCACCAACATCGCATTCAAAATACAGTACACCTTCAAATACTTGTCAATCCGAAGTTTTTTGTAGGGTACTTTTTTCTGCTTTTTTCGGTTTAGATGGGTCACTTTTTTAAAATAAATTGAAGCTGTGACAGCCTTTAGAATAATAAATGGCAAATTCAGGTCTCGGGCTCAACACACTATTGACACTTTTTTTAAAGCGTTGACGCTGTTTTGCTATCACTTCGAAGAAAATACACTGAAGACACTACTTTCAAATCAAAAACACGAATTTATCAACCAAGAAAGATTTTTCAAACAATAAAAAAAATGTCATAAAAAATGTTGATTTTTCAAGCCAAGAACATGGGCTTTCAACAAAACTGTTAAATATTTAACTGAATATTTAAATTTTCAATCAAAAATATGAATTTAAAACCAAAAAGATCAATTTTTAACCACAAATGGAGCAGATAAATTTCAAACTTTAATATTTGTACTAATGGAAGATATTATCTACATTTTGAAACGATAATTAAACAATGATATCGAGGAAAAACCTACTAAAAAAATTAAACTATCAGATGAAAACAATGCTTCATAAAAATAGTATATAAAAAGCGACGATGTAAACCAAATACTTTGTGCAACGTTTTTGTATTATTACTTATATAACATATATGTGGATTTAAAAAATAAAATTTATAAACTGGGCCAGTACCCGTCAGAAATATCAGGACCTGCAGGTGGTCCTTCGATTTTAATCAAACTTTGTAAAATTATAATGCTGTACTTTATACTTTCAATCATTTTATGAAAAATATTTTACATACAATTTTTGTCTATAGAAAGAATCCATGTAAAATTAGACATGTTCTACAAGTAAAGTTGCAGAATATATCAGGTCGAAAATATTTTTCTTGGTTAAATTATGCGATACGTAAAAATAAATTATTAAAAAAAAAGTTCAAAAAAGATTTTCGCAGAAGGTAAAAAATTACATTTTTTTGAAATTTCTTTGTTTAATTTAGCTTTTAATAAGAAAGAGACTCTGACTTTTATAAATGCCTGGAAATTTCTATAGACAGGATAAATTTCTTCTTATAATAAAAGAATTTACTTATATTTACGTAAACAACAGATTCGATAAAACTGTTCACGTATAAAAAAGTTATACTAAAATATATTTTATTTTTTCGTGACAACTTGCATCATTTATGATAAAAATTAGAAAATGTATTTATTATGAAAAAACTTCACTACATCTCTCAATGCATAATAAATTATTAGTGGCAAATGGATTACTATTGAGCAAAGGTAATAATTGCCGAGCAAATAGACAACTTAAAAATTTGTTATCATATTTCTTAAAAACTGAAAGATTGGCAATTACTACCATTATTCTATATGTATCATTCATTTTCTTAAATTTTGGACAACTTATATAATAATAAAAATTAATATTATTCGTAGCATTTATCAAATTCAAATTCATATACTCATATACATATTATAACGAACAATTCACAATTTATTTTAGAAATAATATTTCTTTTAATTTATGAAATGAAAAATTTCATTACGGCCACATAATTTACAAATAAGTTCAGTAGTAAAGAAATTTAAGAGTAATTTATAATAAATTGAATTATAATTATATTCACGATCCTTTCAGATGATAACGATGGCAGAATTTACCTACAAATAAATTATGAGAAATCAATTTATTACTCCTTTAACCCTTCGCACGCGGCAGATCCAATATGGCGGACGAGTTTTTTAAAAAGTTGTTAGATTTTCATAAAACTTTTTACTCGGGGGTTTTCGAGGTCGCTGATTACGAACCTGGATCCCGATTTGAGAAATTCAAAATGGAGGATCCAATATGGCAGACATATTTGTCGGCCATTTTGAAGTTTGGAAATCTGGCTTCAGATTCGTGATTACCGACCCCCAAAACCCCCAGATACCAAGTTTCATGAAAATCCTTCGAATTTTTGAAAACTCGTCCGCCATATTGGATCTGCCATTCTGAATTTCGCAAACCTGGTTCCGGATTTGTAATCAGCGACCCCAAAAACCCTAGAGTACCAAGTTTCATTTCAACTTATCCAATACGTCGTTCAAAATTGAATTCTTTCGTAAAAAAGAGCGATTTTCAAAATTTGTTTATTTATAACTATTTATAATTTTAAACAATACGTTTGTCAACATGTTTTTGCACATTCTTCAATGCTTCAAATACGATATCAATAAGAAATTTTTGTTATTAGTTCAAAAACATTGAATCTAGAGAAAAAAGTTGTGAATAAAAAAGGTGGTAATCTGGGTTACCACTGCGCCGCAAAGGGTTAACAGACATCATACTGTGGTGCCTTCTAATTATTTTATACAAATATTTCGTGACATTAATTAAATATAAATAACATAGAAAAAATAAGTTGTTGGTTCATTCTTTTTTAAAAATAAAAAATTAATAGGCGCGCGCCTTGGCGCGCGCAAGACTACTAGTAAAGACATATTTTCCATTCATAAAGACGAATTTTCAACCAAGAAAAGATTTTTCAGTAAATAAAAAAAATTCATAAAAATGTTGAATTTTCAACAAAACAATTGAATGTTCAACTAAATATTTAAATTTTCTACCAAAAAGATGAATCTTCAACCAAAATGATTAATTTTCTCCTCAAAAAGATGAATTCTCAACAAAATACATTAATTGTTAACCAATCACTTGATTTTTAACAAAGAAAAAAGGTTCAAGCCAAAAAAAAATAAATTTTCCATGAAACTGTTTACTTTCCAAACTGAAAGTATGAATTTTCAACAAAATAGTTAAATTTTCAGTTAAAAAAAATTACTTTTAACAAACAAAAAAACGAATTTTAAACTAAAATTATGAATCTTCACCCAAAAGAATGAACTTCTGCAAACGTAGTTCAACTTTCAACCAGCGAGTTGAATTTTCAACCTAAAAAGATGAATTTCCAACGAAACATGTAATAACTAATATTTCAACAACAACAAGAAGACTTTAATTAAAAATAAAAAAGTTGAATTTAACCAAAAAAGACGAATTTTCAATAACATATTTGATTTTTGGCGGATGAATATTAGTGTCGTTTTTAAAGGGACTGTTAGTCTTATCATCAATATTTTTAGTCATTATTAGCTTTATCAGTCACACTAAGTTCATAGATATCAGGCCTCAGACTCACCACGCTATTGACACTTTTTTAAAGCGATGACACTATTTTGCTACTATTTCGAAAAAAATGTCATTAAAGGCACTATTTTCAAATCGAAAAGACGAATTTTAAACCAAGAAAGATTTTTCAGTCAGTAAAGAAAAATTCGTCAAAATTTTTGAATTTTCAAGCCAAAAACGTCAGCTTTCAACAAAACAGTTAAATGTTCAACCAAATAGTTAAATTTTCAACCAAATAGATGAATCTTCACCCACATAGTTGAATTTTCAATCAAGAAAATTAATTTTGTATCAAAAAAAAACTTGAACAAATTACATAAATTTCGTTTCTAAACTTTTTTAACTAAATAATTGAATTTCACAATATAAAAAAAAGATCAATTTATAACGAAAAATGAAGTAGTTAAATTTTTATTGAGAAGAATTCATTTTCAACTTAAAAAAAACTAATTTTCTAAAGACTAGTTTAAAAAAGACGAATTTTCTATAAAGCAGTTTTCTTTCCAACCCGAAAATATGAATTTTCACCAAAATATTTAAATTTTCATTTAGAAAAATTACTTTTGAACAACAACAAAAAAAAACGAATTTTAAACTATAATTATGAATCTTCACCCAAAAGAATGAACTTTTACGAACGTAGTTCAACTTTCAACAAAGGATTTAACCAACAAAGACGATTTTTCTATAAAAAATCTGCCCGCCTCGCGGGCACATTCTCATCGCGCGCTTCGCGCGCGGCTCGCTTCGCTCGCAAGTTTGAGCGCGCCTAGGGCGCGCAACTGTTGGATCTCGCGCTTCGCGCTCGATTATGTATTCACCTCGCGCTACGCGCTCGGGCGTATCTACATCGCGCTTTACGCTCGGTTGCTCTAGATTTTTCAACTTCGTGTTCGACTTCGATGAAAAGAAAAAGTTTGTTTGCAAATATTATAAAATTATCAAAACCTCTACATATTGAGTGATTGTTAAATTTGTTTTTATTTTAGACTGAAAAGGAACTTCATTTACTCAAGGTTCTATCGACCTTAAGGAACACATTCTCATCCAGACACTCGCGCTTCGCGCTCGATATTTGATTTGAAAATCATTTGAACCTTGCGTTCCACGCTCGGTTCTGTGCATTTGATTTTTCTATTTTCAATGCTGTTTTTTACGGATAAAACAAAAACTACGCGTCATATCAAAAAGTGAATGATAAGAAATTTGTAGATCTTTTTTGGGTGCACAATTTTGGTGGAATGATCTTTTCTCGTATCTTGCATAGTTTCACAGCAAAATGGAATTTTTGATTATTTTTTTGTGCGATCAAAATTTGAATTTTTTATTTTTCAAAAAATTCAAAAAGTTGTTATGAAAATATTATAGGGCGTTCAAAAAGCAACGTTTTTCTCCTCTTGACTTTTTTTCATATCGTGCGTTTTTCGGCTTAAAATGTACATTTTCGTTTGTTTTTTGGAATTTTGAAAATGCTATAACTCCAGTAATTTTTGTTTTATCACGAAAAGTCATTAGAATATTTTGTTCGTCATTTTGCGTACTACTAATAACCATACATAGAATTTTTAAATCTTCAAAAAAAGTGGTCTCAAAAATTTTCAAAATGTGCTCACTTTTTGAATTTTCATCCAAAATAGCTGGTTAACGAACTCGTTCTCTATTTTTCGGGCATAAAAAAGTGTGCCAAAGCTCAATAAAATCTGATCATTTTTTCGAAAGTTATCGTGGCTACAGACAGACAGACAGACTACAGACAGACAGACACCTTGATAAAAACCGTTTTTTCTGGCTCAGGGGGTCTCAAAACGTGGAGATTTGATGAAAACCGACTATGTCAAATTTTACATAAAACCAATACCTTCTCATTAGAATGAGAATGTAAAAATTGATTTTCTACCAAAAAAGACGAATTTTCAACAATGTACATAAAATTTTAACCAAATATTTGCATTTTCAAACAAGAAGATTAATTTTCTACCATAAAAACGCTTTTTTAAAGCGATGGACCTATTTTGCTACTATTTCGAAAAAAATGACATTGAAGACACTATTTTCAATTCATAAAGACGAATTTTCAACGAAGAAAGATTTTTCAGTCAATAAAAAAAGGAATTAATAAGAAATGTTGAATTTTCAACAAAACATCAATTTTTAACAAAGTACTTGATTTTTAATAAACAAAAATTTATTTTCTACCAAACAAAGACGAATTTTCAACAAAATTACAGAAACTTTTAACCAAATAGTTGAAGTTTCAACCAAGAATATTAATTTGTTGATTAAATTGAATTCTTAAATAAAAAGAGATCAATTTTTAACAAAAAATGGAGTAGTTAAATTTTCATTGTAGAATGTACAAGCCAAAAAGACGAATTTTATATAAAACAGTTGAATTTTCAACCTGAGAATACTAATTTTCAACAAAAAAGTTAATCTGCAAACCAATCAGTTGAATTTTTAACAAAATAGTTAAATTTTCAGTTAAAAAAAAATCTTTCCAACCAAAAAAAAACTAATTTTCAGCTAAAATTATGAATCTTCAACCAAAAAAAATGAAGGTATGTTAAGCTGGCACAACACTATTGAGGTATAGAGATGTAACCTATTTCATATTTTAGGGCTCATTGAGTACTAATTTGGGCCCGTAGTTCCAAATTTAGTGCTCCAATATTTTTAAAAAAAATTAGTGTTTGCGCTAGCTTAACGTTAAGCTAGCCGAACATTGCTGTAAAACGTACTAAAAATGATTTTACAGAAAATTCACCTTATACAATAATTTAGGGCTCATTTAGGGCTCTGGGAATATAATAATTAAAATTGAAAAAAAAGTTTAAACA